>MTQE01001134.1:62905035-62951909 GCA_014337955.1 Aspidoscelis marmoratus | reverse complement strand
TCAACAACATGGATAAGCGACAGAACTTTTGTCAGGCACTGTAAATTAATGTGCCTTGTGCCTAGTTTCTTATAGTGTGCATTTAGAGGTATACTACCTCCTATACACCACCATCAAGACTTGTAACCTGTGTATGTGAGTATTAAAAAGAGAGAATGCACTACAATACGATGCCATAGCATTGATATATGGTTGAGTCTTCACAATCAATTATGTTTCAGACTGGGGCTACAAGTCAAATTAGCCCTAATCAGTGTGGATGGGTTCACTCAAATTGCTTTGGTCACTGCATTGGTCACTGGTTTGACTCTGAGCACAATTTAAAGTGTTAGTATTAATGAATGAAGCCCTACAAGGTTCAGCACTTCAGAAAATCCCAGTCTGCCTCTCTTATCTAATTCATGATGATCCTATGCACTTGTCTCATTATTTCACAACTAAGGCTTAATCCAGCTTCAGTCCACCTTCAGAGCGAGAGAACACATCAGCAGAGTGACCAGTCATTTTCTTTCTACTTTATCTATTCCAAAGGTGAAATTTCTGAGTTATTTAACACTGAAAGAAAACAGCTTGTCTCTTTGCTGATGTACTCTCTCACTCTGAAAGTGGAGTGAAGCTGGATTAAACCTTAACTGTGACCACAGCCTTAACTTTCTGGGCCCATGTGGGGTAACAGGAGACAAGGCAAGGAAGAGTCTTTTCAGTAGCTGCCCCATCTTCAAACTGAGATCACTGCAGATTACTTGCTGTTAACATTTTAAAAATATTTTGAAACTTATCTTTTTACACGGACGTTTGGCAATAATGGATGTGATGACCCTGATCTGTTATAACTATTTTTATCTGTATATTTGTTTTGGGTCTATGCTTTATCTATAAGCCACTTTATAGATTCTTTGCAAAAAACAGTATGTCAGTCCAACAAGGAAATAAATAATTGACCCTCATGTTATAGTGTTACTGCTATAAGGTGTTATAGTAATGAACTCTCATTTAAAAAGAAAAAGAAAAAAGAATATCTAGAAAACTATTTAAGTAATGCTCAAAGAAGCTGTCACTTAGAAGATGACAGCTTGGATTAGATATCATATAATGGAAATATATTGCACATAGTTTAGCTGGGGACATTATTACTTCAAAGAAATCACAGAATGAAAATCTGTGATGTAACAGCCCTTTCTGCACTTACCTCCTAATCCAGATCAAGTAGCCTCTGGTCTGTATCCTGGGCCTCCTGATCCACATGTTAATGCAGATCAGGGGAGGCCCTATACCAGTGATGGCCAACCTATGACACGTGTGTCACAGGTGACATGCCAAGCACTTTTGGGTGACACACCTGGTCACCCTGGCACCTGGGCGCATCATGCTTGCTTGTTCTTGAAGTGTACGAAATACCAACTTTCAGTTGAATATTAGCAAATGAAATTCAGCAACAAAAGTCACTAATGTAAAGAATTATTTGTTTTTGCTTTTAATAAAATACATATATGAAAAATATAACTTTTTTACTAGAGCTACAAATATCACAAAATTATGGATATTTCTAGATGTGACACAGCACCTGAGTTAAGCTAGGTTTTCTTGTGAATTTTGACACACCGAGCTCAAAAGGTTCTTCATCACTGCCCTATACTCTATTATTCTGCCTCTCTTCCCAGTCACACCCTTCAAACTGAAAACAGATTAAAACCTTAATCCATCTTCCATGCTGTGTTGATCTGGATAGAGGAAAGTCCATTTGGAGGGAGGGAAGTCTGGAAATAAACCAGCTTAGTCTTTAAAGATGGGGCTAACCAATGGGGCTAGAAGATGTACTGAAGAAGGATTTAACTAAAGATGTAACCATGGCCTCTGTATGCACAAGATGGAGCCAGATCCAGATTAAGAGACACTTAATTCAGATTTATTATAGATCCATTAAATCAAGGCTGTGGTCACACCTAAGGTTTAATGCAGTTTCAGTCCATTTTCAGTGCAAGAGAACCCATCAGCAAAGTGACCAGTAATATTCTTTCCACATTATCGATCCCAAAGGTGAATTTTCTGAGTTATTTAACACTGAAAGAAAACAGCTTATCATTTTGCTGATCTATTCTCTCACTCTGAAAGTGGACTGAAGCTGGTTTAAACCTTAAGTGTGACCAGAGCCCAAGTCTACAACCAGGCTAAGGGTCTTGATCCGGATCACAGAGGCATACAGATAAAGCACACAAACACATACATTCCTGCCAGCTAGGAGCAAATGTTCCTACCCTTCAGGGTGTGTGAGGGGGGCTGCTGTTCAGTGATGCGCCATAGTGTGGTGCCCAAAGCCTGGGAACTTTCACTCCTGGTGTGTGTGGCTGCAGACCCTCAGGGAGGTTTGGGCCAAATCAGTGCTGTCAGTGCCAGCAGCACTGATTTGACCCACATTAAGATGTGGATCAGAGGGTCTGGTTAATTCAGATCCATTGATTCAGATGTATCACAGGTAAGTGCAGAAAAAGTCATTGGTGCTTGCTAACTCACATCCAAATTAGAAACGCCTTCCAACGCAGTTCAATAATCTGACATACCTGTCTGGTTGTAATGCATCCAGTTCAGAATAACTTCAGGTGCTCTGTACCATCTAGTCACCACATAGCCTGTCATCTCAGAGTCTGCATGTCTTGCCAAACCAAAGTCCAAAATCTGCAGCACAAGTAGGGGTGATAACATAACAAGGGCTCTTCCAGAACAGACTCAGACTTGGGCCCTTTCTGCATTGGGCCTTATTCTGGATTATAGTGCAGACTATGGAAGGACCTGGGCAGAGTCTACCATAGTCTGCACCAATTTGCAGGTGACATGTTCCTATTCAGGGATATAATCCAGAATAAGGCCTAGTGTTAAATGATGTTTGATTTTACATGTTGTTACCCGCACAGAGACCTCTGGGTATGGGGTGGAATAGATAGATAGATAGATAGATAGATAGATAGATAGATAGATAGATAGATAGATAGATAGATAGATAGATAGATAGATAGATAGATAGATAGATAGATAGATAGATAGATAGTACAGAAAGGACCTTTGTCTGAAAAGAAATTATTCTTCCTTTTACAGAACTGTGTTGTACTGTGCAACTTAACTGATGTGCTACCAACCCTAGAAGGAATGAAAGTACTTAATAGATAACAAACAGGCGCTCCAGTGAGCATCAATTACATAAGAGTGTTTGAGCTGGCTCACAAAGCTTAATATCCTATTCAAGAAATATTTACACAGCAGTCTGTGATTCACTCTGTTTGCACAAATGGTTGTCTACTAAAGGCTTTATTTGGTATGCGCTATGTTTAGGGCCCACTGAACTGCCAGTGTTTTGGGTCCCCAAGAACACATTGCCAGAGAGAAGACTTCAATTCTTACCCTGCATCAAATCGCTCTCATACATACACACTCAGCAGTTTAGTTGGTTTGGTAGTCAAACGTGCTGTCCTAATTGGGCTGGGACATCATGCCAGGGATACAAGAATTTGGTGCAACACAAAAGTAGATCCCACTAAACCTTCCTTCCTCAATCCAGCATTGTGTATGAGGAGCAAAAACTGAAAACAGCTAGAGTCTTGGATCTGGGGCTCCATCCACCAGACATGCTTAAGATCAGTTTGGTGTTGCACTGGGGTGCCTCACCAGGAAAGGAAGTTAAGCTAGTGATAGGGTGAACATATGAAAAAAGACAGGATTCCTCTACTTTTCAACAGACGTGCTGACATTCCTTTGTCTATACAGTTGTTAAAGGCACAGAAACCTTGTCCTCTTTTCCATATGGTAATCCTAAGTAATTAGTATGTGATCTTTTTCGCTGAAATCCCTTCCTCACATTTTGGGATAGATCCCATGCCGGACCTTTTCAAAGAAACCTTTAGAACAAAATTATTTATTTTTTTTAACCTGTATTTTGTAGTATTAAACTGGATTTTGTAGTCAGTGCTTTTAAACTGCATCTCTGTACCACCCTTTGGTGGAAAGGGCAATATAAACAAACATTGTTCTTTTATTGTTGTTGTTGTTGTTATTGTTATTATAAACCCTTAAACTTAACTGCACTAGCTTACTGTTCTAACGGTGACTGAAAATACATGAGGTCTTGTTTAAGGATACATTACATTATGCTGTATACTGCGTGCTGTTTTTAATACATTGTTTTATTGAAACGCTTTAGATGTTTATTTTATGATTGTGATTTAGTGGCAATTTCTATTCTATGTGAACCACTTTAGGGTAAAACTTATTTTTGAAATGGAATATTAAAGTAAAATAAACAAAATAGCTACATCCCCTATGGGTTTTAGCATATATGCGCATTTTCCCAATGAAAAGATGTTCCTAATGGGAGAATTAAAAAGCAAATCTGAAAGTGTGGCAGAAACTGCATTACTGTTTCTCCATATTTATAAACTGAGCCTCTGCTTGAAATTCAGCTAACATTTATAAACAAATAATAAAAACTGGATGTATGTGTGGGCTTTAAGTGTATGCAATTTTGGTTTATAGCCTCCTGAAATAGTTAAAGAAAGGATTATATTGTAAATTCACTTTTTTTCTCTCAAAAGAACATAATTAAGATTCCAAAATGTTAAATTCTTCTTCCTCTTCTCAGTCTGCAGTCAGACATGGGATTTAATCAGTTCCCAGGACGTATTTAGTTCTGACTGTCCTGACAAAATAATGCCTTTTTGGTTGTTTTTATGGACTACGGCCCAAGAGACATGCTAGAGTTCCCCCAAACACAGATTCATTTGCCCCATGCCTGTTCCATTACAGTGGATTTTCAGAGTTCTGGGACTGGCATTGTGATGGGAAGACTGTGTGAATGTCTGGCAATCCTAACACAATGCCAGTGGGACGTTGAGATTTTTAACTCTTCTGGAAATAAATCGCCTCTGTCTGTGCCTGTTCACTCTGGAGGACCTAAGACTCAAAGTTTTGTTTTTGTCTAGATTTTTCCAAGGCATGCGCATAGGCATGCGAAGAGCAACAAATGACTCAGGCCCAGGTTTCTTATGATAATTTCCTGGCTATAAAGCTTTTTGTCAAGGTCTGTCTCCAGGTGCCATCAAGGCACCAGGCCTTTTCAGTGGCTGTGCCCAACCGAATGCACTGACAGCAGGTATAAAAGGATTATCAGTCCCGAAAGCTTTCAAGAGAGCTGTTGAGATGCCTCTTTTCAGCTTAGCCTTTAGTCATAATTAAAGGGTTTTTAATTTTATTTTAAAAGAAAGGATTTAGCAATTTAATAAGCGCTCAATTTATAAGGTCTGGGTTTTTTTTAAACCAAATTCCATTCTAAGTCTTTTATGGATGAGAAGTCTATAAATGTACAGAGAAGTATTTCTACCTTTAGTTCACAATCTTCATTCACTGCCAAATTACCAGGCTTCAAGTCCTGTGATAAAAAAAGAACAATCAAATAAAACAAACGTGCAACTTAGTACAAGAAATAAACACATTTGCAACTTAGTGCCCAGTTAGTTTTCTTCATGCACTTATAGGTTTTGAAGTTAACATGGTTCTGCTGATGGGCTGTACGAGGTTTTTCTGGACTGCTTCAGCATGTTTGCCATTTTTGTGTGTTCTCTATTGTGGGATTTCCAGCTGCACATTTGACTGGTATAGCAGGCGCATTAATGATAACATGTGACTAGGATCTTAACCTTGGGTCCATGTGAGCTTGAATTGCTGATACTGAGTGCCATAAAACTGTCTGCCGTTACATTCTGAGAAGGGGTCCGCAGTTTTTACCTGACTGGCAAAGGGGTCTGTGCAACAACAAAAGTGAAGAGCCCCTAGAATAGAGCATCATGTCATCGGGGGTCCAGAGTCACAAGTATGATATTGATGGGGTACCGTCATGTCCAGAGCAGGCAGCAGCCGCGAAGCACACACAAGACTAGTGGTATTGAGGAGCCAAGTCAGTCCAAAGAGGTCCGGTGGCTCTTTGCTCTTGGACAGTAGCTCCCACCACATCTTACCATTGTACTTGCTAGCTTCACTAAAGAGAAGCTGGATTCCAAGAACGGTTGTAGATACCTACCTCAGGAACACATCTCACTGGGTTTACTGCCATTTACATTTGAATGGACATGTAAAGAGCTGCATTATGAAGAGATGCCGAACATATTAAATTTATTTATTTAAGAATTTATATCCTACTCTTAACCTGAAGGTCCCCAGAGCAGGTTACAACTACAGAAAGATAAAATCTCCTAAAATATATTTAAAATATAATCTTCCTGACAGGGCAACACCCAGAGAAAGCTAAGCATCAAAGGTTTGGGTGAAGAGGTACGTTTTAATCAGGTGCTGAAAATCAAATAATGTAGGCATTTGGTGTAGGCTGCTCCAGACTCTGGGGGTCACCACGGAAAATGCCCTCCTGTATGTCACGACTCCCTTGCACTGTGAAAGAGATGGAACTCAATACTTCGGCAGGTGTATAAGGGAGAAGGCATTTCTTCAGATAACTATTTCAGGCCATTTACGGCTTCATATGTTAATATTAACAACACCTTGAATTGAGCTCAATAACAAATTAGGCAGCCAGTGCAGATCTTTCAAGACTGCCATGATGTGCATCTGGCCAGAGACTTCCATCACCAGTCAATATGCCACACTCTGCACTAGCTCCAGCTTCTAAACTGTCTTCAAGGGTAGTCCCATGTTGAGTGCATTAGTGTACATTAATCTGGAGCTTACCAAAGCATGGATCACCTTGGCCAAATTATCCCTGTCTAGGAAATGCCAAAACTGGTAAACCAGTTGGGAAATAGAGGTAGGCACTCCTAGCTATTGCTGCTACATGGGTTTCAAATGACTGTGATGAACTAGGAGCACCCCTAGATCACAAACCTGGTATTGAGGGGCAAAAGGACCCCATCCTGGACTCACGACTCCAAGACACACAATACCTCCATCTTGTTTAGATTCAGTTGTAATGTATTGTTCTACATCCAATTACTGCTTTAAGGCAGAGAATGAACACCTGAACTCCCCCCCCCCCGCAAATTCAGAAGGAATGGAGAGGCAGAGTAGTTTAATAACCTATGTATCAGTCTTGCTATTTTTAACATACTCAAGCAATCTGTCCCTATACTGTGTCTTTTAATACTGTCATATAACACAGATGTGTGGTTTGTGAATGTGACATATAGATAATGCTTTTGCAATCTAGGAGAGGCTGTGATTTGTCCTTTATATCCAAAACCAGATATCACTTTTACCCTATTGGAAGTGAGGTGTGTGGCCTGCTCTCTCTCGACCTGTCTTTAAATCTCCCTGGTGGAAGATTCCCTTTGGAATATTTCAGGTCTGAAAGTAGGCCTCAGGGTACACAAGAGGCTCTGCTCAGCAAATGTCTTTGCAGCAGATGACATGTGGCATAATTTCCTCAGGCAGTTTTAAAATGACTTTTCAACAGCCTCAGAGAAGAGGCAGACAGCCTCACCGCTTCGAATCCATGATTTGCTTTCAGAGCATATGAGGCAAAAGAGTCAAATAAAGTTCACCTGAGTGTTGGCAGACTGCAGTTTCCCACTATGGACCCATGTTGAAGAAGAGTGAGGAGAGCTGTTGAATTGGGCTGAAGACCCATGTAGTCTAACATCTTGTTGCATAGGCTGTGCCCGCACTGGGCTGTGAGACCAACCCAGCAGCCCAACTGGAGTGACTCATTTGCACTGCAAATTGGTCTGTCAGAGGCCACACATCCCTGTTAAACTCTGCGTCCCCATGGGATGAGGCATTGGACCCGGTTGCAGTGCAAATAAGGCATTGAAGAACATGCCATCTGTGGTCCACACAGCATTCCAGGATGTATTCTGGGCCAATCACTTATGTGCAGGGAACAAACAAATGACTGATCTGGTCAATCAAGGCTGAGAAGTCTTGCATCATTTCAATGGGCATGCAGAAGCAGCTCCAGAACTGAGCTGCTCTGGGGAGCTGGCTAAAACAATCCTGGCCAGCAACTTTGGAGGCTGGGAACTAGCAAATTCGGCCAAGGTGAACTCACCGCCCTGCCGATCCTAGGCCAGATCACTTGATCCAATCCAGAATCAGGCCAGCACGAACAATGCATGCAATGCAGAAACAGCCATAATGGGCAAGCAGATGTCACCTTTGGAAAACTCATGTAGGACATGCGCACAGCAGCACTGTGTCTACTCCTGTTTTCCAGCAGCTATCCTTCTCCAGACGTCTATCAATCCGTCCAATGGAAATAGTACATTGTCACCTTATAAACAGCCATTGATGGTCTTTCCCTCAATGATTTTTTGTAGCCCTGATCTACAGTCACTAGAAGAAAGACATTGCTACAAGCAGCTACTTTTTTCTACCCAACTATTAAAAGGACAAGAGATCTGATCTGTCATCCTTCCTTTGTGGTCATTAGGGCACAACAGCACAAGTTTAATTGCAGCAGCTTGGAAAATAGATCTGAGTTATGTTTCAGCACAATCCTTTTCTGCTAAAAAAAAGACCTTTTTAAAAAAAAAAAACAGCAACCACCTTCCTTTTCTTGTGACTTAAGGGCCCAGAAAATCACAGAGCTAGAAGAATGACTTGCAGGCACAATGTTGAGATGTGTTCCTGGTGACTGCATTTTTTACTCTTCTTTCCCCTAGTGCCTGAAGGTGGTAATGGGCTGGATGGGGGCCAATAAATTGAAGCTGAATCCAGACAAGATGGAGGTGCTGTGTGTCATAGGATCTTGGGTCCATGTAGTTGTGAGATACCCTGTCCTTGATGCGGTTGCATTGCCCTGGAAAGGACAGGTGGGTAACCTGGGGGTACTCCTGGACTCTACACTGACATTCAAAGCTCAGGTGGAGGATGTGGCTAGGAGTACCTACTCCCAACTATGGCTGGAACATCAACTGAAGCCTTTTCTGGACACAGATGACTTGGCCACAGTTATTCATGCTCTGGTAACCTCTAGGTTGGACTATTGTAATGCGCGCTACATGGAACTACCCTTGAAGACCGTTCGCAACTAGTGCAGAATGTTGCCACCAGGTTGCTGACCGGGACAGCTGGCCAGATGCACATCACATTGGTCTTAAAAGAGTTGCACTGGTTGCCAATTTACTACGACACCCAATTCAAGGTGTTAACTCTGATTTATAAGGCCTTAAATGACTTGGGGCCCAAAATATTTAAAGGAATGCCTTCTCCCATATCGACCTGCCCGTGCCTTAAGATCTAGCGGTGAGGCCCTCCTGGTTGTTCCACTGCCTTCAGAAGTGTGGCAGGTGGGCACCCAGGAGAGGGCCTTCTCAGTAATGGCCCCCAGGCTATAGAATAGTCTCCCCCTTGAGATGCATCAGGCTTCTTCTCCAGTTAGGTTCAGGAAGGTGGTGAAGATGCGCCTCTTAACTTAGGCCTTCAGCTAAATGTTGGTTATATTTGCCCCCCACTGCAAACACTACTGTTTTAACTGATATTGTGCTGTTTTTTAACATGTTGGATTTAAATGCTGTTGATGGTCTTTATTGTTTTAATATAATTTCTTTTGATATGCTGGATTTTAAAAGTTGTTACCTGCCCTGAGACCTTCGGGTATAGGGTGGGATAGAAATGTCTGTCTGTCTGTGTCTGTCTGTCTGTCTGTCTGTCTGTAAGTAGTCTGCAGCCAAAGGTAAAACTGAGATGTTTTAATACACAAGTTGGAGACAGCATGTGTGAGGTCTTCCTCCCTTTCCTTCTTCAAGCTATGAGACACTCCCTTCCTCCAGGTGCATCTGCCTGCATAAACAATGCAGCTAAGTTAAGATGGGCAAAGTTTTTTATGGGCCTGCAGGTCAGAGAGTATACACTGATGTTTGCAGCATGCGGCTTAGTTGATTTTAGAAATTGTGGCTGCATCCAGACAGGATATGAAACCTGGAATTATCTCAGCTCTGTACTGGGATTGCCACATACATATCCAATGCAATCCCAGGATGTAGCGGGTGAAATTCTAGAATATCGCTGTTCTGGGGGAAAGAAAGCCAAACCCAACTTTTCCTGAAATAGCAGTATGGCTTTCCTTGCTCTTAGTTCCCCCCATCCCCTGCCCCAGAAAATGCATAGGTATGGGAGAAGGCACTTGTGCAGTTCTCCGTAATTTTTGACACATAATGCCTTGTGGAAGCACCACCAGACAAGATAAGAGCTTACGCTTGTCCCATAATTTCACCCTGCCGTCTGGCAGGGACAGCAAGAGGCAATTGTGGAATTTAAACAGGATCCTGCATTTTGCTCTTGCCATCTGGAGCCAGCCTATCCGACCTACATGGTGAGAAACTTCTAGAGATAGGTGAGGTTTGGGTGGAGAGGAGAACAGACAGGCATAGGTTAATCAGTATCAGCATATGAATAGGGACAGGTTTTAAAGGGAAAATACATAAACAAGAATATGAAGAAATTGAAAACAGATGTTCTATGCAAAGCTATGCATTTTAGCCTCTATACATCTAGAGGAGAAACAGTTACAAACAAAATTAAATGGCACATACCCTATGAATGATTCCTGCAGAGTGAATATACTGCAATTTAAAAGAAGAAAGAGAGAGAAAGGTCTTTTCATTTACAAACAAGATTCTACATCTCCAAAGCAATCAATAATCAGTCAAACTTTGGAATAATAGATCGTGCTTCTGTATGGCCTTATAATTCGTTCGGGGATGAATTTGTTCATGATGGCTTTGGAAAAGCTAAAGTACTCTTAAGCCACAGTCACAACTCATAATTTAAAAGACAGAGACCGACTTGAGTCCTCAGAAACCCGACATCAAATGATGTTTCTGTTTTTGTTTTTTTCTGAGGATTTTTTTTGCCTGGAAGGAAATTATCCTGAATTTGGATAATCCCAGAACTGAGTTTGTTTCATCAAGAAACAGACCCTGCCAGGCAAAGGCCTACGGTCCCCTCTGATGTTACTAATGTCACAGCTGCCACCTCACCTCACCTCACCCACCGCCATGACCTTCTGCCATCCCCTGATGTTCCCTGCCCCCATGCAGCCACTCACATGCCTTCCATTGCTGTGGTTGCCCCCTGCTGCCCTCTGTCATGCCCCGCCAATCCCCCAATTCACAGCCACCCGTGCCTCCCACTGCTGTGGCCACCTCCTCTGACCTTCTCCCATATCCTGTCACCTTCCTTCCATGAAGGGGTGTTCCCTGAAGCTTCCGCCTCCCATTCCCACCACCATAGTGTCTGCCTCTTGCCACCCCAAGCTGTGCCCCTGGTGCACCTCCCACCCCTTATGTCATCTGCTGCTATAGTAGCCCTACTGCTATGCCCTAGTAGCCCCTCAATGCTGCCACCAGCCTCCTTCTTTCGGCATTATCTAGCTCACAAACATATCAAATGGGTTAGATAACGTAGAAAGAAAATGACTAGTGCTTTGCTGTTGTGTGGACGGAAGCTGGATTCAAAATTAGGTGTGAATACAACCGCTGGCTTTAAAGAACATGCCTAATTCCAGCTGGTTGAATATTAGACAGACAACAAATCACAGGAGCAAGACCAGAAAGCCAAGCTTTTGCCCACCCAAAGTGGATCCCAAAGCTGGACCACAACCGTCTTATTAAACTGGCAGATGTAAGCACCTGTGATCCATGGATCATGTGATGACACTCACCTGCCATTTGTGCTTCTTCATGGAGATGCAGGAAGGTGTGCAAGGGGAGGATGAGAGATTTTGCACTCTCCAGGTGCTTTGCCAGCATCCTCCCTGTGCTGGTTTGAGCAGCCATAAATCATGCTGCACAGCCATTAAATGCTGCACAATTTTGCTCCAGAGATGCAGCCTTGACAGGCAATGTGACAGTCCCCAAGAGGGGCCTGTTGTTTTAGCAGCAGACCACTGCTTCTTTCGCCAGCCCATCTGATCTGGGCTTCAGTCTGGGCAAGCAGAAACCAGGCTTTCAGTCATACTATCTCCTTGCTTCTGTCACCCTATGATCCCAATTCATAGGCTGCTCCTTAAACATAGGAGACCTGAAAAACTCTTATGCTATTTAGTTATTATTTCTGTTTATAGTATGTCCCACTCTTCGCTACATGATCTCTGATAGTGGAGAATTTTGTCAAGTGAGGCCAGTGCAAGCTAGTCTCTCTGCTGTTTCAGAATCTGCTTCATTTCAGGCCACCAGAGAGAGATTTAACAATGCACTCCTGTACAAACTTGCCTGGGAGTGTCCAGAAATTCACCAGAATGTACGTCTTAACAGATCTGCACAAGCCTGTACTGTCAAAAACATTCAGCAGGTTGTTTTTGCCCATCTGACTGGATAAAATGCAGGATTTTGAGTTTTTTTCAGACTTACCTTCAATCCTTTTAACACCTGGTAGATTAGGTACTGGATCTTTTCTTCACTGAACTGATGCCCCATTATCTTCTGCAAATCTGTCTGCATGTATGGCATCACCAGGTAGCTATAAGGCAGCAACAAAACTACCTGAGTTTTAGAGAAAGCAGTGGAGAACCAAATGCTCTTGTTTTCACATAAACAGTGGTTAAGCAAAACCGGTTAAGCAAAGCCAAAGTTTCATTGAAAAACAATGCTAAAAATCCATAATATCTCGGGGACGTGAGCTTTTGGCCATGACCACACCTTTCACCACCCTCTGCTGCAAAAGACCCTCTTTCTAAGAAACATGATCAGTTTCAGGACCACAGAGACATTTGATGAGAAAACAGTGTACTGAATTCTCTAAAAAAAACCCTACTAAGATCTAATTTGAAAATGGTCAGCTTTCTTGTTCTTTTTTAAGGAAGATACCTGTGGGTCCTTCAGTTGTCACTGTTAACTCTTCTACATTCAAAATATTACCTCAGTGTGCTATGAACGCGAAGTCATCCCCCAAGATGACAGGAAGTGGGACTGTTGTAGACCCGCTTCGCCATCCCCCGTCCACTCATGCACATCCTGTCCCTCATTGTCAGTGGTAGTGCTGGCCACACACACAGTTGCCCACTCCTGCTCTCACTCCACCCTCAAACTTCTATTTTTGATGTGTGAAGCCAGAATATTCTTAATGCACCTCAGGACGTCCTGTTGCCATTGTTGCTACATCTATAAGCATGGTGCTTCAATTCTACTTAAGAGTCACGTGTCCATGTGGACAGATCCAAAGTAATTGTCTCACATTGGATCCTATACAGGGCCTGTTTGCACTACGCCCACAGGGGAAGTCCCAGGATGCTCCAGCACAGAGCTGTTTCCATTTTGGGCAGTCCCTTGGCCTGTCCAAAGTTAATTCAGTGTGATCTGAATTACCTACTGTGAGCAAGCAGACCCCAGACAAGGCTGTGCCATGCAGAAATGACCCTAAAATTTGGTACCATGTCAAACTGAACAGCCTTGCTTGACCACGATTTGTCAGATTAATTTGCAGCAGCAGCAATCAAGCAAAGTACAAGGGAAGGATAAATGATGATTCACAATTAAGATTTCATCACTCTAAACTATGACAGACAGGTTTGATGTGATGTGAATGTATACCTGGTTGTCATATTTAACAAAGATCAAAAGGTGATGAGAAAATCAGTGCTTAGTCCCTCCCTGTGCCTTGCTCACCAGCTGCCACTCTTGATTTGATCATATTTTACGGGAGAGTAGCTAAACTTACAAGTCCTGGAATCCATCAAAGGAAACAGCTGAAGTGAAGACATCCAACAGTCCAATGACCTGCAGGAGAGGTGGGCTCAGAATGTGAGATTACAAATTATACAAAATAAAAATGTTGCCTTGCCCACACTCTTAAACCCAAGTAGCCAAATCATGTTCCAGAAGTAGAATCATAGAATTGGAAGGGACCTCTAGGGTCATTGAGTCTAACCCCTTCTCAATGCAGGATTTCCTAAACCATCCCAGACAGTCCAAGCTCTGCTTGAAGACCTCCAGTGAAGGAGAATCCACTACCTCTCATGGCAACCTATTCCACTGACTGATCACCCTCACTTAGAGCCTCCCCAGGCAAAGGTACCCAGAATTTATATTCATGCAGTATTCACTTTCTATGCTAAGGCCCTTTCCGCACTTGACTTATTCTGGAATATATCTCAGGATAGGATCCATTGTCCATCTGCTAATGTTATGGCAGGTCTTGTCTGGGGCCTGCCATAGTCTGCACTAGCATGTGGACAACAGGTCCCTATTCTGGGATATATTCCAAAATAAGGCCAAGTGTGGAAAAGCCCGAAGGCTGCATCAGACTTCACTTATTACAGATGTCCATGAAGTAACTTTTGTTTGAAAGTGAACGTTGTTTAGAGGGGTCAAGGGTTCATGTGACCTCCTTACTAACCTGGCTCCATTCCCCTTCACTCAGTCAGTTTTAAGCTGGCAGAGTGCCCAGGCAAGCACACTGCTGCTGCAGCTGTGCCATCACTGACTGTGTCCCTCCCTCACATGCTGAGAAGCAGTGCTGGAAAGAAGTCAGGCACACGCATGGCACCGAATGGGGTTTGCCTCACTCCTAAGCTGAATTAAAATAAGGGGGTGGGATGGGGGGGTAGCCGAGGGACAACATTGAAGACTGTAGGCAACATAGCTACTGGGCAGCTCTGCGCCCCGATGCTCCCGTGCCATCCGCCAGCTTAAAACACTGCTGACTGAGTGAAGGCAAATGTAGGGAACTCATATCCACCTTTGACCACTCACCACCTTTTAGAATGAAAGCTATTTCATGAACATCTCTATCGCTTACTTATTCATCTGGATGCAGCCTAAGAAACAGAACAAAATGTATTCTTGATTTAATACACTTTTGTTGTAAAGTTTGCATTATTGATCAGCGACTACCCAGAAGTGAATGGTAATACCAACCCCCTGATACAGAGACTTTTCAGTTCAAAAGAAAAAGGCAATTGCCAATTACCAAACTATATTATAGTTTATATACTTCTGGTGTGAAAATGACCTGAGATGAACAATGTTCCTTCTCTTTTTGCACACAAAATGTGCTCAACAACACACAAGAATCTGAGAACATAAACAAGGTCTGCTGGATAAGGCCACAGCATCTAGTCTCACACAGAGGCCAACCAATTGTTGCTGGGCATTCTCAAGCAGAAAATAAAGAGGAAACCATCACTTCCTCTCAACTCCCTACAAATAGCTTTTAGAGGCATCTTGCATGTCTCCCCAACCTGGAGGCAATATATAGGCATAAAACCTAATAGCCACTGATACACCTTTTCTCCGTGAGTTTGTCTAACTCTGTCAGAATTCCATGTAAATTGAGAGGTATGACTGTATGATCACTTTCATATAAAGCCTAAACAAATAAAGCAGGCATAGACCTTTCTGGAAGTAATTTGAGCAGAATCCAAATTTCTTTTAAAAAGAGAGAGAGAGAATCTATCTCCACTTTGCTACATTTCTGCACCTACTGTATTTTCTGGCGTATAAGACCACTGGGTGTATAAGACGACCCCCAACTTTCCAGTTAAAATATAGAGTTTGGGATATACTCGCCATATAAGAAGACGACCCCCAGTGTATAAGACAACCCCCGACTTTTGAGAAGATTTTCCTGGGTTAAAAAGTAGTCTTATACGCCAGAAAATACAGTATCTGCTTTTTCAGTAGGAATGTTTTCATTATCCTTCCATCAGCTTGGCTCAGATGTGCTCTCTGCATTAATTGTGCAGCACATATAATCCAGTGGTATTCTTGTATTTGATCATTTAGACTTTCTTTACTCTGATCCCAAATCAGATGTGAATCCTTCTGGTTGTGTTATGCCTTCATGTGGCTCAGGTTAACTTGCTCTACATTCTTCCATCTCAACATCCTCATCACTCTGATATATAGTATCCTCTCCTTGCTCATTTATGCACTATAACCATGTGCCATGACTAGGAACTTTTCTGCATTGGTCCTTAGTTTGGATTCTTTTCTAGAACAGGGATCTGCTATCTGCATGTTAGTGCAGGATATTATACCAGGATATAATCCAGATAGGAACCAATGCAGAACGGGCATGTGTCTTAACTACATTAGACAAGGTTCAGTCTTTAATGCTTCATCCGCATTCCCCTTTTTTCTGTCACCAAAGTATGTGACATTACATATTCTTACTTGTGGGGGGTTTTAGATCTAGCACTCTGTCCTTTTGTGCCCTTTTCATATCTTAATAATAACCTTAATTCACTTCTACCACTTATTTTTTTCTTTATGCCATAAGGACAGAAGCATAGGTTTTGCAGACAAAATCTTAAACTGAATGGACTGGTTTTCCTACCATTCCACAATTCATACAGAGTTTTCCCTTCGTCACAACCGGGCTATTTTGAAGACAGATGTGCAGCAGTGATTGCTTCTCTGCTATCCCATTTTGTTTAGGGCTTTGGCTCAAAGTCTTTTCATATTTTACTCCCTTGGATATAAAACCCTTCCATTTTGAAATCTGAAACTTTTAATTTTCTTGTGAAATTCATGTTCGACAAGAGAATGGTATTCTTTACATTTTTCAAATACTTCAAGTTATGTTTGGCAACATTTGGAAAAAAACTAACCACAATAATTAAGAAAATAGTTTTTGCCAACCCTTTCAGCCTGGACAGCTTTAAGAAAGGATTAATAAATTCATGGAGGACAGGTGTATCAATGGTTGGAAGAATAGAAGCCTAAGTACTTCATGTTAGAGAGACAGGCAGGATGCCTCTAATGGCCATTTGCAGGGATTCAAGAGTAGGTGATGGTTTTGACTTTGTGTTTGTATTTGAGAAGCTCAGAAGCAATTGATGAATCACTGTGTGAGACAGGATGCCAGGCTAGATAAGACTGTGGCCTGATCCAGCAGGATTCTTCTTATGTTCAGTTCTTATGGCTTTCACCACCAGAGGGCTACAAATATCCAAGCAAATCTAAAGTTTAGTTGCTCTCCTTAAACTCCTGTTCCAGAAAATGTGTCGGTATCTTTGTTCCCAATTTTACATCTGAAGAGATCAAATCCTGTGCAAACTTTTCTTTTTTGTTTGACTTAATACTCTTTATTTAAATATTTATTTACATTTCTATCCCACCCCATATCCAAATGTCTCTGGGCAGATAACAACCATTAAAACAATAGATTCTGTTTTTAAATATACATTAAAAGCACTTTAAAAAACCAACAAATCTAAAACAATACACAGCATGTTTAAAATGATGGTATCTATGCTGGGATGGGAAATATAATCATCTCAGCCAAAGGCCAGGGTAAAGAGGTGCGTCTTCACCGCCTACCTTAATATATTTAAAGAAGGAGCATAACATCTACAACATCTGTGCCATAAATCAAGTTCTTTGTATTTATGCATTCATGCCTAAATTGCATCTCAAGCAAGTGTACATTTCTTTTGTTTGTACTTAGTAAAATCTCAAGTTCTCTCTCACAGTACATTCTTTATCTTTAAGAGATTTTGCAACCTCTATACATCATGTAACAGAGACTCAAATAACCAAAGAATGCATGAGAACCAAATTGTGAACAATATTTCCCACCATAGTCTAACACACTCATTTCCTTCCCTGCAAAGCACCTGCAGAGTAAAGAATGGTGTGATTTTAAGCATCCAAACTGTGTGAGAACACTTCTGGATGCTTTCTTTGGCCATCTGCTGGGACTCGAAAGCAGGAGAAGGTTTGTCCTTGTCTCTGCTTGAGATGCCCATGAGCATTTGGTGGGCCACTGTGTGCGACAGGATGCTGGACTAGATGGGCTGTGGCCTGATCCAGCAAGGCTTCTCTTATGCTCTTATGTTCTTATCACATGGTTTCGTCCACTTGAACTGTGATCAGACACAGCAAAAAGAAGCATCTCGGAGGTGGCTTAGAGAAGGCTTTGAAGTGGGATTGTTCACTCATCAGTCTGCCCCTCCCCCTCCTAAACATTCTGTGCTAGAAAAGGTGAATTATAAGAAGACTTCAGAACACAAGGGCCACACACTGTCTGAAGAAAATAATTTAGTCGTAGTAGTTGTTCAAGTAGTCAAATTTCATTTTTGCAAGCACTAATTGCTCCCTAGACTGATTGCACTCATTGTAGTATCACTTTATAATTTTTTATTTAACATGACAATCTGTTGAGAAAAACTGAAATATAACTACAGAAACAAAGTATCTGATCAGATATGGTTACCACAAGAGGAAAACTCTGGTGAGTCTGCAAACTGTGGTAACACAGACACAATCAAGTTTTTCTCTGCCTCTTAAAAACTCAGGTGGAGACTGGAGACATAAATCCTGACTCTATAGCTGGATTCATATAAAGCAAAAAAAAGTAATCTCACAGTGCCATAGATATGGTAGCATGTGGCCCTCATGTTCTCATTCCATCTCTGATCCACATTTTCTAGCTTAAAATGTTCATGAGAGAGGAGAAAAGACAAGACTAGCATGTGAACAGTCCCACCAGGAACCAACTCTAAGTTGCCTCAGAGGTGTTATTAGCTAGTGTGTGTAAACGAGCTAGTGTGTATCAAAGCGCCTGAAATCTCCATATGCACAAGGGAGCAGAAAAACAATGTTACTCACATTCTCATGCTGCATGTGCTTCAACAGCGTGAGCTCCCGATAAGCACGCTTGGAGAAGATCTCAGATTGGAATGGGCGGCTGAGCTTCTTGATGGCCACTTTCTCCCCTGTTTTCTTATCTATTGCTGAACTGTGATAAAGGAGGCATATTAGGCTGAAATAGTTTATGCTCAGGCATGTTGACAGTGCTTTGAAGGAAATCTTAATATCCTTGGGGAGGCATAGGCCCTGGCGAGAAGATTTGAAATTGCAGTTTATGGATTTGTTTTTTTGTATACAGTTCAGGTATTTCTGTGCCATTGCTAAGGACAGGCTGCCCACCCCATCCTGGCTTAACATACACAGGTTAAAATATCAAACTTAACTGAAATGATGTCTTTGTTGCTACAAAACAAAGGGCCTTTCAGCATGTGCCTCTCCACGGTACAAACCAGTGGGTCTAGATCAGCCATGACTGCTGGTTTGTTAGTATGGTCTAGAACAATGCTGTCTGCACCATGATGCTGGTTCAGACTAGCCCCTGCTCCAGTTCAAAGCTTGCATGAGTTTCAGGTCTGAGCTCTGAAGCAAAGGGCCAGTAAGGAAAGTTCCTAGCCTCAGAGCCACCAGAGAAAACATAGTTTGGTGGCATACTTTGATGCACCACCAAAATGGGTTCTCCAGTAGTCCAGAAAACAGGTCTGTGCCTTCTACATGTTCTAGATTAGGCCACACTGGTCTGCTAGTAGACCTCAGTGTCAAGGTCTAATAGTAATCTTAATCAAGGCCTACATTAGTGGGATTATGATCCGTCTGGTGCAGACGCTACACAAAGGATTTATTTTCAGTAAATTGTGCTGAGATAATTAAACACTTCTTACAAACGCAGCCACAGTAATCTCTCCCTAAATTCCCCTATGGGCTTCAAAATATTGTGCCAATTACTGCTCATGGTGTGTCAATTCATAATTAATACCACACACAGCAAATTTCACATAACACTACATGAAGGCGGGGGGAGATGTATGAGTCTACTTTTACTTACAGCCTACTTAGAAGCAACCATACAGCCTGCTGCCGCCTGCCAGGATAGTTTTGTTTTTGTTTTTCTAAATAGTGGACAAATTGTTGCTGTGCAGGTTTGGCTGGACTGTAAAGGCCACTTCAAGATGGCAGCCAAATAACCTGCTAGAAAGGAATAATGTGGGATAGTGATCCCTCACCATTGTCCCTTGCCAGCCTAGTCTTTGCATATTTTATTAATACGCATATCCAAGCATTTAGTTGGCAGTGAATGCCTGGATGGGCATGTAAGCACCTCTGGCCATGCATAACCATCTGTTTTGGCCTCCATGCTTGTTTGGTGGACTGAGCCTCCACGTATGTTTGGTGGCTCTGTTCAAAAGGTATGTAAAAATCATGATTGCTGGTAAGCCTGCAACCAGTGCTGAGTTTTCCAGCAATAGTTTCTAGTGCTTTTTTGGGGGGTGTATGTGTGGAGCTATGGTGGGGTTGCCTTAGATACATGAGTGACCCCAACTTAACAGTGCCGTAATGGGGCTATATTCTCCCCGTCGTCATCAGTAACAGTACTTTATGCTCTCATTCAGCATAGTCAGTTTTGGAAGAGAGAGAGTGTTCAGGGGCAATGTAACCACAAGCCTAGAAATTTTTTTGAAAATGCCCTTGCCTGTTGATACACTGTAAACTATGGCCTAACTCTTCTGTCTGTGGATAAATAATGAAACAGTAGAGGCTGTCAGATTAATCAGGATGAGCTAACTTTTCATTACATGCCAAGGCTATAATCCCTTGAGGGTCAATTTTCAGGGAGGGTAGAATTCATAATGCATGGGTCCAGTGACCAGAGACCAACTAATCTGAAACAAGGGTTGCTTCACTTTCCGCAGTGGTTACTTCAGTTTAGAATTCTCAGATTAAAATTCCAAATAAACCTGCTGTCAAATAAATATTCAGAAGATGTTGTTGTTATTTGTTTTTGGCTGTGGTCACACCTAAGGTTTAATCCAGCTTCAGTCCACCTTCAGAGCGAAAGAACACATCAGCAAAGCGACCAGTAATTTTCTTTTCGCATTATCTATCCCAAAGATGAATGTTCTGAGTTATTTAACACTGAAAGAAAACACCTTGTCATTTCGCTGATGTGTTTTCGTACTCTGAAAGTGGACTGAAGCTAGATTAAACCTAAAGTGTGAGTAGTACAACAGATCATTGGGCTGGAAGGAAAGTGAAAGTAAGTTTTTTTTACATATACTGTACATGTGCACACACAGGTGAAGCCTGCTGATTTATCCTTCCCCTTAACCCTTAAAAAAAGAGAAACCTTTAGTTCCATTGAAAATTCACTACCTCTTCCAGGTGCTTTGACTCTTCATGCCATAAAACTGAAAAGCTCTCAGGGAGAACATAATCTCAAGACATATTGGTCATTACAGGTTACCCATCTGTAACTGATATGCCCAGTGTCTATTTATTCATTGTCATCTTTATACATTTAAGTTTTTCACCCAGTAATTTTGTCATCATTAATGGAATCTAACACAATATAGCAAACTTGTTGTTCAGGGTCTATTACAAATAGAAAGTACAATATTAGCAGCTTTTGAGAAACCTCAGGAACTGAAGATGAAGAAAGTCAAGGTAGAAAGAACCTCCTCAAGTGACTCAATTAGTCTGGTCCCTACAAGGATCATTAACTATGAGATGCAAGAGCACAAATGGAAAAATGGGAAGGCTGAGGGGATACTGTATCCTGGAAAAATGGATGGCTGGTTCACTAGAGTCATGAATGGGACAGAGGGACAGTTGTATCATTGAGTGAACTGCTTGGGTCCTCATGTACAGGCTAGCATTTTGGTACTGTCACTGTGTGTATGTTTTTCAAGATGAATCTCCCTAACAAGGCAACCTTCACATCTGCCCAGACTCTGAGCTTTCTAAATATCACACTCATGGACTCTTCCACAGAGGGAAAAAATTCTTGCCTAGGGCCACACTAGCTCTAGAACAACTTCTGAAGGAGCATTTCACATGGGAAACCCTGCTGGTCCATCTCACAGCAGCTGGCCAATCAACTGCCTATGGAAAGCTCATGAGCAAAATATAAGCATGACTAAAATATCCTTACTGATGGTCTCCTAACACTTGGTTTTCAGAGGCATCCCAAGCAGGGGCAAGAAACAAACCGTGACCACTTTTTCTAAGAATACAAATCCGGAGTATCTGAAATCAGTTAAAAACAAAACAAAACACACTCTCATATTCTTATAAATGCAAGTTAAAACAAACTGCCCAGAAAGCACCATGTTGATAATTTGACCCACATCGTCATCTCCTATAAAGCAATAGACTTTTCTATCTACCAAGTATTCCTGTAGCCAACAAAGAGTTAACCTTGATCCAGTGGTATCATACAGCAACAACACAGAAAGAGGTGGCCTTATTGGTCACAAGAAGGTAGTTCTGTTCTCTTGCAGCATGGGAACTAAATGCCACAGGTATCCTATTTAAGCGCACAATTGCAGACACATATTTCTGTATTTGGGGAAAAATGCTGCTTACTAAGTATTCATCATGACCAGCAGTATTTGGGTTGTCTCCTTCCTATATGGCAACACCCACTAAACTTTTTCTGGCTTATGACCATTTTTATACCATTGCACAGAAAAGATAAAACTGGACACATGGGAGCTTCTAGAACAATGGAAATCAGGAAGGTCTTCATACGCATATACTATATCTTGTAGCAAAAGTACGCATTAAAAGGAAACAGCGATTTTCTCAGAATGAAAATCCCCGTCTTTCCCAGCAGGGCAATAAAAAGATCCCTTTGTCTCTTCCGAAGGAGTCAGGCTTTTGGAATCCGGGAACCCTAGATTTCTCCCCTCCACCTCCTCCTTTAATTTGCCAAAAGAGAATCCACTCACCAGACAGATCCATAAGCCCCTGAGCCAACTGCGTGGAGAGAGGTATATTGCCTAGGAAGTTCCCATACGGTCTTGTTTACTTCTTGCCTGTAGAAGCCCTTTCTTCTGGTGAAGTTCATCTCCTGCGTGTCTGGAGTTCAGCCCTCCAGTGCACAGGGCCTCAATGATATTTGAGGCCAAAGCTAGATGTTATTTCTCGTCCTCAACCTCACCTAAGGAAGCTGAATCGTTCCAGGTTTCCTTCTCAGCTACGTTGTTCACTCCAAAAACACATTTCTCTCCTCCCTCTGCCCACACATTAGTCCAGGAAGGCGGTGTCAGGTTTCAAGGCGGACACTCCCCTTACACAGGTACAGTGCTTTCCAAGGACTCATAGTTTCTATGTAAATGGTAGCCGCCAGCAGCAGCAACCCATACCTGGCTGTTAACAGATTTCACTGCTAAAACCAAATTCGCCCTGAGGCCTCAAGTCCCAGTTTCAAGAAGTTTGCGATAGAGAAAAGGTATCCCGTTCCTCGTTGGTTGAACTGCTGTTTGAACTGCATTTCCTGATTTCCGCTCAACTGAAAAAGAGAAGTGGAATCAGCAAGGGCAGTTTTGGTATTGAATGTTGCAGTTACTGAACTGCTGCATAAAGTACAACCAAAACAAGAAGGAAGGAAGGGTACATGAGGTTGGATCACCTCTGCTGTATCAGATGATATTATGTAGCAGTAGAGAATTAAGGTAAAGGTAGTTACTTGTGTTTTATGAAGGAAACTTTCAATAATAATAAAACAACAGTGATTAACATGGAAAGCCCACATTAGAATTCGAGATGAGGCTTTAAAAAAAAGAGCTGTTTTATTCAATTTTTAAATTACTTTCAATTCTAGACTTCTGTACATATAGATTTTCATTTTCCATGTCTGCATAAATGCTGGAAATGTGGCTGAAACTTTGCATCGATTATACATAACAGGTGTGTACCTTTGAGACTATGTAAGCATACAGTTGTATCATTTTCCCCTCTTACAAGAAACCACAAAATTAGAAATCTTTTGGGATTTGATCCCTATAATTTTACTCAAACTGGAGCAAGAATTGAATGGTTTACCAATTCCTAACCAGAAACAAAATCCTTGGCTGCATCCAGACATTGCTTACTTATTTCACTTCTTTTTGGATATTTTGGAATATTCCTGGGAGTGCTTTATTCTGGAACAGCCTTGCTTTATTCTGGAATATCCAAAAATAGCAGAATAAGTGATATCTGGATGCAGCCGTTCTCTGTTGCTAAGGTGCCATAAAGGGTTGGGGCAGCCTGTGTAGAAGAGAATGCTGAATATTATGGACCAGTTCATCAAACAAATGTTTTTTCAGTGTGCACCTTTCAAAGTGACCTCCAGGCAGCAGCCAGATATAGCAGTAATGCAGGGAATTGCTCCCCCGCCATTATTCCTTCCTACCTAGACAGTGCTGACCACAGTGCTGCCTTTGCGTGTTTTGGTGATGTAGAACCCAGACAATTTGACTGCCTTGGAATTCATGGATGCATGCATCACCATCTCTGTGCACATGTAGTAGGCTGTTTCAGCTTTCATGCATGCTTACTAGATGGAGCTACAATTGCTGCTCCTTCCGGAAAGGCAAGTGGCTTCCTATAAAGCACTTCAGCTGGAAAACCTGCGACCAGCACGGGTTTTTTCAGCATCAATTAAAAGCACTTTTTAGGGGCAAAAAAGAAAGGCTATGATGGGGTTGCCTACAATATGTGAGATGACACCACCATACCAGTGCCGTAATGATACTATATCTGTCCTGTTTGGACAGGGCCAAAGTTACCAGGAGGAGGAGGAAGCAGCAGCTATTCACTGCCTTAACACCTTGGAATTAGTGCCTCTTACACCTTCTGACTCTCCAACTGTTGGTGCCACTAATTATGTTACTATTTAGTGAGATTACAGTGAACATAAGAGGAGCCCTGCTGGATTAGGTCAAAAGTCCATCTAGTCCAGCAGCCTATATTACACAGTGGCCCACCAATTGCTTTTGGGCTTCAAGCAGAAGACAAAGGCAAAACCTTCACCTCTTCTTGAATATCTGCAAATGGCCTTTAGAGGCATCCTGTCTATGCCTCCAGCCTAGAGGAAGTACTTAGGTATTAGGGATGTACACAAATATTTGCGCCACTTGAAATTTGTACAAATCAGTACAAATTTGAATATTCACAGGCAAATCAAAAGGACCCTACATTCATAGGCCCCCATTCACTCACAAATCAACGGATCTGGCCTTTGCGGAAGCTTCATAGAAGCTTTGATGAAGGGCAGATCTGCCCACCCCCCTGACTGCGCTCCCTTAACTCTAAATGTGACCATGGCCTCCACAGCCATCACATGCTCCTCTGAGGCCCAACTAGGCCTTTTGGAGGTGTGTGTGCATCTCCCCATCTGGGAATCACAGAAAATCTTGCAAGTTTCCTGTGATTCCTGGATTGGGAGGTGCGCACATACCTCTGGAAGGTTAGTTGGGTCTCAGAGGAGCATGAGACGGCTATGGAGGCCACACTGGCAGGTGAGTGGGGAGCAAGGCAGGACAAAAGGGTCCCCTTCACATAGGAACACTTAATAGATGTTCACGCACAAAAATGAAGCTCCCCATTTGCAGGGCAGGGGCTTCAGACAAAACCGAGTATTCCCCCCCTTTGGTTTGAATTGAATGGAAGGAGGGAAATTGGCTTCATTCACATTCCTATTAGGCATCCCTTCCAGTAGCCATTGATACGCAATCAACCAGAAGGGCAAATGGAACAATAAAAATAAAATGTTAAAGCAATGTGAGATTTATGCCTATTGTTTTTGCTATTGCTCTTACATCGTATTTTATTGATTATTTTTATGGAGGTTTTAATGTTTTGGCTCCTGATTGAACACTGTCTTATGCACTCTGATGGAAGAAGAGTTTATCAACTGGATGGAATTTTTAAAAAAGTTTTCATTTCCTTCTCCAGAAGTTAATCACAAATTAAACCTTAGCTAGTTGCACTAAGGAAGTTGCACAACTCCTGGAAGTTCAGTCTTTAGGCCAAAGTAAGATTAGCTTCTTATGTATAAAGGGAATGTATAAGCAGTTCCATTCAGTAGTGCTGCTGGAGGTCAAAGACTGTGGAAAGGTTCACGCATTCCAACCGAACAAAAGCCATAATCTACTAGACAACAGATGACTAGCTTACTGTCTCCCGGCTTGTCAACTATTGTTGAGTAATTGCTTGAGTTGCCACTGGTCATCATTTCCATCCTTCTGATCACACTGTTGCAGGGTGATTTTAAGCTAGCAATTAGTTGGGATAATTAACTGCATTATTTCATTATGAGAAGTCAGAGATGTGCTTGCAATGAAAAATGGGTGTCCACCACTAACAGGCTCCTGCAGAGAACAGTGATTACAGAGAGTGTGTCATACTCATGTTCTATTTTGTTTTCATGCCATTGTTTATGAGAACATCTGGTGCTTTGTGAAAGCCACATGTTGTTCTAGAAGTAGCATGCATAGGCCATATATTTTGGATGACTGTTGGAATTGAGTGTGAATATTTACAGTTAATATTTACAGTAGCCTTTGTCAGCCTGGAACTTTTGATGTTTTATGGCCCCCAATACCTAGATGACATCAGATTAGGAGAACCTGATCTACCAGAAAATCCATTCTGCTTTTGATTAAGGGGGCCTTGCAACTGCCCAACCACAGAAAGAGATTAAGAGGTATCCCGAAGGCCACTAGCGGTTAAGGCAACTCAAGATCACTCAGTATTCATACTCATCATTTTTGCTTAGTACATGTAGCTCAAAGAACAAATAGTCAAAATAAAGAATCAACTGCAGGCCATTTAGTCTGAAAAATAGGTTTATTTCAAAACCAGTGGCATTGTGTGATATATCTTATATGGCATAACCAATTAGAGCAAAGTTCCTGGATACAAACAAAATGGTAGAAATTCTCTTTAAAGTGTGTACTTTCTGTTCCGAGTTGAGGCAATAGAACAGCAGTACGGTCATGACAGGGAATGCACTCCACAGGGGCTCCCACAGAGAATCTCAACTTTGAGTTATTCCATACACACAAATACCTACACATTTTAAAATTATTTTTGTAGTATTTCTGATGGAAGTCACACTGTAGCATCTACACATACATTGACTGATAAAAATAATCTTCCTGTATGTTTTACAGAATTTATATCCACAGTTCCATCTGAATGTCCAGACAGCGGGTCCAGCAGAGGAAGATGGTTTTGGTTTGGTCTTAAGATGGCCTCTGAACCAGAAGCAAGACGAAGCGCCATTCTCTGGACCTCAGGCTGAAGCCCCTCTTTCTACAGAGAATCTGACCTCAAGGGAGACTGTTAGAAAGGAAGGATTTCATGGCTTTATTATCCACGTGCCACCTGCCCCCCTCCCCAGTGGCTTCTCTGTACAAAAAACAAACAAACCTAAAATCTTAGATCATTCAGAAAACAGAAATACTGCAAAGCTCCACGCTTTCAAAGACAGGCGTACAATCCATGCATGATACCTGCATTATATAAATCTCAGAAAATACTTTCAAAAATAGGATCTCAGATATGCCCAATGCCTGATGAACACAAAAATACTTGAACTGAAGCTCCCCCCCCCACATGTAGTCCCTCAAAAGGGCAATTTCAGAGTATCGTGATTATATTTTGTAAGAACAAATTAACCAAGCGTCATGGTTAGGCACAAAGAAACTAATAAATGAATTCATTTTTAAAGCCACAAGAGGAAGATCAGAGAAAGGTGCATATTTGTCTGCCCCTTTTTATCAAAAAGTGCCCGAAATGTCAACAGTATGTTGAACAAGATTAGATGGATCCTGCAATTCTTTATGGTTTGACTACAGTAGTGAATACAATAATTTATTTGCCAATTTACTACTGCACTCTCTCCTCCAAGATAACACAAGTAAGCTTCCTACAGCATGCAACATTCTCTCTTATGATATAGTCAGTATGACAAAGCTACTGCTGCGATGTCTCACAGTCAGAGAGGGCAGAGAGAAATTACCAAAAATGTGGGATATAGCCTATTTGGGGGTTAATTCTACTTTGACTAGCCAGTCACATGCTTGAAGAATGTGGCCCATTCCTTGGAAAATGTTCAGAGTTCTACTCTTAAAAGAGCACTAACCTAAATTCAAACTTCCCCCTCAGTCGTTTAAGGCACACGCTTTTTCTTTTGAACACTTTGTTTCAGACGGAGATTAAAAAAATAAATCTTGGACAGACAGCTAGTCGTTTGGGGGCCCATTCTTCCTTTTGAGCAGATTGCTGAAGAAGCTATGAATATGAAGCAGCTGTAGGGCATGGAATAAAAGAGATGTCCCTCACCCTCATTTCACTTAGCCGAGACAACAGAGGGCACAGTTCAAGTAACAGTTCAGCTTCCTTTATTTTCTTGGTAGGAGAGCCATTTAATGGCAAGAATTGCTACTGAGATTTTGAAATCTCAGCTTCCCTGCATAATACCTGCCTTGCCATAGAGCAGTGAAAAGCTGGTTACCAACTATAAAGGCTAAAAAGCAATCAAAACAGGTCTTCAGAAGCATGTCCCAAGCTGTATACAAAAATACAAGAGAACATGCAGCATTATTTATACAGTTACTGTATAAATACTTTCTTCCAAATCCTCCTCCTCTTCCCATCTCCACACTCAACACATACATACGTAAGTACACACACATGCGCGCGCGCACACACAAAACCCCTCCACCAAGGAGAATCTTCATGGCAAGAGGCACTTGAATGATATACGGGGAATCCTCATGAAACAGGTTTCCCCTCACAGTGATATGGGACAAAGAGAGAAAGAGAGGAATACTCTCAGGACTCCATTTCCTCTTGGTCAAGCGGTGGTGGCACAAAGCTGACTACTTCATCATAGGTCAGACCTGGTAAAGAAAGGGAGAGAGAAAATTACTTTCATGCATTTAGTGAGTTACAGAGCATTCTGGTCAGCCAAAGACCCAAAAGCTACTGACCTAGAAAAAGATGGCAATATTTCTCTCTTTTTTAATATCAGATTATGTAGTTACAGGCCAGACTGCAATCTGTTTTCTGGGAACAAGTGAATGAATACATAGGAGCTGGTAAGTTGTAATTCATTCAAATCTCTAGTGTTGCTTTCAGTATATCATTTACAGACACTCTAGGTGCGCAGATGTACATTGTAGAATGGATGCCTAGGTGCTGTCTCTGGGTTGGAGAGAGAGGCAAGATGCCCCTCAAAGCTTTGTGCAGGAAACAGAGCAAGTGAAGGTTGTGCCTTTGTCTTCTGCTTGAAGCCCAAAAGCACTTGATGGGCTACTGTGAAAGACAGGATTGCTGGACTAGATGGGTTGTGGCCTGATCCAGCAGGGCTCCCCTTATGTTATTATGAGTGAAGAACAATGGGACTCTTGCACTGCTTTGCAACCTGAACTGCCTTGCATGACTGGAATTGAAACAACAGTAAATCAGTGCTATAATTATTTGGACAGGTAAGTAGCAGAAGATGATGCTAGAAGAATATTACTCCATTCCACTAAAGCTACCTTTTGGCATGCTACAAAATTAAATGATCTCCTCCCATATATTTACAATTAGGGGTGCTGAACTGCTGTTCGTTGTTTGATGAAGAGCAGTATGGGCATGGGACTGTAAGGTTCTTTATTCAACTCCCTTGGAAAGCTTTATGCAACTTGCAAGTAGGGAGTTGCACTTAAGGGATGAGGAAACTCTTTCTTGGAGCATGGCCCAGAACCATTTTAGTGCCCCCTCCCCCATGTGCAGGACTGCAGCATGAGTTGGTGTGTGGGACAAAAATTGTATGTATACATGCATGTATGTAAGTATTTTCATTCCACACTATACCTGAAGGTCACAATAAAATCAGAATAAAAAGCATAATTAAAACATTGACAGTGCCTACATGGGAAGGGGATGTTTTTCCCTTAGCCAAAGGTCAGTGGGAAGAGGCACATCTTCACCAATCATCTGAACACATACAATGATGCATCCTGGAGAAGAGATATTTCCATAACTTGGAAATTACAACCAAGAATGCTCTTACATGCATTCTCACCCCCCCACCCACAAGCTACTGGAGGTGGTAGAACTGCCAATAGGGCCTCACCAGCAGATCTTAGGGGACAGGTGGGTCTATGTGGGGCCAAGCCGTTTAAGGCTTTCTAAGTTATGTTAATACCTTGAACTGTGCTCGGTAGCAAATAGGCAACCAGTGCAGTGCTTTTAGGACCAGTGTGATGTGTGTCTGGCCAGCAGTTATTATTATTAAAGTTAATTTGTCAAGTGCTGCAGATGTACATAGCACTGTACAAGCTGCAAAAATTTTAAAAGACCATAGAGCAGTGCCAGTAAACAGTCTAGCTGCACCAGCTGCAGCTTCTGAGCCATCTTCAAGGGCAGCCTCATGTAAAGCATGTTACAGTAGTCCAATCTTGAAGTTATCAGAGCATGGATCCCTGTAGCTAACCTGCCTCTGTCCAAAAAGGTCTGTCACTGGCAGACCGGTCATAGTTGGAAACAGGCACTCCTGGCCACTACCTCCACCTGAGCTTCAAGTGTCAGTGCAGAACCCAAGAGCATCCCTAAATTTTATACCTGTCCCTTCCAGGATAAAGAAACACCTCAAGAACACGACACCTCCCTTCTATATGAGATACAGAAAGGCCTGGTGTGTGTTAAGAAACAGCATGATTCCTTTCTCTTCCATTTCTCAGTAGAAGCAATCATGCAAATGAGTTTATAGGAACAACATTCCCGAATGGCACCTGGCAAGATCTGGCTTGCCAATTCAGTCTCTTAACAAACTTACTTTTCCATTCCTCAATATCAAGTTCCCTGCTTTCAAAGGACTGATCATAGGGCTCTGCCACTGGCTCATCATCTGGGTCATGATACTGAGAAAAATAACCATGTGCCAAGGCTTCAGCAGCAGTGATTCGTTTGTCTGTGTCCAGCACCAGCATCTTCTCCAGCAAGTCTACAGCTTTAAGAGCCCCAAGTGGGGGAAAAAGGAAATGTCAGTTATTAAAACACACACAGAGAGAGAATAATCTTATTTCAGCTGTTCAAAGGTTATAAGAAAGAAAAAAGTATTACTTAAAAGACATGCTCAGAAATAATGCCTGGAAGAAAATAAATCGGAGTGCCAGTTGGGAAAGCATTCTTCCTTTAAGATGGGTTTAGGAGGAACGCATAAAGGGTATTTCACCTTGCAGTATCCAGGATTAAGTGATAAGGCACATATTCAAGAGTACAAAACTGCTCTGCCACCATCATAAGGCCAGTTCTCCTATTGCTTCACTTTGATGAACCTCCTATAATTTTTTGATACACAGAGCTGAGATTAAAAAGGGATTATTGCAGAGCAGTCAGCTATCCTGATTTCTGGAGTCATATCACCCCTGTTGGCTTCTCTCCTACATGCAAAGTTGGTGCTTTCAGTACCTGCAAAAGCACCTTTGGTGGCATCCATTCCAAAAATGCCCCATAAATAAAATGCAACTCTCTCCAAAGCACTGTGCCTGCCTCCCATACCAACAAAATTCTGTGAACTGGATTTGGCAAAGTCTGACACAGTTCCACTTGTAGCCATCCATACAGAGGAATCAACTCAAAATCAGCCACAATAATCATTCATTGAAAGATCGTGAGGGTAGGAAATTGGAACCCACTCTTAAAGGGGAATTTTATTTGGCTTTATGTACTTTTGCAATCTTTTTCTTTGTCAAATGGCTTCATAAGCTCTTGGTTGAGGGGGTCATTTATCTACTGGAAAGTTGATCTTCAAGTAGATCAAAATTGTACATGCTATCATTACTGAATTGACCTTGGATATTGCTGCATATTGCTCTAGGCCTACTAGTGCTTGCAGCAAAGTGACAAGTCAAAGCTGTTCAGCAGCCATGCCCTGAAGGACAATCTGGAGATCAAGGAAGGCTATGCCAGGGGGCTAATAAAGAGGACTTCAACCTCTTCTTAGGTAGGAAGCAATCCTCTTCATAAATTTAGCAGTATAGGTTCTCTTTTCATTTCAAAGAGTGGTTTCAGTCTAGATCACATAACCATTTTTGCCCTCTCTTGGCCAGAAAGTGTACCTGTAGGGTGAATATTTCTACATCCTGTCCAAGTAAACAAGTTTCATAAATTCTGCAGCAGGATGGAGGGACACTTCAAGATGCCTGAATTCTGAAGATTTTCTTAGGTTATTGGCTGGAATTCAGATATTCATCATCATACATGTTCTGCAGGTTCCCCTTTCTGAAGAGTGCTTAGACAGGATGCACTGTAGTTCACCAATGGCATCACCTGACAGATCCATCAAAAGAGTGTCCAAGCTTCAGGATTGCAAAGGAATGTATTAGAACTTCTTTGCGGTACTTTTAAGTCCTGACATAAAGTTTGGCTTAAAATGGAAACTGTAGCCTGAGCTAAGGCAGCACTGAGGGTTGGAGAGATTGTTTTCTAGACCATTCCAAAGCCTACCTTCCCATTTTAACCTATGGATTTTCTCTTGCTGTCTACGTCTTACATTGAGCCGAGTTAGCATTACCATGTATTTTTTCTCCAAGAGTTATTAATTCCTATAGATGATGGTTAAATTCTAGGATCCTTGCAAAGGATTGTTTCATTGCAACAGCACCCCCTTTGAAGAACTGTCCTTATTAAGGATGCATGTTTAAACTGGTTGGGTAAGTCAATGACAAGGCAAGAAAGCACAGGGCTTCAGGTTGCCAAATTGCCAACACTCCATCAACTGGCTGGAACACTGGGCAATCTCTTTTGGCCCATTTGCTTTTTAAAAACAATCTCTGAAACTCATCATGGTCTTCACTGACAAATCAACTGACAAAATACACACCACAAGATAAGGGGAAACTAGAGCACACTCACTCTACAAACTTTCTCAGTTCATTTTTGTTCTGAGGTGAGTCACACATTGTATCCTTAACTTCCCTACACATTAAGTGAGAAGGGGAGGACACTGTAGTGGCCCCTTTTTGGTCAAACAGATCATGGACCTGTTGCTGATGCTTCTTCCTTCTCAACACAAACTTTTATCCCAGAAGGTGTTCCTATACCCAGACCCAGTCTGGTTAAAATTAACGTGGAGGCTCAGCCTTGCAGAAGTAGGCTTTGATTCTTCAGTGATAAACACTACTTGGAAGAATAACTACACTCCATCATTTTGCCTGTTGGGCCAGACACAAGAATTTCTCCCCAATACAACCATCTGACAGTCACATTCTCTCCTTACTCCAACAAGGGTGTAGCTGTGGTACTGGAGTCTAACTCCTTCTTAAAAATGCTCAATGTGAATAGATTCCTCTGCTTGGTAACACAGCATTTAAGCAGTTTATCAAAGCAGTAAAAGCATCCTTGGGTCCATTTTAGTATTGCTTTCCTTTTGGAATCTCAAAACCATTTAAAAGACATTAATCCAACACTCATTTGGGCCTTTGGGGCAGGTCTTTTTGCGTTACATATTCTGCAAGTCTACCTTCTTAGTAGTGGTGACATCACCCTGCAGGGTATCAGACAATAGCTCGATTTGTTGATCCTAGACTACTTCATAATAAACCCAAACATGATAATTCTTCATACCGTCCTAGACTTTAGGTAGGAAGTGGATTATTTATCCACCAAGACTAAAAAATCCACCTTCCTTCCTTCTGTCCTATTCTCTAGAACCCTATAGAGAAGTTCTGGTTCACAGCAGATTTGTGATGTGCTATTAAAACATACATAAAAAATACAAGGGGCTTCAGAAAATGCAGAGCTCTGTTCCATCTATGCAAACATGGACAAAACACTTCCAGCACCATCACTGGTGGTTAGATTCTTCATGTATTTCTGCAACTACTGAAAAGATTTGGGCTCACTCTACTATGTCAACATTAACCTCAGCTGCTTTCGTCTCTCAAGTTTGTCTCTCAGAGATCAAGGCAGATACTTGAGAGAATTCCATCTACCTTTTCATGGCATTATAAAATGGATCTCTATAGGTTTACAGAGGCAGAAACTGCCAGAAGAATTTTGCAGCATATGGGAAGCCTGGGAACTCCACAGACTCCCTCATCAGTATTACCTTAGGAGAGAGAAAAATATTGGCACAGTACTGACAATGAGATGGTATTTCTCTAAGACAGTGAGAGAGGAATGCAGCAGCCTCTCATGGTCTAACTTTCTGATTTTTTTTCTACTCTCTACTTTCACCCAGTAAGCCAAGAAAGTTCCCATGAATTTTGTCCAACTACCATCACCATCTTATACAAACATCTTCTAATAATATATGACCAGGCTTTTCTAAAAAGACAAGACCCTAAGCACCAGAATTCTTGAGAGAAGAAATAATCATAAGACTATGTCTTTGGTCCAACTAAAGAAGAAGAAAAAGAGAAGAAAAATCTAAAAGAGGTTGTCTTTTGCTTGGGGGGATGCATGTTAGTCACAGTTTTGTGTGTATTTTATTGTTATTTTTGTACTGTTATTTTTGTATTGTTAATAAAAAAATTATTTAAAAAAGCTTTTCTACAAAGAGAGTTACAAGTGATATGAAATAAAACTAAGTGTTGCAGCTCTCAATCCAAATACTCTTCATGAAGCAACTTCTAAAAGATGTTGCAAAACTGCTGTTAATGATTACACTGCACAATTCCAAATGCATTGTATAGTATAGATTATAGATGTTCACAATAGAGCTCTATAACTCTTGTGGAGCAGTTAACTGCTGACACTGATTTGGGTAGATTTTATCCAGGAAAAGAATTCATATGCAAATTGTTACAGTGATGACTAGATGGCATCTTTTTTTTCCCTGGACAAAAATCTTAGTTCTAAAGAAAATCACCTGTTATATTCTTCCATAGCAATCAAAGGTCTTACCTAGTGGATTGGCACCAATAAATACATTTTCAAAATTCATTTTAGGCATGTAGGATAAGGACTGTATGTAGTTTCGTGCCTAGGGAAAAAATAAAACTTTTTGTTAAACTTTTTGTTTCATGTAATCACCAATTACATCTGTATATGTCTACTTCTTGACATCATTCCTTAATTTTTAAATCAGTGTTTCCATTAACCCTTGTCATCCACATGCTGGCCAATTAATATCATTAGTAAGTGTTGGCTATAGCCCCTTTGTTATGTATTATGCTGGAGAGCACAGTTCAGTGAAGTACATCGCATAGGACAGTGGTAGCATAAAACTATCTTTATGTAGCACAGAATTAACCAAGTACTAGTGTTACTGGTGCAATAAGATAAAGGAGAATCACATTTAAAAAAGTACAACTAGACCACTTTCTTTTTTAAAAAAGCAGCATATATTTTACTGATCTAGGTATTTTGATAGTTGTCATTCTATCTAGGGACGGCAGACATTGCCTCAGGTATATATGCTCTTTATCAGACTACGGATATATTCTGCATGGTTCATCTTTTAAAAATAAAAGTGTTGAGATGCTTAGACCAACCTCATGCTGAAAGGGCTGTACTTCTTTTAATCTTTGAAGTACTCTTTTGGACCTTATTTGAATGACTGGTAAATTCCACAAAGGCTTTTATCAGCCTTAAGAATGACCTCAGAACCTATATTCTCACGCCTACTAGAAAGGTTCTCCAAGCTAATTTTATAGACACAGCACCACTTTCATTAGTCACAGAGGTATACATGTCCTCCATAAGGGACTCTAAGGGTTTTTCTGTTCCAGCCAGTTTGCCTTCTGCCACAGCTTGAATTGTTTTTAGAATATGATTGCAATTATAATGTATCAAACTGCTCTATGTTGTATTATTTTTGAGAGGAGCCCTAGAAGTCTGTTTTACTGTTATACTGCAGAACACTATCATATCCTGACATCTCACCTCATGGCTGGGCATCCTGTTAATAAGATATGCAGGGGGTGTCCCCGTCAGACGCATGATCTGCTGAAGCTGGTTAATATCTTAGGTGCCTCGTCAAGGGGTTTGTTAATATTTCAGCAACAGTGTGAGCGAACAATTAATACAATTGCATGCAATGCATATAAACTGCATACAATAGGCAATGACCACTGTGTATTTCAGACCATATTTAATTACAGAAAAACGGCTAGAACATGAAGCATTTTTGTATTAGAAAAGACAGATATGAACCTTTCAGTCAAGCCAATCACTAGTTCATTGGTTATGGGTAGTATGCAGCTATTAATTAAGAACTGGTTCCCCTTAGAATCAGGACTAAATTTAAGCAAAGGTTTAGAGCTCTTTCACTTCATAAAATTATGTCCTGAAGGAGTGTAACCTAAGAAATTCTTCCCAGTTAATGCTAAGAAAATAACATGAAGCGTTAGAAAGCTGTAGACACTGTGTCACACAAAAAATGTTAGTTAAAAAAAGAAATCTGGGTTAATCACAACTAAAAAGCAAGGCAACAAACTGTTTAAGAGGCCTGTGAAGAACTTCAGTGCCATTGAGTAAAATTAATCCAATGCGGCACATTTCTCTTAAGCAGAACTTCATTTTTTCCAGGTGCACAAGTTATTCAGAAAGGAGACAATACTGTAATAATATGCAGAAAGAAGGCAACCCTTTTAAAGGAATTTTTTTTCTGCCACAAAAGATGATCACAATTTAGCAAAAATCTAATTTTCATTCTTGCTTCAAGAAGTTTATTACTACAACAGGCTTTTAATGGATGCTGTTCTTCCTAATCAGAAACTCACTTCTCATTGATTTAAAATTATGCTGGAGGTTGGGGTACATGCGTCAGTTCAGACCCACAGTTTGTCCTCTGTAGGTTCTCCTTTACACAGAATTCTTTTATCAACCACTCACACCAATGGATGGAGGGACAACCACACCCGACTCCCAGAAAGTGTACCATTCTACAAAGTGCAGCGATATAATGTTTCTTTATGAGATTCTAAACAAGCCAAACAGCAGGAGATACACATTCAGGCTTTTCTATGACGTAACTGGAGGAAAGGGCAGAGATCGGTAAGGCTAGTGGGGTTACTGATTCTGTTCTTTTCCTTAACCTGGACAACCAGTAGGCTGAGAACCTACGAGACCTTAAATCCCATGTTAATTAATGCAAATTATTACAGCTTCCCTATAAGGATTTTTACTTTGTTCCAGACAGTAATGGAAATCCCTGCTATTCTAGGATCATAGAACAAATAAAGGCAGCACGATTTAATAACTCCTAAGGACTCAAGGTAGGATATATCAACTATGTAAATAGTAACATGGCCATCATCAAATTCAAAAAGCAGGAATTTTAAAACTTTAGTGCTGTTCCAGACCTTGCCTTAGTACATGGCAAATTATCTTACATTTGAAACTGTATTCATGGTATTAAATGGATCTCTAGCCAACATCTTCTATTATCTATACTTTAATTAGAAGCATCCAAAACAGCCATCTGGTACTAAGTCAACCATCGTTTTCATCTGTTACTTCAGCCTAATTATTAATTTTATGAAGATAGCTTGTTGCACTTTTCATTCAGTGCATTCTGGATAAAATCTGGGTAAACTGGCTACTAATACGGAAAATTTCAATCCACACCCACATCCACTAACACTTCAGCACAGAAAACTATGATGAGCTTCAATCAACAAAAAATGTTGCGATTTCTTGCAAAAAAAGTAGCCTTTTTTGCAATTGATATACAACCTACAGCAAAATGTTTCCTGCAAAAATGAGTAAATACATGATATACAAATATTATGGTAGGGATTATTACTGACATAGTTATAACTAGTAAAAAGAAACTAAAAGCCATTACATGTTTCATCTTCTCATTAGTGCTGCCTAGAGCCTCTGCAAAAAATGATGGGAAAGACTGAGGCTCCAGTTGAAAGCCTCACTTTGATATAAAATTTGCTTCATTTTGTTTTGCAAGATAAATGTGTTTTAGTAGGATCAAACAAGGCTTCCAACCGCAGCCACAGCTTTCCCACCCTGCCACTGTCAACTGGTTTATAGTCCACTGTTAGCCTGAGTTATTTTTTCCTCTTCTCCTCAAAAAGAAGGTTCTATTCAACCCCTTCACTATGAAAACTGGCTACAGAATCTTTCTGAAGTAAAAATGTATAAGACTGTAATAGACACACAAGGCAAAAACATAATTTTCTGAGCTCCAATTTCTGAGAGGAATTTTTAAATTCCTCTATTCCAACATGCCTCAGAAGCCTAAAGCTCCTTTCATTCAGATGACTTTGATTTCTCACCTGCTTCTTCAGAAAACACCCCTTCAAGCATCTGCCTAATTTCAGAAAACAGTAACAGCCAACTACATGTGTTCACACTAATTAAATATATGCTGCTAGTCTGGCAAGGGTATATGTGAGAAGGTCTAGTTTTAGATACCTATCTTCTAGTACCCTATTGCTTTAGTTCCTCCCAGAGATCAAAGGGCACAGGAGGAGTCGGGGCTGATTTTTCACAGTTATCCCTACTCCATTTAATCATAACAAGACTGTTCCCCCTCTTTTTAAAAAGATAAACTGCAAATTATGTATTTGACAAATGGATGTTTACTGTATGTTTTTTAGTGGAAATATGCTGAATCTGTGAATTCATTTGAACTCACTTCCTCTTTATTTTCAACATGCTTTTAATATGTATAGTGTGCCTAATCCAAGTCACTTCCTGTTATAAAACTGTTTTATACATGTCAAAAAGCATTTTATGGAAAAATCCATATGAAAGCGTAATATGTATTAGTTACAGCCTTTATTAGAACATTAAAGACTAGGTGAATTTTACAGTCTGAAAACAAATGCAAAACACTGCCATTAATTAACAGTTGGTACTTTGTGTAGGCATAACACAATTCACACTCTTAGTAGTTTCTTAACATGACTTTTTTCATTCTTAGATTACCAGATCTATGAAAAAGTATAAGTCCAAAAAACTACTAAACAAAACAACAAAAAAACTTCTAATCAATGAAGGATGTCTTGCATCTTCTTATTACTATTATTTAATGAGTAAATAGCGTTGTTTGCTCTTAAAGCACTTTTTGTTAATTGCATTATTTGCCTCTTTTGACATTCAGTGAAATTTATTTCCAAAGGAGACAATATAACAGACAATGCATTAATACCAATATTTATCCATTTTCATAACATATTGACATATCTGTTTGAAATAACAGTGATCACAATTCCCAGGTGTGCATTTCTATAACAACTAAACTACGCTAAACCTTTAGTTTTGTTTCTTTCAAAGGGAAAGGACTATGGCCCCATAGATTTATTTTCTACTTCTTTTAAACCGGCCATTTGAAGGGGGAAGACAACATGTCTTAATGGCACTTGTGTACCATAATACATAGTAGCATGATGTTGTGAAGTACACTGTATGTTGGTAAAGCTTAGTATAGTCCTACAGGTAAAAATAAATAAGACATAAGATAGGTGAGACATGAATAAAAGAGGAGAAAAGAGAAAGGAGACTTCAAGTTGTACCTAGGGAAACAAACCCAAGAAAGAAGAAACCAATTTGAAAGGGGAGATCATCTATAAGAAAGCAAAGCAAAAGGTAAAATGTAAAACTCAAAGAGGGCAAGGCATTATAATCAAGCTTTAAACTCACAGACTCTGAAGAGATTTTCTTCAAAAGTTCAGGCCCTGGGGTTCCAACGAGTCTCAAAATGAGCTTCAACTGATCAATATCTAACGATGGACCATAAAGGAAAATGCTGGGACAAATAAAATGGAAAAAAAATCATAGCAGCCACTCAATAAAATTAAAAGGGAAAAGATAAATCAAATGCACTGACTGCGAAAATTATAAGCAAGACCAGCAACTATTTAACTAAAGATATATTCCAAAAATACCCACCTGTTGAAAACACTACAGTCCAGTTTATTTAAACAAATGTAAGGCACTGAGACATTGCCAAGATTTCTACAGGTGTGTAATTTCTGGAAATAATAACTTATATGGATAATGGAATGACATAAGGCCCAGCACCGTGATTTCCCTGTCACAAGTAGCCATAGAAGAGAAGAGACAACATTTAATGCTGAATGGTATTGGCTGTATTATAAAATCTAGAAATTTTTCAGAATCTTGAGAATCATGACTTAATAAGACTCCCCCCCTCCATTTTTTAACCCTCAAATGGGAAAAATAAAGCCAAGCTTTCACTCGATGGATCTGGACTGAGGACATCCTATTATAGTGAGCGAATGACTACTATGGTTTTTATCAATATTATATTTACATTATTAAATTCCCACATTCTACCTAGCTATCACTCATACCCCTATTCCAATTAATCCCCAACTATCAGCAAACATCCATGTTGAATACTGTTCAACTGACATAACTAGAGATCTCAGAGATGGTTTTAGATTAGATTTATAGCCAGTTTAAGATTAGTAACAGAAGCAGCATTGCAAAAAAAACTGGCATGAAGAGGTGGTGATAGCAAGAATTAAGGTTATGTAACATTTAAAGACCAAGCAGCACTTTCTGAAATTAGTTTTGACACTAACAATCTCCCTAGGTTTAAAACTGCCAGTTCTTCTACTGTGTCAGTACTGACATCCAATCCTATTTAAAACTTGCAGCTGACAGCTTTGTACTTATGATAAAATTAATACTTTGGTATTTCCCTCCACTACGGTTTAATGATAAAGTGATCCAAGAAATCAGTACTACCCCTCAGCCAGAAATATATAAGGGACCTAAGAGATCTTAAGATATTCTGTCACCCCAGCCTAATATTGTTGTTTTCATGGAAAAAAACAGAAGCAAGCTTGAACCTGTGAGAGGAGGAGCATTTCATTTATCCTACAGCTGGATCTGTATACTAATTTGAGATTCTACTATCTTGAATGCAATGCTACATTAAGACCGCCTTTGTTGTATACACATTTTTTTAAAACAACTCCCATTGAAAGATACTGTATATTGAAAACCTTTTGGATAACAGCAGGCTCCCTGACCAGTTTGGGGGTCTTTGAACTCTTACTCTAGGAAATATGTAACTTGGTTACCCTCACTGTTCCCTGTGGCTGGGACACATCAAATGTTTTGATGTTAAAACAAAATTCAAAACATATTTGTGCATTCTATTTCTGAAGGAAGCACATCCTCACATTTGTATTACCTATTTTACCACATTCTACCACCTGTCACACACTTTCACTTTTCTTAAAAACAGATGGAACATTCACAGACTTTATTTCTACCCACAGAAGCTATTTAATGAGTCCCATGCTGGGCCTGAACCTAAATTTTCAATAAAGTTCTCTGAAACTTATGTGTTTATGCCTTAATCCAGAATAAATATATTACTATGAATGAATGAATAATTTAACATACATGGTACTACCAAAGCCATGAATTCATATTCCATAGAACAATTCATCCAAAATATTTAAATGTCATATTTAAGCACCATGTTCAATCTTGTTTTTGGCCAGGAATGATGCTAAAGCAACCTGTTTTCTGAATGGAATTATTTGAAAGATGAGTACAACAGACAAAGTCACTGGTTGCTGAAATCCTTTTCTTTTCCAGATTTGTTTTTGCTGTATAAAGCACAACAACACTATTCCTTTTACCTCATTAGTTTTACATAAGAAATACCCCACTAGATTAGACACATGTTCCATCAAGTCCACCTGACTCTGCTCACAACAGTCAACCAAATGGACAACAAAACCCAGCAGCAGGACGCGGGTAGTTAACTTTGGTCAGAGCCTCCCAGCAGCTAGCTATCAGAAGCATACCATCTTTCATTACTAGAAGGAGTCACAGTGCCATGCCTTTGATAGGTTTGACTTCCATGAACTGGTCTAAACCTTTTTTGAAGTCTGGTAACCAACACATAGCTTGCGGCAGTGAACTCAGTTTAACTATGCACTGTGCAATTTTTTTTCCTCATAAATATTAGAACAGGCTCTTGTCTAATGAAAGCTTATCAGAATGGTTAGTGGTAACAGAACGTTAGTTATAGCAACAGCGGAATTCATAAATTTGTTAAGAGAAGCCAAACCAAAATTATGTGAAACAGAAAGGCAATTAGAAAGCTGCAAGTAAAGCGAAGCATGCAAATTTTAGAACAGAATCCAACATTAAGGATAACAAGTCCTCATCTTGACTTGCACAAAAAAGTCAAGTTGCCTCCATCAGCAGGGGTGAATCTTATAAAAGTCAAGTTACATTAACATTTTTACAATATTTTATGCTGCAAGAAGAGGTAAAAAATCTTCACCCCAAATCAAGGCATAATGTGAGATGTGGATACTCCTGTTACTTTAAGGAGAGGTGGAGAAAAGATGATCAGTTACAGTACCAACCTTCTTTAGCACAATCAAATCAAACATTTGTGGATAATGTCTAAATCTTACCCTTGAATTCTGCAAGACAATGTCTTCAAAATCTCTGAAATATGCAATTAGCAATGGAGATTTGTACAGAAAATATAATACTATCACTTGATGTCACTCTTATCTGACATTGTTGGTCATTGAGATTAAAAACAAACTACCCTTAATGGAGTCCAAGAAGTGCGAGAGAATCAATTGCCTCTGCAAATTAGATTAACAGTTGAGCAATGAGAAGTGCTTTGCAAATTACTAGTATTAGTGGATCACATATTTGTATGTACTCATAGAACTCCTATGATGACCTAGTCGTTGTCCTAGACTTGTGTCCTGATTATTGGATAAATGGTATAACACCCAAGTCTACATTTAAGTACACCACTCCCTTGAAATTTGCAAGCTTGGTACCCATTGAGTTTTAGGACAGTTTGACTGACCTCATTTTCCCCTCGTTATTTGTGATAAATAAAAAAGGATGCTTTTTGCAGTATTTTTACCAGCACTTTCCAGGAGGTTGCTGAGTCCCCAAAATGCTCAATATCTAGTTCTCTATTATTCACAAAGGTATAGTAGACCCTAGCCAGCACAAATACCAATAGGGTGTGATACCTAGCGTAAACAAAGCTAATCAGTTAGTAATGATTACCATACTTTTTTTTGTTACTGTTTTCACTCAGTTACCCACCTGGACCTTTGAATGAAGGCAATATTATAAAAACCAATATAAACCAAACCACTACTCAGGGACACAGAAAACTAAGCAGACACATATAACAAGATATACCAGCAAATATTTACATAGTAAAGAGTACAATACAATTCATACTTCAAACATGCCTGTTCTTTCTGAGAAGGGAAAAAAATTCAAAAAGAAAAGGAGAAAGAAGAGGACTAAAAATATATTGGCAATGGAGATGTTAACAATAATTTTTTAAAATACATGTAGTTATAAACGTACCATACTGATACTATCACAGATGTTTTAGGTACTTTAGGAAAGTATACAGATGGAATCTAGATCAATTAATAGTTGCTATTCTTGTACTTTAGAAAAATAGGGGTAATAAAGGCATTATTACAAAATGTATATAAATGTTAAAATATCAGTTTTTACAGAACATGTAACTTCAAGCATGTACCTTACACATTTTACTTCGAGATTTAGAAGTTGAAGAGACCCAGAAAGTTAAAGACTTAATACAGATATTTATTAGCTATTTATCTCACTGAAACTCAAAGTATATATTTTTCGCTTTAAGAGAAAAATCAAAGTATAGTGCTTCATTAACACAACACTTAAAAATTAAGCATCAAGTATCCTACTCTCATTTGAACTATTTCAGGCTATTCCAATATTTTAAACTCCTGATAAAAGGGGTGTAGTTTGCCCACAGACAACCCCCCCTGAGATTCTGAGATTTAACTAAGTGAAGCAAAAACCAAGGAAATCTGTCACATAATCAAAAAATAAAACATTTTCCTGTAATACAAAGCTATATATAAAAAAAGGAAGTCAACATGTGACAAAATTATGAAAAATATAAAACATATACATCCATATACACATATATAGAGCATTCACAGAGATGGGGCTTGTCAGCTTCCTCAGTTTATGATTCATGAAAAGGACAAAGGAGCCTGACTCATAGAACAGCAGAATTAAAACTTCAAAAAACTTAATAAAAAAGCACTAGAAACAAGTTTCAGAGAAATAGCAGAAATGCAATGTCTTAAAGGGAACTTCAAACAAGAACAGATTTAGGCTGCACTATCCATGTTAAATTTCAGACTAGAAGTGTGTTCAAACATTAGAACCATCTGTGAAACGCATTCTTGAAGATAATGTTCCTCTACTGTAGACTGGAAAAACAAGCAGATATTACTTTGCCTAACAAGGTATCTAAGGCTGTTTTTGCACGTATCTCCATTAATTTGGATTTAGAAGATCCGGATCTTTGCAATGCAGTCCTCGTTGAAACTGGTCCTTGAAGTTCCACATCAAGGTGAGGGCCCCACGAGTTTGCACAGGCTGTCCAGCACCTGTAGGGAATGGGTGCTAAACAGGGCTGTTGTGCTGACCCTGAAGTACCCATCCTGAGGCTCCGATTAGGCCTGAGCAGGAAGATCAACTGGTGGCACAGTGCAATTGGCCGGTATAGACGTCAATCAGGGGTCACTTCTTGTTACTGTGGGCATGGCAGAGACACGGCTTTGTAGGTGTCTACGTAGCCACTACGAAGCTTGTGCTCAGTTTTGCAGACAGCTATGAAGGATATGCGGGCCTACGTAGCTGTGAGCGGTGGGGTGGAGCTGGAGCTGGAGCTGCCCCGCAGCAAATAGCAGCCTCTAAGTCTGCCCCTGGACCCCACTGCCCCAGTAGAGGCAAAGCCTCTGATCTGGTCTTCATGGCAGAAGACCAGATTGAAGACTCCGTTAAAGGGATCTACCGTTAATCCAGATTATAGGGCCCAAAGACCCCACTGAATCTGGATTTCATCAGCACTCATGGGTAGAGCACATTCAGAATGGGGTCCTTAAGGGGTCTTGTGTGTGCACGGTACGTAACAGATCCATACCAATCGAGTACCTTTGGAGTTCCTAATGGGGTCTTTGTTGCAAGTGCAAAAACAGCCTAAGACTAGAGGTCAGGGCTTATCCACAAACTTTGTTTGCACAACATGCTACAGATATATGAAAATGAGTATTCTGATATACTTTAGATGCCATATAAGGATACGATCTGTTCCAGGAAATAGTGTCCTTCCAGTCAACAGTTCAGCCATAATGCATCCAACAGACCAAATATCAACTGAGGAAGAAAGAGGATAAAGTTAAAACCAATGGTCCCTCTAAAGAGAGGGCTTTATTCCAGTTTATCAATGAATAAAAATAAATGAAAATATGTAATCCAAACCTAAAGAAAATATAAAATTGTAGTTTAAAATACATGCTTTAACAATTTAAATGTTTAAATTATTCAGTACATCCAAATAAAGATATTATGAAATGTTTTTTAAAGTTTGGTCTCTTCTATAAGAGCAGGGATAGAAAATTCTATTGTAGTATGCAACCATATGAATAAATGTTATCACTAATCATTAATTGCCTATGTGAAGGAAATGTAGTACCTGTTTGATTATAATGCATCCAGTTCAGCATGATCTCAGGAGCTCTATACCACCTTGTTGCTACATAACCTGTCATTTCATCATCTGTGTGCCGTGCCAAGCCAAAATCCAGAATCTGCAAAGCAAGGAATATTGCTATATGGTGGTACAATTCAAGCAACAACCATGAAATTCTATTTTAATTAGCTACAACTGGTGAAGCTCTAAGATTGAATCAAAGGAATGTGTTTTTGGAAATCATTTGACAGAACCTAATTGGGTAAGACTGATGTTGCCAAGGATCTGTAATTTATCTATGATACTTCAACTACCCTATGTCCAATTTTCAACAAAAGCAGTAATATCATGGGTTCATAGCAGGCTATATATAACAAAATCAGATGTTTTATTAAATATATCTAGGTCCATATGTTCTGATTTTTTTTGTCCAGGATCACTGAACTGGTTTACTTATAAAAGCACCCACATTTTCCTATGTCCTGACCTGTAAGAAAAGGAATGTTCACAAGCACTCCACAAACAATGCATTCATAATAACCTCAAATTACCTTCAGTTCACAGTCCTCATTCACAGCCAGGTTACTAGGCTTTAAATCCTACGAACAAGAGAAGGTTTCAGGTCAACAATGCAATATTTAAAAAGATGCATTAAATTGTTAAGTGTTTACTTTTAAAGTTATGTCATCATCCACACCTAAGAATGATCTTTAGCAGATTATGCATATGATAGATACAATCAATAAGTCTCTAATAACAATGATGTGAAGAAACTGATGCTGCAACTCTCACAGAGGCTGCATTCATTTCTGTTTTATGCTGTACTAACAAGAATACTCACTCTATGTATAATGTCAGCTGAATGAATATACTGCAAAGAAAAGAAACCAAAGATTAGACCCAGAACCAGCAGGAGGGATAAACTTCACAGGCACCATCACCCCTGAAATTTTGTTTGGACTAGGTTCCTGCTATTGTTGAACAATACCTCTACCAGCACATTTCAATCTCTGGCACAAGTTTTTTGCACTGGTATCTATTGCAGTCCGAACAGGCTTATCATGGGGAAAAAACATTTCTTGGAGAATCTATCCCTCCGCTCTGCTCCATGTGCTCCCATACTGGCACAGGCAACAGAAGATGTCCTCTTGGAGACTACCATAGTCTGCACTAAGATATAGATAATAGGTCCCTATTCTGCGATATTATTAAGAATAACACTTAGTGCAGAAAGGTCCAAGCTCAGTGAAGGGTTCCCAGTTTTTACTTTTAAAAACTCCATTGTTTCCTACCTTTCCAACAACAACAAAAATGACATTTTTATACATCTTTGCTAATTTTTCAAGTGTCATATACCATCTATACATCATCTTATAAAAATTATTTTAGATTATGTAAATTTCAATCCCTTTCTCCACATATTTTCCCATTAACTCATCTGTGGATGCATTTCCATTGATGTTTTGAAGCAAACTGAGTCTATTTTCAGAACTGAACGTTCCCAAAGGATTAGACCAATCCGCAGTTTCTGAGGACTAAAGATCCCCAAATGCGGACTTTATGTATTCAGATAAAAAGTAGTCTCACAACGGGATTTACAAATAATCTGCAGTTTCTGTATATGGGGACGAACACAGGGTTTTTTGGGCAGGAATGGGCAGTCTCTTCAGCCCCCTCTGTCTCAATAATCATCCATTATTTGGTTTCTTTTTCCTCAGCTATAGCCGCTGCAGCAGAGCTGGCAGCTGCTGTTGCAATGTTAGGAGAGATACAAATGTAACAGCAGAATATCAGCAGAGCAGCTCATTCAAAACACACATGCAGAAGAAGCACCTCTCTTGACACTTCTTCCTCAAACCCTTCTCCTGTTTGGCAGAAGCACTGAGAGT
>MTQE01001134.1:62880157-62904972 GCA_014337955.1 Aspidoscelis marmoratus | reverse complement strand
CACTTCTTCCTCAAACCCTTCTCCTGTTTGGCAGAAGCACTGAGAGTCTGTGTAGTCTCCCCTCCTCCCTCGGTCCCTTCCCCATAGCTATCTCCATTCTCACATCAATCAGGGGCAGACTTACAGGGTTTGGATCCTTACCCTATAAAGTCAGAGTATGATCCAAAAGAGAGGGAGGAGGGGTCCCCCCCCCGTAAATCTGCATAAAAATCCATAAATGAGAACATGAAAAATGGATTAAATGCTGATTAAATTAATCTAGACTTAAAACCGCAGTAAAATAGTCCAGTGGGAACGTGGCCTATACGTTAGAACCAAAATTCTTTTCCCATTGTTTCAGTCTTTAAACTGCTCTTCTTTCACTTCAAATTTCAGCAACAGTTTATATATCTTAGCAATATGTTCATCACCCATTCACAACTGCTATCCCAATTCTAACTGTACAAAGCCACAGTCCTTTTCATCAATTTTGAATCTTTCAAATATTTGTCGATGTGAAAGCCACTCTCTCTTATGAACTTTCTCTAAGAATCTTATATTTTTCATCATCATTCTCCAACTAATCTCTATCATTTTTCTTCTACCGAATGTTACCTGTGGAGACACCCATAATGGTGTTTTGGTACTAATGGTAACTGTGTCCAGACTTGATCGGAAACAGCCCAGATTTCTTCTACCTGCAGCAGCGGTACAGCATCCGATTGAAGGGTGCAAAGCAAAAAGATGCTGATCAATCAGCTTCTTTTTACTTCACTTTTTCAGGGACGTGCTGCACTCCCACTGCGGGCAATGGTGCATCCCATCTGACCAACGGGAAGCCACTTCGGTGGGACAGTGCAGCTTCCAATCACCCTGTCAAGCATACCTGAAGCAACCACACTCTCCCTGTGTGGCTTCCAATCATCATGTCTGACTGACAGGAAGTAGCTTTGGTGGGATGGCACAGTATAACTTAAGTCTGGAAGCACTCGGTGTGATGGTACCAAAGTAAATTCACTTTGATTTCATGGATGAATTCTTGTAATACCCATTTTAAACTTTCAGCTAAAATTTCTGCAAACAGTTTGTAATCATTATTTAATAATGATATTGATCTATATTTTTTTGGTAAAGTAGTAGTCTTCTGTAGGAATCAAGGATATGAAGAAGAAGAAGAGTTGGCTTTTCTACCCCGCTTTTCTCACCCATTTAAGGGGACTCAAAGTGGCTGACAAAGCTTCTGTTCTTCTCCCCACAACAGAACACCCTGTGAGGTGGGTGGGGCTGTGAGAGCTCAGAAGAGAGCTGTGACTAGCCCAAGGTCACCCAGCTGGCTTCATGGGGGAGGGTGGAATCGAACCCGGTATTCCCAGATAAGAGTCCAGCTCTCTGACCACTAGACCAAGCTGGCCTCTTTCCAACTATCTGAAATATTTTCTGTTTGTAATATTTTATTCATATTGACTTCAGAGGTATAAATGTTAAATTTCAAAATATTTAAATTAAGCTCTAATTATACGGTCTTAAGGCCCTTCCTGTCTTCGCTTACTTAATCACTTCCAAGATGTTTTGTGGAGAAACAGTGGTGTTCAAACCTGACCTCTGTTCATCTGTAATACTTGATAGATCTTGTTTAGCTAGATTTTTGTCCATTTGGGTCACAAGAACTTGCCTCTTCCCATACTATGAGAACCTTCTCATAGTTCCTCCTCTCTCAGAGGTGAAAGGAGCAGTGACATGAAAGAGGGCTTTTTCTGTAGTGCCCCCCAACCCTGGAATAGCCTCTCTCTGGAGGTTGACCACGTACCTACATAGTTTTTGGCACCTGTTTAAAACGTACCTGTTAACTCAGGCCTTTGATGTTTAGCTTCTGCTATGGAGTCTTGCCATGGAGGGTGGGAGAGAGGTTATATTTCAAAGATGTTTATGTATTATTATTGTTATTGTGACTCACCTTGGGGCCTCTCGGTAAAGGACAGGATATAAATTTTTAAATAAATAAAATAAAGATATAGGTGAGAGGGTTTCATAGAGTGCAAATGGAGCTAAATTAGAGAAAGGTCAATGCTTTCTGCAATGACCCATGATTTATTCTAACAGATCAACACAAAGTTCTTCTCTAACTGAATAAGTTGCCAGAAAAGAAACAGTGGCACAGAAGCAGCCTTCCTTGCTATTTGCCTATGCAGCTTCTGCACATTCCCTATTACCAAAAGAAGGCTTGCTCTCACATCATCACACCAAAAAGTTCTTCTGAAAATAAGAAGAGGAAAGTGTCTAAGCCAGTTCAGGAGAACAGGATTGCTATCATATCTTTACTTCCCTTCTGCTTACAAAAACAACATCTAATTCTTCATCTTCATGCATTTGGGATTGCTATAAACAATTTAGGTGATAGAGTGTATGATAGTACATCTATCTGGGTATGAGTTAGCTATGTGTATCCCTAATATGGTAAGAAATGTACCTTCAAACCACGAAGAATTTGATAGATAAGAAATTGCACGTGGTCATCTGTGAGTTTCTGACATTTCACAATGTTGTTCAGATCTGCTCCCATAAGATGGGTTACAAGGTACCTAGAAAACAAAAGTAAAGCAAAGAGAAATGGTTATGCAAGTCAAAGCATTCCTGGGCTTTTATAAAGAACCATCAAGTTGTGTGAACACTACTTTTTTTTGAAGGCAAACTGTAAGTTAATATCCACTGAAAAAAAATCATAACTAACATGTCCCATTGATTTCAATGCAACTAACTGAATACCAAATAATACCACAGCATTTAAGAAAAATCAGTACTTTCATATGTTTTTTCACAATGAAAAGTCTGGCATGGTACAAAAGCTTTAATATATCTTAAGATCAGATTACAAATGGCACAAGCCTTATAGTACAAAGGTTATGTTAAATCTCTGTAATGTGTGAAAGAGCATTATGCAAGATTACTGTTAATGAGGCAACTATATACATATCTTTCGATGGTTAGGAGTTACCCTATTTAAAAGTTACTAATTTAACTGAAGATAGTTTGTTTATCCAAGGCATTTTTATAATCTATCTTACATACAGCACAAGAGCTAAACAAAAGAAAGCAGGAGCCTTCATATGGCAAGAAGAAATTCTGAGACCTTCTTTAGAACAGTTGTTAACATCCCCTCTTCCCTTGTTTTTTTTCCACGCTTGCTAGCATACTGGTATTTTGCAAGAGCAACTATTACAGGAAGAAATATCAGCAGTAAGCAACTGGAATTACGGAAAACCTTGTGTTATTGATACATTTTCCATGATGCCTACTTAGCAGATTTTCAGTCAACTATCCTGGGACTATATTGGGACTACCATGGATATGTATGACAATCTCAATACAGCTTCAGGAAAAACACAAGTTATTGCCTGTGTCTGGGGGGGGGGGGGGGAACTGGGGCGCTTCTAAGGCCATCTGCTGGGACTCGAGAGCAGAAGGTTTGTCCTTGTCTCTGCTTGAGATGCCCGTGAGCATTTGGTGGGCCACTGTGTGCGACAGGATGCTGGACTAGATGGGCTGTGGCCTGATCCAGCAAGGCTTCTCTTATGTTCTTATGTTCTTATGTCTGAGCTGCACAAAGTCTCATGCACATATCTTCTCCATCATCCCAGAAAAATTTGGTTATGGTGAACTCACTAATCTATTCCTTTTTCCAATACCAGTTCTTTTAAAGAATTTAGTTGAATTTTCTACTGTGTTCACAATCAAGGCTCACGTGTCCATGTGCTTACAAGGAAAAGTTATTTTAAAATACGCTTTCAAAGGATAAAACTACCCAAAACGTTTTGTTTCACAATCTAGATCCTTGATGGCTGTAGGATCTGAACACAATGGGAAAAGTTACAATTTCTACCTGAATGAAATGGCAAAAGACATTTTGCCCCTCACCAGTCCCAGCGTCTTCAGAGCAATGCGAGAGCAATGCCAATCCTGCAGACTTTTGTCAAAGGCTCCAGAGAAGCTTTGAAGTTTGCGGCAGATCACTCCAGAGAATCTCGAAGAATCTCCCGAGCATCTACAGAGATTGCGCCCCCTGTCCCCCAAACAATGGGCGAGCAGGCCCCATGTGGGTGACGGGTGGACCCCATGTGGGTCTATCCAGATTCACTACATGGATGCTCCAGTGTTTCCACTGCGGGCTGGCTAGCACCCATTGCTATTGAGTGCTGCACCGCCCACGGGGACGCATCGGATGCCTCCCTTAATCTGGATCTACTAGATCTGGATTAGCTGAAGGACCCATTCCTTAGTTCCGAATCATCTTAAATACGGATTAAGGGAGGTAAGTGGGAAAAACCCCTTAAAATACAATCTACTAAGCAAGGCACACTGAAACAACTTACAAACGTTGAGGACTGATAAAGTTTGTACTCAAAATAACTGGCATAATAAAAAATAATCTACAGTATCTGCTGGAAGAAATGAACAATCCACATGATCTCTGAAACTTTCCTGGGAAATGGATCTTCAAAAGAATGGAATCATGTTATTAGTCATACATCATGCTCTGAAATGCCCAGTATCAAAGAAACAAACTTGAATCTGTTATATTAATGGTATCATACCCCAGCACAAATTGCCTGTATTTCCAAAATCTTGGCCCCAAAATGTTGGCATTGTAAGAAGCACAAAGGTCTTTATTATTACATGTCATGGGACAGTGTAATCATCAAAAAATTCTGGAACTGAGCTATAAATGAGATCCAAGACATTATACCATCAAGAGTATTATTTTCTCTCAATAAGAGTATTATTTGTTTGCTATAGCACTTCTACAAAAAAAGAAAAAAGAAAACACCTCTATTCCTAATGCCTTCAAGATTCTGCTGGAATAGCAGAAGTAATAACACAAAGCTAGAAGGATGCACAACCAGTAACAGTTCAAAAATGGTATTCTTGCTTCTGGCTAATAATGAAAATGGATTATATTTCATATCAATATCTTCAGTGCCCAGAACCTGCTCACTACAGGATATGCAGGATATGCTCTGCTTGATATATGGATATAACAGAAGAAATGTTATTGATGTATCTGAAACTTTGTTAGGAACATTTTGATATTCCCCATACTTTTCACTTTCTGAATTGTTGAAATGGTTAACTCTGTGTTTTTGCTTTATAAGATCAACACAAAACAAAATTAAAACATTTAGGAAAACCTTTTAAAAAGTTAATTATTTTCATTGCATTGGCATTATAACCACAATGAAATTTATCACACTGAACTCAGTACTGATTCAACCTTTCTGCTTCTTTATAAAAATAATACAAGAAAAGGTGTGTATAGGTGTCAGAAATACACAGCATTGTTCATGTAATGCTACTGCATGATCTCATTAAGGCAGGAAACTTGCCTCAACATGTGCATACAAGCATAACCGGTTTCTTAAAAAGCTGTTTAAGACACTACTGTGTGACCACCTACTGCTGCGCCATGCAATCACAACTGTAGATATGGAGCATGAAATAACAATTAAAGAGACCAGTCTTTAGTCATGCCAAGGGAACAAGGAGTTCATGTGATAAACCACAATGTTGGCATGATCCTTACTATAACAGTGGCAGTTTCCTCTCTAAAACATAGGTTATCCAACTAACTGAAAATCCTTTGCCCAGGCTGGATTCCTCAGCTGTTTTTTTTTCCTATTGATGACTGAAGTTTCCTATTTAGATAGAAGCTACATCTATACAGTTGTTGTTTTTAAAGCAGTACCTCATCTGCAGTTAAATGGCTCCAAGAATATTTATTTAAATTTATTTAAAATGTTGATATTCGAAGATCTAAATATATATCTAGGCAAAATGTGGCAGTTTAATGGAACATTTCACTTTTGTAAGCTTTGCTAAAAACTGCACTTGTATGCACTCTGGTTCAGCACAACTTGGCAAAAGGATGAGGTTTTGATGCAGTTCTACTAAAAAACTGATAAGGCAAAGAAACACCTCCGTATCTCATTTCCAGTTTGACACCTCAAACTTGCATGTGTAAGCTATAACTATGTACCCAAGAATAATCTGTGGACAAGGAGATTTAAGGTACCACAGATACATACAACATACTCTAATAACTCTTCTGATTTTAAGGATTTCCATTTCAGTCATGTACTTATGAGTTCCTTCTATTGGAAATAGTGTAATATGAGAAACTAACTATACTGTTCTATTTCAGCTAAACAATATAAATATGTGCATATTACTACATTGAAGTTGGTAACAAAAAGACTCTTTTTCATTACAAAAGACTTCACTAATCAATTACTGTTTAATCTTGTGGCTAAAATGATACATTAACTCTTATTGTGGGCAAAGTTTCCACCCAGTCTGCTTACTATGCATCCTAGTATCAAGGATAATGATTATTTTCAATAAGCCACAATATCTGCAATGTAAGTTCAAAGGGTTACCTACACATCATTGAATTCTTCTAACGACTTTGCAGGAGTGAACACATCTAAAAGACCAATAACCTAGAAAAAAGTAGAGAGACAAATAAGGAAAAACAAACTGAAATGTTCATTAATCTACACATTTCCCATGCAAAAACAAATATTGGTCCAATCCAAGTGCCTAATATCTGGCTACATTGTCTTGATGATGTAGAAGGCTTTTCTACATTCAGGAATCGTTTGCATTCACTTCCATGTGATAAAAGAAAAGGCTTTGTGCTCAAGTGAACAATGCTTACTGAAATGGGAGTTTGGCAGCAAGGCACAACTAACTGCAAATGGCATGGGTTGCACAAACATTTGCACAAGCAGTGCTCAGTGTGGACATTTAGAAACCTGCATGGGACAAAATGAGAATAGTGGGCAACGTTTGCAAAAAGTTTGAGTAAAATATGTAAAACTCATGATCAGGACCTCAGATATAAATTCAAAAGGATTTCCTTATTCCTGATAGATTCCATATCTTTTGCAATGTGACAGGAATGACCTGGGGGTTAGGCAAGAAGAGAAAGAAGCATTTTGCATCCATATCCATGATTTACTTCTGACTCCAGAGCTTTGTTTTCAGCACAAGTCATTTCCTTCATTGAAAAATAATGGATGAAGTCTCTTTCAATCACTTGGTGCTTCAGTTACAGTCGAAGGAGAAGATTAGAGTGGGAAGGCAACAGCAGAGGTGAGTGGTGATTTCCCCAGAGAACAACCTCTTTGGTCCTCGCTCCTTGGTTAGGCCTCATCTAGACTACTGTATCCAGTCCTGGGCACCCCAATTCAAAAAAGACATTGACAAACTAGAGTAAGTCCAAAGGAGGGCTACCAAAATGGTTAGTAGTCTGGACTAGGGATGTGCACAAATATTCACAGGCATTCGAAATTCGATCATATGTGCTGAATTTTGACATTCGAACTCAAATAGAATGTCCCAAAATTCAAATGTAAACATTTGAATCAAATTTCTAATTTTGGATGTATTCATTCAAATTATCCAGACATTCGTATGTGTACGGCTTCGTATACAGTGCGTACTTGAAGATCTGCATCTTTCCTGCATCTGTACCCATTTGTACAGATCTGTACGGGACAAAACGGGTTGCATACGGGATAACTACGAAATGCATACGGATATGTACAGATGCATGTGGGTGTGTACGGATGTTGTCAACATACGTACGTGCAGATTCGAATAAAAAATTTGAACAAATAGATTTGAATTCAGTAAAAATGAATTGAATCTTGTTAAATTCTAATTTAATAGATTCAAACTGAATTTTCAGGTATTTGATTCTATTAGAATGTCAAAAACAACAACAACACTCGTGCACATCTCTAGTTGGGATACCATGTCCTAAGAGAAAAGATTGATGGATCTAGGAATGTTTAGCCTACAGAAAAGAAGACTGAAAGGAGGCATGATCATGGTCTTCAAGTATCTGAAGGGCTGTCACAGTGCAGAGGGGTTGTCTCTATTCTAACTTGCACAAGATGGGAGGATTAGAAACAACAGTATGAAACTTCAAGGGAGCCAATACAGATTAGATATTAGGAAAAACTTCCTGAAAGTGAGGGCAATCAGTCAATGGAATAGGTTGCCACAGGAGGTAGTCAGTTATCTTTTGCTGGAGATCTTCAGGCAGAGGCTGGACCTACATCTGCCTGGGATGGTTCAGGAATTCCTGCATTGAGCAGGGGGGTGGACTCGATGACCCTAGAGGTCTCTTCCAACTCTATGATTCTCTGAATCTATAGTACTGTACTTTAAATAAATCTCTTTCTAGTCACATCCAGCTGGGACTGTACTTCTCATAAAGGGGAGGCTTGTCATTAGTCTTATCTAGGGTGGTTTTCCACGGTCACTTAGTACCCATTTTAGCATCCATTAAGGACCCATTTGGGTGAGAGCCGGCTGACCCCATTTCCACCACGGCACCCATTAGGGACAAATTTGTTTCCACCGCGCCTCGGGAAATCCAGATCATATGGGTACTTTTTGGCCTTTAATCCGGATTTTCTGTAGACCCCATTAATGGGTTCTACAATGGGGTCTTCAGCCAGAAAATCCAGATTAAAGGGAGCCTGTTTCCATGTTATTTGGCAATGGGGTCTAGAGGAGGCTAGGGGTAGGGGCACCCTTGGGGCAGGAGCCCCAAAACCTAAACTTTGAAGTCATTTTGGAGTCAGTGCAAAATAGCTCCAGGGCATCTTTGAAGTCTGTGCTGATCTTTGGAGTGAACGTCGAAGTGACTCTGAAGTCACTTCGAAGTCACTCTGAAGTCACTTCGAAGTTTACTCCAAAGATCAGCACAGGCTTCAAAGACGCTCCAGAGCTATTTTGCACAGACTTCGAAGTGACTTCGAAGTGACTTTGGAGATGCTTCGGAGATTGCACCCCCAGTCCCCCCAAATACCTGGGGTGACAGGCAGACCCCTCGTGGGTAGATCCTGATTTCCAAATGGGTGCTCCAGTGTTTCCATGACAGGGAGGCTAGCACCCATTGCTATTGGGTGCTAGACCACCCATGGAAACACACTGGGTACTTCCCTTAATCCAGATCTACTAGATCTGGATTAAGGGAAGTACCCATTCCCTAGATCCGGATCTTCTTAGATCTGGATTAAAGGAGCACGGTGGAAAAACACCCCTATATTCTGCAGAGACCATATAAGCAAACAATTACTAGTTGTGGCCCTTTCTGTATAAATACAATCTAGCAACAACCATCTTATTTAGAATAATGACAAAAGTTTGCATATGGTATAGTATATAAAATTTGCTAGGAAACTTCTATGTATTCAATACTCCAAAGGAAACATAGAGAAATGTCATCTCATTTTTGCCAATATCATACCCTCTACATAAAAGCATCCATAAAGAATACTAACTAAAAGTGCACTCCAGCTGTCATGCCCCGTCCTGCCAGTCCAGCCTCCTCCTCAGAGGAGGGTGCGCCTGTAATAGTACAGCAGCCAGGGCAGCAACCAGGATATAGCAGCGCGGATGTTGTGAGTCAGCAGCCAGCACTGGGGGAACTCTCAGCCACTTCTGGAGACAAAAGCTCCAAACCCCTAGAGCACCCCTCCCCACAAATTCTCCGCCAGCAAAAGTAAATCAGACATAGATCACAGCATTTGGCCCAGCTGCGCCGGCAAGGGCACGGTGCTGCTTCCACTTTTTAATTGAGCTGCACACGCTGAACCAGTGTTGCAGACAACTCTGGTGCAACTCCTGCCGTATGTGTATATCTCGACTCTTGGACCCCCTTGTGACTTTGCTGAACCTCTGGGAAACCTCGACCTTTGGACTGACTGACCATGCTGATATTTGCTGAATCTCTGGGCACCCCTGACTTTGGACTGACCTGACACTGAATACTTCTGAGCCCTCAAAGGACTGCCATAAGCATGCACGTGTGTTTTGCCTCGCTACCCACTCCTGCCTGGGACACAACACCAGCTGAATAAGTGCAGTTGCTGAATTACTGAGGCTTGATAGCCCTAAAGTGCATTAACTGGTTTTTTTACTCTTCAAGCAATCTTCTCTAAAATCGTGTCCTCCAGATGTTCCACTCCCATCTTCCTTAACCACAGGCCATGGTCGAATAGAACACATGGGAGCTGTACCTCAAACCATCTAGAGGAAACCAAGTTGATGAGGACTGACGTTAAAAGCTTAGGCTGTGGATTCCTCAAAAACAACTATCTCTCACACATTTTTAAAGCAAATATAATTTTTGAGGCTCTTTTTTGGGGTTCTTCCATGTCAGATGTGTAGCTACAAGCTTTTCTCAATGATAATGACTTTTTTATGTTGGATGAAGACCACTAAAAAGGCACTCAGGCATTTATGATAACTTCTAATATTTCACATTTTACAATTTTCAGTTGTATATTTAACACACTTCCTTTTGAAAAACTTTTAAAAGGCCACTCAAGGAATACTTTTAACTGAAGTGTAGAACTTAAAGTATTTATCATTTTCAGTTTTCAGGCTTGGTAGAGGCCTATTTCAGAACTGATATTTTTTATTATCGTTATTTGAATTGAAGTATTTTTGATCATTAATAAAAGGACAACTGAAGCGGACTAATAGATGCCTACATATTACTGATATACTTTGTGCAAAATTTAGCATTACCAAATTTGTGTTCCTTACAACAGCATAAAATACATTAGCATGGAATTCAATTAGGTCTGAGATATCTGCTAACGTATAAACTACTTAACTCATACAGTAAAACTGACCATGTTTACAGAAAATATTATGTGATCTATCAGATAGCACATGACTTTACTTTCTGCAAATGTGCCTAACAGTACTCCCACACACCAAAGAGTCAGATCTGCTTGACTATCTTCCAAATGCCAGTGTCTAATTAATTCAAACCATTCTCTTATTTCCAGTGTGTCTCACTAGTCTCCAGAATTTATACGTAACTATTATAGACTCCTGTAAATACATTTTTAAACCATCAACATGAAGCAAGAGATAGGCGAGACCAAGAGACTACGGAATTTGGCTTTGGCATTTTAAGAAAAAAAATCATCCTCTACACCAGCTTCCTTATTTTTAGCAAGCTTTCTTTAGTACTGCTGCCAGTTTAAATCCTGCAATACATAAAATGCAATACAATTAAATGCAATACATCCTGCAAGTCAAAAAGAATAGCTAGTTCCTTTCCAATCTGAAGTCTCCAAAATGCATCAAGCTAATATTCCTCCAAATATAACAGAACTAAATGTACAATTCAGAAATCCTAACCAGATTGGCTCATATTCCATTCTTCAGAATCCTGATATATATATCAGGCTCCATTTTACAATATTTATTTATTTATTTATTTATTTATTCATTTATATTTATATCCCGCCCCATACCCGAGGGTCTCTGGGCGGCTTACAACATTTAAGAACAAGCACACTAAAAATTGTATCACACAAGCATAAGATTTAGAAACCAACATGATAAGAATAAGAATAAAAACAATACAAAAACAGTTTAAAACAGTGGTGTTTGGAAGGCATTTAGCCAAAGGCCTGAGTGAAGAGGTGCGTCTTTACCGCCTTTCTGAATGTAAACAAAGAAGGGGCCTGGCGCACCTCCAAGGGGAGACCATTCCATAGCCTAGGGGCCACTAATGAGAAGGCCCTCTCCCGGGTGCCCACCCGCCTAACCGCTGAAGGCGGTGGGACAACCAGGAGGGCCTCTCCTGCAGATCTTAAGACATGGGCAGGTTTATATGGGAGAAGGCGCTCCTTTAGATATCTGGGGCCCAAGCCATTTAGGGCCTTATAAGTCAGAGTTAGCACCTTGAATTGGGCTCGGAAATGAATTGGCAGCCAGTGCAGATCTTTTAGAACCCGTGTGATATGCGTAAGATTAGTTGTACCGGTCAGCACTCGGGCAGCTGCATTTTGCACTAGCTGCAACTTCCGAACCGTCTTCAAGGGCAGCTCCATGTAGAGCGCATTACAATAGTCCAACCTGGAGGTTACCAGAGCGTGGATAACTGTGGCCAGGTCATCTCTATCCAAAAAAGGTTTCAGTTGACGTACCAACCGTAGTTGGGAGTAGGCACTCCTGGCCACGGCCTCCACCTGAGCTTCAAGTGTTAGCGCAGAGTCCAGGAGTACCCCCAAATTTCGCACCTGTCCCTTCCTGGATATAGAAACTCTATCAAGGACAGGGTATCTCCCAACTACTTGGACCCGAGAGCCTGTAGCACACAGCACCTCTGTCTTGTCTTGATTCAGTTTCAATTTATTTATTTTACAATATGGAGATATTGTAAAATGTAACTATAATATGATAAGCTTCTACCTTATCAAGTCACCTAAAATCAGTCTAAGAACAAGACTTAAGACTACACTAGTTCCAGTGATGCACAAGAAAAAGATGATCCATACTGAAATAATAACTTATACTAGGCCAAACAGAATGTAAAAGAACAGTGCAAAACAGTCTTATCCTGCACATCTCCAGCTAAGGTGGAACATATAATTCCTAAGCAAAGAATCATATCATATAGGAGGAACGATCCTTTAGTTTAAACATTCTGCAAAAGCATCAGGAACACTCAACAGCTCTTCCTTAAAATATATTACGTACTACCCATCATTATAAATTCCAGGGTGATAAACAACATTAGAATGAACAAAGCAACAGGCTCCTATAAATATTTCAAGTGCTGTGACTCAAGAAGTTGTCAGCTTGCTTATATAACTTCACCTGCACCTCAGTTTTTGGTCTGATTAGTCTTAACAGCATGAACAGGAAACCTGTGGTATGCCAGATACTGTTGGGGTACAATTCCCATTGCTTCTCACTAATGAGCATGTTGACTGTGGCTGATGGAAGCATGGAAAGGATGGTGATACAGGAACATTAAACTATACTTGCCTAGTTGCTCTTGGGACTGCTGATGTGCATGAAAGAATAAAGTGAACTGATGGTATAATGGACTACATGGAACAGCAAGAAGCTCCACTTTTTCAACACAAATTTCCAAAACACGTTTACAAGGTGACCAAGCAGTGGGACGAAGGATCTCTTTTAATGAAATGAGTTCTAGGTATGTTTCTTGGTATGTTCTGATGATGTGCAGTCCTCATTCTCAGGAAAATACAAAACTAATACAGCTGCCTCCATGTAATCTTTCTTGAGGGCTGTAACTGGGGGATGTGTTCTGATAGGGTACTTTGTGGCTGGCTGCACTGCCATACCTGTTCCTTAAGATGATGGGCACTGGCCTTTCAAAAGAAGTAATGATGCATTGAAGGCATTACAGATGACCGTGAGGCAATCAATGCAGCAACACATAAAGAACTGCTCTGCTCTGCTGCGAAGGAAGGAAAAGTTGCTGCCTGAGATTACAAGACTCAACAATCCCTGAAGAATAGCCACATGGGGCCAGAGGTACAGCTAGACCTTAGTTGTAGGTACACCCTGCAGCTGTTGTTCTACAGTGGTTATCATCCTATCTCTGAGGCAGATTCAGAAATCTAGCAATGGATAACTTCTGTTCAGTCCCTTGGGATCTCTCTTCTGGAGTTCCTCAGGGCTAGTTCTATCATCTATGCTGTTCAGCATATATATTAAGCCACCGGAAGAGGCCAAGAAGAGATTTGGAGTGAGATGCCATCATCATGTTGATGACCCTCAATTCTCTTTTTTTCTACGCTGGGGGTGGTGGTGGTGATTGATTACTCCTTGGAATTGGTAATGGGCTGGAAGTGGACCAATAAATTGAAACTGAATCTAGACAAGATGGAGAAATTTTGTTTCATGAAGTCTCAAGTCAAGGAAGTTAGGGACTACCCAATTCTGGATGGGGTTCCTTTGCCCCAGAAAAAAACAACAGGTGCATGATATGGAGGTAATTCTGGGTTCATCACTGTTGCTTGAAACTCAGGAAGCAGCGCTTACCTCCATTTCCAACTGGTTCATCAGTTTCAATTGGGCCATTGTGATCCATACTCTAGTAACCTCCAGATTAGATTAATGGGATCTTCTGCCAGAAAATCCGGATTAAAGGGAGCCTGTTTCCACTGGAAACAGGCAATGGGGTCCAAAGGAGGCTAGGGGGAGGGGATGCACCTTTGGGACCCCCTCCCCCAACATTGGGGGTCGATCTGGATTCCCCAGATGGGTGCAAAGGTGTTTCCACAGCAGGGGTGTTACACATCGGGTGCTTCCCTTAATCCGGATCTACTAGATCCGGAATAAGGAATGTACCCATTCCTTAGATCCAGATCTTCTTAGATCCGGATCTAAGGGCTGCAGTGGAAAAACACCCCAAGTTTGAATAAATCCCTTTAAATATGGTTGGTTTTTTAATATTGTGACCCATCTTAGGGTGGGATACTAACAAAATGAAATGAATGAATAAAATAATCTGAATGTCATCCCCACAATTTATGACAGCATCATCATGACTGTGATAGAAACTATTTAAAAGTTGAAAGAAAAATTATATGTTAAAGATGACAGTAAAGAAATTGCTAGAAACTCAAATATGTTAAAAGAAATAATGTTAAGAATATGTTAAGGAAAAGAGGGGAGCCACACAGAACAGTTTGTGCGACCTATCCAATTAGATATACTCTGACTTAAAGTCATCATGAGATCTATGCTGCCACAGCTGTGCAAGCCTCAAAATCTGGTAGATTAGACAAGAAGATATCTACACTGACTAACGCGCACAAACCATTTGTAGGTAACCAACCCATTTTAAAGAATTAGCACTAAAGTCTCCACCATAGCAACATATAAGAAGTAACTGGTCTCATGCTATTTCTGTTGCAGATTTCCAGAAGCAAACTGAACTGTGAGATATTTTGCAACAAAGGACTGAGACATTAACAGACCCATTATTGACGAACTTTCAGTCCCATGTTCCATTGGAAAATCCTGAAACCCTACAGAAGACTTCTTTCCACAAGGCAAAAATATCATGGAAACAAGCTGACAAAAAGGCAACATTTGAAGGAAGAGGAGAAGGAGGCTTTTCTACCCTGCTTTTCTCACCCATTTAAGGAGATACAAAGTGGCTGATAAAGGTTTCTATTTTTCTCCCCACAATAGACACCCTATGAGGTAGGTGGGGCTGTGAGAGTACAGAAAAGAGCTGTGACTTGCCCAGGACTTACCCTGTGTCTTCGTGGAGGAGTGATGAAAAACCCGGTATTCTCAGATAAGAGTCCAGCTCCCTAACCAGTAGACCAAACTGGCTCCTTTAAAACCATTAGAATCTTAGCACCATTAAATAAAGCTTTTTGAAACAATTCAAAGATTATTACTACTTCTACTGTGCTCAAAATAATGCTGGGGGCCCACAAACAAATGGTCCTAAAATGGTAGGAAAAATGAAAGCCAAAGTAGATAATTTCTCTGCTTTGTAGTTCTACTCATGAGTAAGTAGTGCAACCAAATATGGGCAGGCCTGTTAGTGAACCAATCTAACAGTACGTACAAATCTACATATGACCGTAACCCTCTAAACCCCGTTGGCACTTGTTCAAAACATGTTTGGCACATGCTTAGAACAAAATTAAAAGTATGTTCCCCTTTTCTCCAATGACTTGCCACCATCCATATCAAGATTTTTGTTTAGTCTAAGAACTAAAAGTGAAACATTTTTTAAGGATATTGAAACTTACATTTTCATGTTTCATGTGTTTAAGCAGGCGTAGTTCACGATAGGTTCTTTTTGCATGTATGATGGACTGAAATGGCCTGGACAACTTCTTCACAGCCACTCGCAGGCCAGTTTTAGAATCAAAGGCAGAGCTATAAAACAGTTTAAAAATTAGTGTTAAGAACGCATGTGTAAAATAGAATTTGAAAAATGCTTATAGGAGGACCTACTGTATTTTAAAAACATCAACCTTTTTCTAGTTTTCATGAGATTTTTACTGGTCTTGAGAAAAAAGATCTGTTACTATTAGGAAAAGAAGAGAAAAACAGAAGATATAGATCTTTCCTCATACAACAAGCACAATTACTTGGTGTCTGACAAACGGATAGAGTAATATATGTTCCATTATACTAAAATTGGCATGATCTTGACAGATGGAACAGCCCCAGAGACTAGGGATATGCACGAATGTTCTAAACATGCAAAATTCAATTGAATTCAATCGAATGTGGACATTTGAACTCGAAAAGAATGTCTACACATTCGAATCTAAGCAATTTGAACAAGTTTTGAATGTTCTAAAGCATTCATTCGAATGATTCGAAACATTCCAGTGTTCAGATTAGAGGGGTTTGCCTTAAGGAAGCCGAGGAAGCAGATCTGAGAAAGAGAGGACTGAGCAATGTGTGTATGTTTAAGACAGGATCAGGCATATTAGAGAGTTGAGGGTTTCTGTTTAAGGTGGCAGAGGAAGCAGCTCTGGAGAAAGAGAAAGAGGACGGAGTGATGTTTTTATGTTTAAGACAGGATTGGGCATATAGAGAAGTGTATACAGATATGTATGACAGATATGAATGTTGTTGACACCTGTATCTCCAAATACGAATGTTGTCAACGTTCGTATTTTCAGATTCAAATCTGACATTCAAATGAATAGATCTGAATTTATTGGATTCGAATAGGATTTTGTTGCATTTGGATTCTGAGCATTTGAACTGAATAGAATCTTTTGACATTCAATTCCAACTGAATACGAATGCAACCCCCCCACATTCATGCACATCCCTACCAGAGACTTCACATAGATGTTAAATAGCGTTGGTGACAAGACTGTACGCTGGGATACCCCACAGGGCAGAGAGTTATAGGAAGAGAACCACTGTGACCCAGTGGCCCCTACTCCCATCTCTCAGAGGCATTCCAAAAAGATATCATGGCCAACGATAATTAAAACCATTGAAAGATCACAGAGAATCAATTGAGTAGCACCCCAGTGGTTTCTCTTCCTCAGAAGGTCAGCCATCAGGGAAACCAAAGCTGATTCTGTTCCTAATCCAGGTCTGATTTCAGACTGAAATGGGCTCTTCCAAGAATGTCTACAGCTGCAGAGCAATCACCCTCTACACACTGCCCCAAAAGGGGTGTTTGCAAGGGATAGTTGGAGCACACCTCAGGATCCAAGAAAGGATTTTTTTTCCACATTACCCCATTCCATAGTAAAGCATTCCTGGATCCACCCAGCCATCACCACACAACTAATAAGCTACTGTGGCCAAGAGTCAAGGGTATGTGTTGTGGAATGAACAGCTGCTAGTGTCTTCTCCATGTCATCATGCCTTAAAAACTGGAAGTCATTCCATAAACTTGGACCAGAGGGTGGCTTAAACACATCACTAGAAATCATAGTGAAAGCACCATTCAAGTCAGCACATTATCCACAAAGTACTTGCAAAATCTGTTCCACTCAGCCTCTCCTCCCCAGGTTTCATTAATTCTTGGCATGTCAGCACCCTCATCTATGATCAAGTGGAGGATGAGTGATGTCTTATTACAGACTGACCTGGCATTCAACAGCAGTATTGCCAGGCAGGAGGGCTTGGAAGCCAGGCCACCAGGTACCTGTCTGGAAGGACCAGAAGGGTCGATTGATCACCTACCTTCTCTCTTCCTCTTGATCCCATGCCATCCCTACCCTGTGGTCACTGGGATAGGAGCACTCCCTTTCTCTAGTCACATTCCCAACACAAACGCACATACACGCACAAAGTACTGTGCTAGTATAGCAGAGGGGCAGTGGCACAAACTCTCCTGAGCCACCAAGCCCTTAAAGGAGACCTAATGCCACCTTTCCACCCTTCTTGCATAGCAAACCCCATTCACAGTGTGTCTATGAATGTGGCAAAGTTCCCAAATATGACAAAGGTCTTTAATCCTCTGTACAGTGGTACCTTGACATACGAGTTTAATTCGTTCCATAACCTTGCTCTTATGTCAAATCGCTTGTATCTCAAAGCAATTTTCCCATTAATCCATTCCAGCTCCCAAAACACCACCTCAGTTGTTTTTGTTATGTACTGTACTGTATTTACATACTCGTATCTCAAATCTTGCTCTCATCTCAAAGCAAAATATCACTCGCTCGGCAGCTTGTATCTCAAAACACTTGTATGTCAGGGCACTTGTATGTTGAGGTACCACTGTATATGGAATGAACAAAAACAATTCCTCCCAAGCATACAGAACTAACTAAGGCCCCTAAGGCACTCCCACCTGTCTTCAGCACTAGTTTACTTTTGTGTTAGGGTCTGGTCCAAACTTGTTGCGTCTTTAGAAATAATCAAGATTTCTCACTGAATGCCTTGCCTCTCTTCACTGTGGTCCTTTCTGCAATAGGCTTTATTCTGGATTATAACTCAGAATAGGGCCCTGTCATTGTCATGTTGGTACAGACTCTGGCAGGCTCCATCTAGGGCTTGTTATAGTCTGAACTAGTGTGTGGATGGCAGGTCCCCGATCTGAGATATAATTTGGAATAAGGCCCAGTGCAGAAAGGGCCTGAATCTACTCAAGCTTTTTGGTAGTTCTTCTCTGTAGGTACTTGCATAAAAAGTTTTTCAATGTGCTTTTTTCCACAATGGGACAATATGTTACCAATATTTTTATTTTTCAAACCATGACTTTAAAATATATTTGCTAACATTACAGAGGTAACTTCACTTTCCTTACTCAGAATGGCCAGGGGTGAAAACAAAGGCAGCAGTGATGATGTCAAAAGAAGGCCGCTATCTGTTTCAGCATAGTCAAATAGGACCTTCAAGGGCTATTTTAGCTACCTATTAACAGATTTCAGCAAAAATAAAAATAAAAATAAATGTTAACTTGGACTATATTTCAGTGGAATAATGTTTGAGATATGCCCATAAGAGCTTGACTGACAAAGAATGTCAAATTTTGCAACCAGTGATTCACAATATGATATAGCAACAACCTCTCACAATTGCACATTATGACATTGCAAAAGTGCTCACTATAAGAGGGTCAAAGAGACTGAAATGTGTTATCTCAAGGCAAGTCTTTGGTAAAGTCCTGAAGGATTGTTAAGGACTGAGTAATTTCTAGGCACTATTTTGATAGCAGTTTTTTCAGAAGCACTTCCAGAGAAGCAGTGCAAGGCAGATTACTAAAATCTACAGATTCATGTGTGAGCTTCTTTGTTAAACATCAACAGCAGTAAGTCAATACATTTCCACACTTAGCCTTACTGAGGAATATATCCTGGAACAGGGGGCTACTGTCTAGGTGCTAGTGCAGACTGTAGCAGGCCCCAGGCAAGGCCTGTCATTTTCTGGAATGGCATATGGACAACAGAATGAGGCCAAGTGTGGAAAGATCCTCAGATTCAAAGTTCATTAGTCTACAATTTAGATCCCATCTTTGTAACACTCTGCCACTCCCCTCATGAGTTTTGCTGTTAGGATGTTCAGTAATTACAGTGATAGCACACAGTCTGGTCTGATATCTTTTGAACTTTTGAACCATTAATACATCTAACTAAATATTTGTTTTAGCATTCAGCTTCTTATAAAGTTCAAGCACTATTTGAACCAAATGGGTGATCTTCCATATCCAGTAATGGTCTCCAAAGTTTCTCAAGTGATACAGAATCAATAACTTTGTAACAATAAATCAAACATGTATACAGTGTACAGCACTGATAATCAACTGTTCAAGTGCTTTTGAGTAGTATCTTAAGATTTTACTATCTGAGCTTTTTTCCCCCTGCAATTCTCTATTTGTATTTACCCTATTTAAAATAATTCTAAGCAGGATCTTGCTTTCATGGTTCTCTTTTTATGGCAATTTACATTTTCCACATTGCGACGAGTGTTTTATGCAAGCCGACTATAACTATTTTGTATTCTCCTTTAAACAACTCAACTGGACTTCATTTGATCCTGTTGATTTTGGGCTTGCTATCTGTCAAATTGGACACTCTGTTTCAACACAATTCACATGGTATTAGTTCCCTATTTCCCCCTCTAAAATTAGTCTAATTTGTCATAATTTATTTCTCCACTGCACATTCCCTATCTCTCCATAACTGTTCAAACTGCATGTTAGCCAGTACTATGATCTATGCAAAATTCCTGAAGGTTCACACTGTTCTGTAATCATGGCTCAAATTATATGACTTATTACATATTTTCTATAAATAAAGAAAATTCCAAAATGAAATTCTGTATCACATTGAAAAATTGTACCAAGATCTTGCAAATTTTTAAATTTATTTCCATTTTTATCCTGCCCTATCCCTCCCCCCCAAAATATAAAAATGAACATACTAAAACAACAACAGTGCCTGAAACTGGGGAATAAAAAGCTTCTTTCATCATTAAAATCTCCACTAAAAGCTTGTCAATGTCATCTCAGTTTTGACGCACACACCAAATTTCTCAATCTCACAGTATGTTTTCATGGACAGGTTCAAACCCTAGAAGAGCTTTAGGCACTTGTTTCTGTTTCTACATTTACCTTATGGATCTTGGTGATATTAGATTACTGTGTGTCCATTAATGTTCCTGGAATGTTTTTGACTTTCCCAATAACTTCAAATTTCATGGAAAGGAAGAACAAATCTTTCCATTTTGCATCTTAACCAACTGTAACATTCTACAGGCACTGATCTTATTCCACAGATGTACTTTATTCGGTACTTCATTGTTAAATCCTTACTGGACTTCTCCAAAGGAAAGGCAGATGGTGTTTTGTTGAAAGATATCATAGTCATAATGCACTGTATTCCTATTTATTTTACTCACAAACCTCTGCAAAAACAATGCAAGTTCCCATCTTTCTATCCCACAGTGAGGAAATGATTTCCTAATTGAATCTAATTATGTGCCTTCCTCTTTTATCACAAGTGAGCTGCTTATATTTTATATCTTCCTTCACCCAACAAATGTCTATGGACGCTGCCCAAGAGCTCATTAGACCAGATCTTCCTTATGCAGGGGCATACTATCCCTATCCTGATGCTTTAAATTGGAAATGGACAATAATATTTCCCTTCCTTGTTATTCATTAGCTTTTGGAACTCAGGAAATTTCACCAAGCATGTGTTATTTCCTTGAAGGTATGTGCCAAATATGAACTCTCCTTTTCCTCCATTCCCTGGCACAGATAGTAGTGGAAAACAAGAAAATAAAGTATACATCATACAATCAAAGTGTGTTTGTCAAAAGGAGGGTATGAAGAAGACTCAGGAGATTACAGAAGGGGAGATTTGGGGCTCCTTCCAGCATGACACTAACTGAAATATTTAGGTCTATATGTACTGAAAAATATAACAGCTAAAGAATTATAAACTGAATTGTTCTGAAGAGTTCCAACATGATTCCTGCTCATTCTCTTAACTGAATTGTGAATGAAGCAATACAACTTTAAATGTAGACTGAAATCAGTTGCTAGGCAAAAATGGTGAAAGGTATCAGAAATATTTAGACAACTAAAGGACATGTGGCTGTTCAGCAGAGAGTCAACACTGCAAACACTTCCCACCAGATCCGTTCTAATGTTTTGCTATAATATTTGAGCTGGACCAGAACACAGGTCATTAATGGGTACTTCTAGTAACAGTGGAAAAACACCCATAGACTCAGCATTTTGAACACACTGTGGCAATGCTCCATCATGTATTGATCCCCAGCCCATTTCCAGATCCTATTTAAAGTAGTTTTTAACTTTTAAAATCATGAACAGCTTGGGACTAGGTTACTTAAAGGACCACATTCTACCACATATAACCTTATATTTGCAAATGAAGTCCTACTGTACGTTTTCCTTTTCCCCAAGAGGTAAAGAGGATGGTTAAAAGAGAGGAAAAAACCCACCCCCTTTCTGTATTGGTACCCAGGTTCTGAAGCAACCTCTTCAGAGAGGTGCACCTGGTGCTACTTTATATGCTTTCAGATATCAGCTAAATACCTTTTAATTTTCCTGAGTACTTTAAATATCTTTCTGACTATAATGGTTTTAAATTTGTATTTTTTAAATTTCACAATTTTAATTGTACTGTTTATATATGCGATTTATTCATGCATCTTTGGTTATAAGGTGCCAAGAGATATTTTGGCTTTTTGGTGCTGTAAAAAAATTAGTAAATCAATCAATGGTGAAAGCAACTTCCCAGTCATTAGACTGAGGATGGGTTCAGATAGCATACCACCTCTTGATTAGTGTTACTTGAGGTTTGCTGCCTGATATCAAATGAAGAATACAAAAAATGTGCCATAAGCTTTAAAAAAGTGTGAATTAAGAAAGCTGCTTTCTCCAAGGTTGAGTAAATTTGCCAGAGGACCACACAGCATCCAAAGGTAATTCTTAGTGTTAACCTCATCAGCATCAATTTGAATGGTACAGTCATTGCTTGAATACAATTTTGATTACACAGAATAAACTGTGACTTGTCTTGTTTAATGCAATCCTGGAAGTTTTCAATATTATGATCTGGCTTCTGATGTGTCTTTAAATTATGCTGGAGAACTGGATCATCTTTACGCAATGCCATTGATACTCTAAGCCTCTCATCAGTGCCATGGATTGATACTGATTGACTGGTTCTCCATGATTTCCTTAACACCCAATTTTCCATACATGGCAATTACTTGCACAATATCCTTGTATGCTACATGACACTATACGAGTGATAACCATGACAATAAATACATTGATACATATTGTGTATACCCTCACTTTTAGGACTTTTTAGTGGCATAGAAAGACTTAAATGAGATGGTGGAGGAAGAAAGAGGAAAAACTGTCCAAGAGTTGCCCAGAATGGATGCTGCTTGCAATTTAGTGGTCAGTTTCAACAGTAACTGTTTGCTTGTTAAGACTGAACGTGCAACTCAGAATATCCTGCAGTGAGGTTCCCTTGTTACACCAGTGAAGTTACCAAATTTCCTGTTTTAGATCAGGTTTGGTGCCACTCTGACTGCAATAGGGAAGTCCTATTTCTCTACTGTACATAGACTTGTATAGATCTGCTTTTTAAAACATAGTCTGTGTGTTGTTCTTAAAGATGAAATGCAAACTAGGCATTTTAAATATGCTTTAAAGTTCGCATTCTTTCCCTGAACCTTGTTTTAAATAAATACTTCATTTTTATTTTAATCTACAAATGTGCCATTCCGCTCTTTCCTTCACAGTCTGTTGTGTTGCAAGACCAATTAAAGTGTTCCAAAGCACACAACACAATTTCACTTCTGCTTTTTAAAAATTTTTATCCCTTCAAGTTCTGCCTAATAAAAGTACAAAATTATATGATCTGAAATGAGACTGAAGATAAAAGCAGAGCAGAAAAGCATAATGAAAACTGCAGAAAGAGATGTTAATTTTCCTGGATGTTTTCAGCAAGCACTATATGGTACACATTTTATAAACGTAAACCAATTTTTTTACTCGTAATAAAAATCTGCACAATTCTAACTTCCAAAGCTAATGACAGGAACGTGTGTGTCACTGGATGGCATACATCCAGCAATATTGTTCTGCCAGGGTCTCCTGGCAGTGGCTGAAGAACACGACAGCTTCATCCTAGCTGTGGATCCCATGTAAAACCATTCATGGTGGTCCCAACTCTGGAGTATTCCAGGTCCACAAATCTATTCCATCCAAATCCCTCTTGCATTATAGTTGCTGGGCAATTCCATCACAAGTTAAAAGCTTGATGGGGAAAACTAAAAACAACAACACATTTTTGGTAACTGCAGCACTGCTATCAGATTGAGTTTTGGAAAGAACATTGGTCTTGCAGCACAGAAAGGCAAGCACCAGTCATATGATATGATGACAGATCAGATCCTGGTTACTTCAGTATGGCATTTAAAATAATCAGTCAGAATCTTTAAATCATATTTAAAATCTAGTCTGAATAAACTAAAAAATTAAACAAGATATGTAGTCACTGTACTTATCAGATTTTTTACCTTAACTTTTCAATGATTTATTTATTTATTTATATTTATATTTTGCCCTATACCCAAAGGTCTTGGGGCGGGTTACAATGTTATTATTTTGAAACAGATAAAATAAATCAGGCTTCAAAACAAAATTAAGGATATTACCCTTCCCTCCTTCAAATCCTGCCACAAGGGAGCTAAATCTTGTCTCACTCTGCCTCATGCTATTCCTGGTTGGCCATCTCAGGGACCCATACTTTTCCAATCCCAAAGTCCACATAATTGTCTACATAAGCTACTTTTCTCATGGCCTGAAATCCTAGAATGAGAATGAAGCGTCTCATTCTTGCTCTGTGTATCTCTTGCCCTCTCTGCCTAACTTCAGATTTTACTTTCCCTCCCCTCCCCCAATCATGACCTTATGCTAAGAAGATGCATTCTAACACAGTTCCCTGGAACCTTGCCCTGCTCAAGTACTTTCTGCAACAGAGGCAGATGACATAGCTAAGACCCACTGTCATTTCAGATAATTGTAGATCATGCTCTTGTATTTCTGTGGGGGTCCAGAATTTCTCCTTTCACAGGAGAAGCAGGGAATACCTTGCACCTCTGACTGTACTTCCTCCACTTGGCTCTAGAAACCAGACACTGGGGATCATGTAAAAGAAGAGCACAAACATGCTCACATTTGAGGACTTCGGCCAGGAAACCTGCTGATCAGTGTAAAGAACTATTTCAAGGATTTAGACATTTTCCTGATTAAAGGTCATGATACGTATCTAACCCACAACCTCTGGAATATCCTCCTTGAATTCTGCTTTAGACAACCTGGTTTCCTTTCAGAATTCATTCGGAGGGGGTACCTACTATTGTCTCCTACAACAAAGCTTGTAACAAAATGTGACGGTTTCAGGGTACAGGCTGCAGACTGTTTTGCTTTCTGGTTTTGCAGGCTTCTTGCAAGCTGCCATAGCCAGCCTTGGTGCAAACAGCCT
>MTQE01001134.1:62811327-62879584 GCA_014337955.1 Aspidoscelis marmoratus | reverse complement strand
CTACTCCTCAGAGAGGGCAGGCACTTACAGGATTGCTGGGCATTGTGGCACAAAATAACATATTAACTTCTGCACCTGCATGAACCAGCGAGTGTGAGTTTGAATTTGTTGGAGGGAAGACTCAAATGGCCAATCATGTGGATACTATCTCTAGGCCTGGAGCACCATTTATCTGCCTTATGATGAAACGCAACAGACAGTTACCAAGGAAGTTATCATGGAAAATGATAATCTAATCTCATATTACAATAGGGAGTGCTTAGTTCCATAATTATCACAATCTATTGCATTAGGGTGGGATGTATAGCATGCAGCCTTAATATAAATAATGTAAGATTAATAAAATTCTAAGTCACTTAGATAAGAAAAGCCCACTCATCTTTTGCTTATTTAAGAACAAACAGGAATAGAAAACAATAGACCAAAAAAGAAAAATAGCAAGATTCAATGAATTAAAAAAACTAGAAAATATGAAAAAAAGTGAGATTAGATTATAAAAACCTGGAGTTAAAGTAACGAGTGATTGTACCAGTTTGCCTAGGAGTCTGGGAATAGAACTGGGTAATCTTGGAACAGTTAGTTTCACTCTAACCTACCTCATAGTGTTCTTGTCAGTATAAAATGCAGAATAACACATGCAACCTTGAACAATTAAGAAGAAATTGGGATATAAATACCACAACTAAAAGCAATATCAACACAACACTGGCATTGTTTTCTTTTAAATAACCATGGTGTCCTGAGGTGCACAGACAATCTGTTCCATCTGGGGAGATCTCTGACAAGTTTGCCTTGGACAAACTCATTTTTACTCTGGTACTCTTCCATCTCTACATTTCCTTACATTCTACATTCAGGCAAATGTAGGTATTGCTTAGCACATTCCAAAAAGGAACTTCTACTCTTTTTACCAATTACAAGACTTATCATCAGAAATTCTGTGATAAGCACTTTAATATTTAAAAAAATCACAAGTTTGGGTTGCAATAGCAGCTTCTTGATGATACAAATATCATAAGAGATAGTTAGTTATCCTTTTTTATTAGTGATACATTTATTTATCTAAAAAAGTTCTGTCCAAACTGAACATTCCTATCCTCTTCTTTCCCCTGTGCTCACAAACTTCTAGAGAGGTATACGGAACCCTTTGAAGAAAACTGGGGAAGTCAAGGAGTCCTATCATATCTGCTGACATGATGCTCAATTTCACACTTTTATTAAAGATTTGAGACTATGAACTGGCTGGTTCTCAAACTTTGGGATTCAAGTCTCTGACACGATAAGATTCCATCCAGTATTGCATTGAGATTATTCAAATGACAAGGGTGATCTCATGCTTCTATTTTATGCCCTTCAACTATCTGCAAACTGCCATTTGCTCACCTCTTAATTTAAGATTCCCAAGTAATAAAACTCAGTCTAACACAGAACAGTCAGCCATGTAGTAAATTACAATCTATTTCTTTTAGAAGATGTGACTACTTTGAGATTAAATATTTTGCAGAATATTCTGCCATGACAAAAATAGTGCACATCTGGAAATGAAACTCTATCAGTTATGTTTCCTTTTGTTCCTGCACCATTTACTTCATGTTCCTAGTGCAGTTTAAGTTATTAAGTAGGCAACTTACTGTTTACTAAAATACTTGTACATAACACAATAAATGGTTATGCAAGGGTTCTAACTGGTTGCAACTTGGCACATGTCATTTGTATAGGAAGTATCAAAGCATTCTTCTCAACAACCTCCAAGAATCATATAAATCATTAACTTATCTTTAGTAACGTTATCTTCCTGCTCAGGAAAACAGGATCACCAGTTGGCCATTAGAAACAAATAAAATGTGTAACAAGGTATCACAGTGTATTTTCATCCCCTAAGAATTTAGGGTTCCAGACCCAGCCTAAAATACAATATTCTTTGTAATTGGCCAACTTTGACAAGACATACATTAAAGGCAAAAGGGCACTTCTTTCCTTTTTCTAACTACCTATGAACCTCTCTAATATTTTTTAGTTTATGTAGGGGTGGTTCTGCTAGCTGACAATATGACGTTTCCCCACAAAAATGGGAAGGCTAAAGGGCTTATGAGCTATGACTAGCCTAAGCGTCCAAGTGACCCAGTAAATAGTCAGAAAATGGTGAGAAAAGACCACTTAAAACTCGGAGAAGAAATTCTCCATAAAAATCCCATGATGTGAAATGAATCACACTTATCTTCTTGTGAATTTATTCAATCAGTCAATCAAAGTTTAATTATTGGTCCACTGACCTTATCATAAAATGAAATACAAAAATACAATACAATGTGAAACTAAAAATAAACTGGTTACACTTACTGTTAAAATACAGAATCTAAAACATAGCAGCATGAATTCTGGCAGCCTTGAGTGGTAGTGTATTTATCAGTTCCACTAAGAAGCCTGTGCATTTTTCTCTGCTGTCTAGTAATTGATAGTTTGCTAGTAAAGGTGATATATACTGCTCTCTAATACTTTTATAAAAAAATGCAGTATAAAAAAACATGTGTCTTCTTATGAATTAGGTTTGATCAATGAATGCCTGGCAGAAGTTACCAGACTCTACTTTGTAAATATTAAATCAGGATAGTTCATCATAATCTAGATCCAGAACTTTGTAATACTGTACACTTTTCTTAAGCAAAACATGAGCTCATAAATTTTGTAAACTAGAAATGAGATCAGAATATGGTTAAGCCAAAAGTATTCTTTAAAAAGCAGTTTTATTTACTTTTAATATTTTAAAAAAGTCTCAGTGTGGATGAATACTGATGGTTTTGTTTAGAGCGGCAGATTTGAATCATATAGTATGTAGGCTTTTTAAAATTGAGCAACACGTCTGCAGAAATGCCCAAAGAAGTCTGAACTCTAGTTTTCAATATGAAACAGGAACTCTTGCAAAATTGGTATGTGACTTGACAAATAAAACATTAAGAGAATGCTGAAATTTTAAAGAATATACTGAATATTATTCATTGACATAGCTACTGGTTTGAAGCATCTTGAACTTTTAATGACTTTTTTATCTACCAAATGACAATCAAAGAAGCATTGGTACCAACCTTCTCTAAAGTTCAATAATAGTATTTGAAAGGTATCCTGATGTTCTTGCACAAGACATATCAAAAATCAAATAAGTACAATTTGAATGTATGGTTATTTATCCCTCATCCCTTGAAAGCATTTGTCGTGATGACATTATCTAAAAGGCTTTGTGATGGGTAAAAATCCTAAAGAAAGCTGCATTCTGAGTGACAGCAATATTCTTATATGCAGCTGTAATGTGCATATCGATCAGTGTGCTCTTCAGGTGAAAGACTGGTAACGTATAGGAACAGCTCCTCACACAAATGTTAATTTAATTTATTCTCCATTTAGCAAAACAGTATGAAAATGTCATATTAAGCAAACAGCTTCTCTCACTTTCATATGCAAGACAGCCTGTAGTCATAGCAACATTCACTTAATCTGAGATTTTTCAAGCTTTTTTTCTCGAGTAAGTGTAAGTGTAACACATCTTTTGTTCTGAGGAATGTGATAGCAATGTTGAACACCTATGGGTGGTGCCCACAACATTATTAGGAGATGCATCAGAAGTTCCTATCAAGCTTATCTGTACTATCTCATACGACTGCTTCCCTTCTCAAGTTATGCATCAATTTTACCAGCACACAGACTCCTCAGTTTTAAACACAGAGATATTTTGATCCTATCTTCAGCAAGACCAATGGTGGTCAAACTGGTGACAAAACTGTTGCTCTCTGGATATTTTTGGACTGTTAATTCCCCTGCTTCTTGACTAGTGGTTAGAGTGATAGGAGTTAGGAATTCAACAAGATCTAGGACACCTACTAGTAGTTCTTCCCCAACTGAGCTAGACTCTTGGTTTCATACTGAGACAATCCAGTTCATGATGTTAAGAATGACTGGTTTAAGGCAGGGCTGTGGAGTCAGAATTGTGGAGTTGGAAGTAATTACTGCGCTACCAAAGCTGAGTCAGTAAAAATGTACTGATTCTAACTAAACAGAAAGAGTAATATAATGCATTAAAAATCTCTTAAAAGATGCCACTATCCACAGAGGAATCTAGAGGAAGTGATGTTGCTTAGAAGCACATGCATCCCTTTCCCCCATTAGTCCAATTAAAAACAGAGGAGTTGGAGGTACTATAAATTGAGGAGCCAAAGTTGTAGGTCCTGGTTCAAGGTCACCTATCTTCTGACCTACTGCACTATAATAAGGATAAAGGAAAAGCTCATGAGAATCTACACACATTGTCCAATACCTCCTGCAGAATGGTGGGAAGAACACAAAAACAGTAAGATTAAGTAGAACCACTTCTACTTTGTAATGGTGAGAATACCGTGATTATCTTTCATCATTTCGTGCCATAAGAGAAAGCTATGCCAAGCCAAGGGAAAGTGGCTTGCGACTGCAAAGATCCTAATATTTACAAGCCTTTTCTAACTAGCTATCGGTCCTTTGACACAGCAAAGTTCCTGGTTGAAAACGGAACAGGAAAAATCAAGCAACGCTTTTCTACTCACGTCCATCGCGGAGACCCCACAAATCGATCATCAGGACTACCATCCACCAGATGAGAAACAAACTCATCAAGCAACACTAAGGAATGGGATGGAAGAGATCTGGGCGCTGTGACAGATACAGCACATCCATCTTCCAGGCTACCTATACACACCACAGAATACAGCCAGGAAGACTGGCAAAATTTCATCCACTGTGCCCAACGTGCATTGAGTCCAAGAAACTCCAGATCCTGTTGGGCTGCTGGAGACCAGTTATCCTTGCAGGCCAAATTCAGGGCTCCACGCACAAGGAATGACAAACTGCTTAAGGAGGGCGGGTGGGGAAGGGAAGAAGAGGCTATCGAAGCCGACGGGCCACGCGAGAGAGGGGCTGGGGGCGCCAGCAGGAACACCAAACTTTTCCCGAAACCTCAACCCCCCCACCCCCCACCCCAGACGGCCTGCAACTCACCAGACGGAGCCGTAAGCCCCGGAGCCCACCGGCGAGAGGTTCTGGTAACGCTCCGGCACCTCCCAAACCGTCTTGTTCAGCTCCTGGCGATAGAACTTGGGCCGTTCTTGGGTCATGTCGACCCCGAGCCCGTCCCGCCCAGCCCGGCCGGGAGGGAGGGAGGGAGACCGACCCTCGGGCAGGACCGTTGGCTCCTCCCTCTGCAGACAGAGGAAGGGGCTCTCCAGCGCAGAGGACGGACGGGTGGACGGACGGTTGCGCGCTGCCAGGAGACCCTTCAAAACCAGCCAAGCTGTTGCCGCCTCCCCTGGCGGGTCTGCGGGGAGGACAAGGCGAGAGCAAGAGGTCGAGCCCTCGTCGGTTCCTTCCTTGGACTGGCTGTCGGGAGTCTTTTCAAGCTCTGCCGCCGCTTGCACAGTCTCTAACCCGGCAGCAAACAGGTGACGGGGGCCGAAAAGAAGGGGGGAGGGAGGGAAGGAAGGAGGCTGTCAGAGGAGGCCGGAGGTTGACCTGACAGAAAGGAAGGTATTTGACGGCGACGCGCCGCCCGCCGCGGACCTCCGCCGAGCGCCGAGCCGACCGACCTCCCTCTTCCTAGATGTCCGACCAATCGATGGCTGAGATCTCGCGAGATCCCGAGCACGGAAAAAGCTCGAGACGATGCCCCAATATGGAACACCGTTCGGCAGCCCTGTGTGGAGCCTGTCTCGCGAGAACTGAAAAGGGGGCGAGAATATAGGAAGGGCGGGGCCTGGCGGCAGGCGGAAGATACATGTTCTGACAGCGGCAAAAAGCTCAGGCGCCTGATCTGAAGGATGTGGACAGACCCGACCTCAACTCGTCTTATTTTCGTGCAACTGTGTGTGGGGTTGCAGCGTCGCGCAGCAGGAAGACAAATGCCTTAAGACTTGTGATTATGTTACTTTTCACTTCACAGGGTTTAAATGGGCTGCGTTATATTCACAGTCAAACGCCTTTTGGTAATGCATCGTCTTTCTGCCTATCGGATAACAAGCAGAACGAAGTTGCAATCGCCTTTCTCCTTGGTGCGGTCTTCAGGTTTCACACAGAGGAGGATCACGTCCTTTTCAATCGAAAAAAAAATTTTCTTTTCACCTTCACTATGCAGAGCTGCAGTACTACCACTGGGCTGCATCTGTCGCTAAAGCAAATCAAGAGAAAGACGTAGGGTCGCCCAAGCACAGGCTCCCACTTGTTTGCACTCAGCAGCACTCCGTGCTAAGTCAATTTAAGAATCCCAAAATCATATGGTGGTCGTATAGCGTGCACTTCGAACCTCAGTGGACCGGCAAACTCTAAACTGCAAGTGTGAGCAGTTTTTCCACTTAGCACTAGAGGACCTAGTTGGCTTTTATATCCCGCTTTTCTCACCCATTTAAGGGGACTCAGCGGCTGACAAAGCTTCTGTTCTTCTCCCCACAAGCACCCTGTGAGGCAGGTGGGGCTGTGAGAGCTCAGAAGAGAGCTGTGACTAGCCCAAGGTCACCCAGCTGACTTCGTGGAGGAGGGCGGAACCGAACACGGTATTCCCAGATAAGAGTCCGGCTCCCTAACCACTAGACCAAACTGGCTCACCTAGGCCAGCATCCGATCTCACCCACCGTGGCCCCTCAATGGCTCCCGGGCATTCTCAGGCAGAAGCCGAAGGGAAAACCCTCACCCGCTGCCCCCTTAACTATAGGTGTTTGGCAGCCAAATACACAGAGCAGCCCCACCGGCAGCCTGTCCAAACCGCCACCGCCTCACGCCACCTCGTGGTACAAGCGGTGCATAAGGCGGCCCGGAATTTGGCGCCCAAAATCTCGCAGCGCCGCCGACCGGGCGCCTGTCACGGCGTTCTGCATTGGCTGCCCCCCAGCACTCCGTCTGCTGCTGCCTCCGCCGGGTGAGCGAGGTCCGAAAGCCTCCCCGGAGCTAGAAGGGGCTGCAGAGACGTCACAATCCCGCCTCCGTTACAGTGAGTGCCGAGCTGGGTTTTTACGCCGCTCCCGCCTTCCTGCCCCCGCTGGATCCAGCAAAGCCCAGCTTGGAGAGAGGGGACCGCGTCGGGCCGGCGGCGCATGCGCTCAGTACATGGGACGCGGCGAGGCGGGGGGAGAGGCGCCCGACGCGCGGCTCGAGCTGCTTCCCCTCATGCAGGGCAGGGGGCGGTGCCGCACGCGCTCGGAAGAGCCGGGGGGGCAGACTTTCGCGAGTAGCCCCAGCTCGGGAGGAAGTGACAGCAGTGGCGCCGAAGAGATTTGGTGGCGCGCGCAACGGCGCGCCAAGGTACCTGCCTTACGCACGCGCCGACCGGCTCTGCCGCGGCCGGCGGCGCAGGCGCAAGGGACGTCCTTAGAGCGCAAGCGCGGCGGCTCGGGGGGTCCGCCGTCTCTGGCCGCCATGGAGCGGAAAGGTGAGTGTGTTGTGGTAGATTTCGCTCACCCTCCCCCGTCTCTCGGCGGCGTTACTCCGAGGCGGCCTTGCCGCCTAGGTGGCCTCTGAGGTCCGTTCCTTTCGTGCCTCCGATGTGGCCCCCAGTACACGCGAGACCGGCCGTCGGTTTTCTTTTGTCAGGTTCTGGTGTTATATCCTAAGAGTTCTTCTTGATAGGGACCGCCTGCTTGTCAGGTATCCGTACAGATGTGAGGAGCCTGCGTTCCCCCACTCCTTGCCTTCTCCATCGACTTTATTATTTAATAAAGAGGCAAGAGTCAAGGATGTACTGAGCTTGTCTCTGCGTTAATGCTTCTTTGGAGAAAACATTAGTTTTTCCCTTAGAACCTGCAGTGTATCTGTTCCTCTTAAGCTCCCCCTAAAATCGCACTGACTCTTCTCTCTTGGTTCTCTTTTCAGTTTTAGCATTACAAGCTCGGAAGAAGCGGACCAAAGCCAAGAAAGAAAAAGCCCAGCGAAAGTAAGTGTGACCGCACAACCGTTTCAAGCAAAGAAGGTGGTGGTATGGACCCAGATTAATAGCTAAGTGATGAACTGATGTGTAAAAATGAGATCGATAGGCATGGTATCATTGTAAGGAAGGAGCACTGTATATTACTTTTTATGTTCTTCAGTTACTCTTTGTAGGTCAAGTCTAGAGCAGCACACAAATCCCAATAGTTATTTGCTCATCTAAAAGTCACATGCACATATCGCTGTAAATACTGTATATATTTGAGATTTACATATTGTTGATCTCATCAAGACTTTATGCGGTTTACAAGATAATGAGGATTAACCATATAATTGCAGATAGGAACTAGTCATACCACCCAAAAGATGTTCACAAAAGACGTAAGAATATTTACCAGTAGGAAGGTTGCTGCCCAGATCTTAATTGTGTGTGAGTTCCAGAGGGAGCTTGGTGTGTCTGTCATCTAGCTCCTGTTAAGATAGAATAACAGCAAGATCTCTAAACTGTTACTGTATCTTGATTAGGTGGATTTCATGTACGGTTAATTTAGCATGCAAAACCCAAAGCATATGCTAGTAACTCACCTAACTTTTCCTGTTGATAATAGCTGTGACATTTGCTGTTTTTCTGGGGCTTTCCTTCCAAGAGGCCATTTTTGTTCATCAAAAAAGAAATTATTTTTAAAAATATAGCAATAATATGCATGGTGTTTAAAGAAGTCAAGTACCAGAGCATTCAAAGGAAGGGATAATTATAACACAGTTCCAAGACCTACCAGGATTAGCTTTGTACAGTCCTCTTTGCATGTGCTTTTGGAGCAGCTTATTGGCATCTATACACACCAGCAGCTGCCTTTAATAGTGCAATCAGAAATCCCCACCGGTGTCATTTTTTTGTTTTCACGTATGATATGGTGAAGGCTGTAAACACTGGCTCAGAAGTGTGCACTATTGCCAGCAGTGTAGGCAAAAGCACACTCAGGCTGACATTCTTTATCGTGTCTTGCACAGATATGATCAGTGAGGATATACACAGAATTTCATGTTTAAAAGACTTAGCATGTGATCTCTGCTCAGCCTACCTGATGTTTACCTGTATAAGGGTGTTTTTCCACTAGTACTAAGTACCCATTAAAGATCAGAGCAGGAAGACCCAATTTCCACTACAGACCCCATTAGAGCCACATTTGTTTCCACCAGTTCTAGGGAAATCTGGATCATATGGGTCCTTCTCCCCATAAAGGGGTCTACAATGGGGTCTTTAGCCATCAAATCCGGATTATACAGAGCCTTTTTCCACCACTATTGGGCAGTGGGGTCGAGGGGAGGCTTGGGGTGGGGGGCACCCATAGTGGGGTGGGGATGCACATTCTCCGAAGTCCCTCTGAAGTTGCCTTCGAAGATTAACACAGGCTCCAAAGAGAGGAACCCATGTGAGAACAATGCCTTTATCAAAGGCTCCAGTCCAGAGAATCTTCAAAGTTTGAGGCAGATCGCTCCGGAGCCGCTCCGGAGGATCTTCGAAGAATCTCCAGAGCATCTATGGAGATTGCAGCTCCTGTTCCCCCAAAACACCTGGGGTGACAGGTGGGCTCCAGATTTGCCACATGGGTGCTCTGGCATTTCCACTGCGAGCAAGCTAGCACCCATTGCTATTGGGTGCTAGACCACCCGTGGAAATGCATTGGGTACTTTCCTTAAGACGGATCCATTCCATAGATCCGGATTAAAGGAGGTTAGTGGAAAAACACCCCAAGTATTCTAAAGAGTTTTTTAAAAAACATAGGTAAGGGCTATGTGTACATGTACTTCGTATTAGGAGTCCACTGAACCAATTCTGTATGAACTAGATTCATACAGAACCAGGGGCGCTGGTCTTCATTTTCAGACTGAACCTCTGGAAAAGTTTGGGATTTGGTCCAAGAATGAACAGAAACAGGCAGGAAGGAAACTCAGCAAATGGATTGTTGGTCTGAATTCTCCCCATCACAACCCAGCCTCTTCCACAACTTCAATATGCCAAGCCCTGGACTATATTTGCCATCTGCCTGTCAGGTCATAGAGCCTTGTCTGGTCTCCATTGGCCTTCACCAGTCACAGGGTGTGGGAGAGACAGAGGTAGATATTCATTCTCCTTTCTCAAGGCCTTACTGTAAAGACTTTGAATGCTTCGATTGATTTGGAGGCATTGTGAACCATTTGATAAACTATACAACTGTTAGAATTAGCTGCCTAGTCCTAGAGTCAGGGTTAAACACTACCTCAATGCCAGTTCAGGTTCACCAACATTTTACATTCATGCACATCTTTACTCCATGCAGTGTACTTACTAAAGATGTGCACAAATGCGTATGTTAAATCTGTTGGCAGCATACACATCCCTCTGATGCTTACTGAAACCCATCTGACACTTTGTGCAAAATCTAAGCTCATTAGTGTTTCATGGGTAATTACCCTGGGGTAGTTTTTATTTGTTCTACTCTAATTTTAAATGTTGAGAAATAAGCCACTAGAAATGTAGCAGTGACCTAGTGCCTGCCAAAACTAGCAAAGCCTTTAAGAGGGGAATGGCTCATAGAATAACTTTCACTGAAAAAAAGTGGTTTTGTGCCAGCAGAAACCATGTACCCAATTCCTATCAGACACTATATATGCTAGCAACAGGAAATCTCTTCGAGTAATACAATGTTTTTGCCTCCCAAAGATTGCTGTATATGAATCAACCATCCTTGCAAATGGGAGAAGGTGTGTCATGTGAAAGGTTTTCCCTGGAGCTGGCTGAGGAGAGAATGATATGTGTAATGGGTGCTGGTGTGCAAAATGCTTTTCATTGCAGGTAGACCCATACACCAGGTCATGTGCCCTCTCATCTTTGCTTCTCGTAGTAGCTTTTCGTTGACAATGAAAATCACATTTAGTATATCTTTAGTATAGGCCTCATTGACTGTGAGCATGCATTAACTGCAATCCATGTGCTTGGTTTTCTTTTTAAGAACCATGGAAGTCGAATAGCACTTCTTTTCTGTTGGCTGCTAACTCAGTGCCCTTTTTGTTAGGGCAGAAATGTAGGGCTTCCTCATTTCCAACATCTTCCAAACCCCTCAGTTATGGTAATAATAAGGGACTAATTACATACTGTGTTTTGTAGGCACTGATCTCAGATCTTTGAAAAAACTTTGGTCTTTGGCTAAATTTTGGAAGTAGGTGTTGATAGCTATCAAGTAGCCCTCTAAAAATCCAAGCTTTCTTTGGGTAGATGATACAGGAGGGGATTACAGATAATAAGTTGTAAAAGAGGTGAATGTCCAAAGATCTATATCCTTGCATTGTAGTTAGCCATTTCTTCCTTCAAAGATCACTTCATGAATGAATTCCTGGAAATTATTTCCAAGGGATGGAAATTGTCTTGCAGACAATTCTAATAAAATGCATACATAACAACTGGATAAGTAGTACAGATGGTGTTTGTAAGCAACTTCATAAAAAATTGTGTTTGTCTTCAGATAGATGTGGCAGTATTAATTATACTATGTTTAAATATTTTTGCCTGCATTAAACATGAGTTTCCGAAAGAGTTAGATCACAAGTGGCAAAAGTGGAAGAACAAGAGATTCATATCCTCTTGCTTCAGTATTAGAGTTCCTCTGCTCTATTTGTCTGTTAACTCCAAAGAGCACATATGAAAATCTTTTAAAAATCATGTTCTTAACTTACTGGTAATCAAATATTCAAGTGCAATGAAGTCCTTGTTTCGTTTTATGTTGTTTTCTATACACCTAGGCACCACATGAAACCTAAGCCTCAAAGCCGTATCACAGAGTGAAAGTAATAATTTAGTACTTGATTCTAAGGCCAAATCTAAGCACTAAGCAACAAGAGTTTCCTGTGTCTGTAATTAAATATGAACACAGTGATAATATATTCATAACTGAGGACTGATTTATGCTAAGAGCACATTGGAAATAAAGGTGGTATCTACTTTGCATGCAGAAGGTCTCAGGTTTAACCCTTGGTATCTCCCTGAAAAAACCATTACAAACATTTTCATATTGTTGCCAAGAAACAACATGATTGTGTGTAGCTGGTCACCAAGAGCTGAGCTCAGTTTGGGCTGCATTTATTCAAAAACAACAAATAAAAGTATGTGTTTTTTTCTGATTGCTAATAACATAACAAAGAAGAAATATTACACAGAAGTTCATTTCAGCATTTATTTCTGTAAATCGTTTACGTGCTTTTCCCATAGATGGTTATTTCATGAACTGGTAAACCTACAACCATGCCAGTTTGGTCTTTTTAGGGCTTTTAAGAATCCTAAATCACACTAGTGTCCACTGATCCCTTAACATTGAAGATCACAGCTTGGAGGTTTGTAGGTATATAAAAATGAGTCTTGAGATAGTTTAGAACAGTTAATTATTTTTAGGACGCTATAAGCCCATCTAGTTCAGAACCCCTTCTTTCATAGCGGGCAACCAATTGCTTCTGGGTATTCTCAAGCAGAAGGCAGAAGTGAAGCCGTTATATGCTCTTGGTTATTTAAAAATGGCCTTTAGAAGCATCCTGTCTATCTCGCTGAACTGGAGGTGATGCCTTGGCATCCATTCAAATAACCCCTATGTTCTTGCCCATGTATTACTGGGGGACTTCAGTTGCTGCATTCCTCAGTTTCCTGTGTTTTTTTTAAGGTGGTGTGGTTCTCATATAATAAAGCACTTATAACTCCAATTGTGGTAATTAGTGCTGTATAGAATTTCTAGCCATGTGTCTGCTTGCATTGGTTGATTTTTGTGAGAGAAAATTCCCAAGGTTTCTGTTGCTATTTTCTTTTTCTTTTCTTTTTAGTTTTTTCATATTCTTGTGTTGTTCTTTACTTACAAGGATTTCACATCTTTCTAGACTATCGAGAGTGTTGAGTTAGGACTTTGGGATCCCTGGAAGTCTTCATCATCCAAGAAAGATCATTGAGTGACCATGGGGCAGTCATTGCTTCTTATAGTTCTGCCTTAAGCTCCTCAGAAGAAAGCAGGATATAAATGCAACTGGTAATATTAATAATCACAGATAGAACTTTAGAAAGCACAAGGCTTGGGTTTTGTGTGTTGCATTGTAGACTACAGTTTTTCCTCTGTAAGCAAATCCGCTTGAGATTGCAGGGGGTTGTATGAGGTGAAAGGTTAACTGTGTGTAAGTGTATACAAGTGACCAAACAACAAGATCATCAATTTTCCTCCATTGTAAATCTGCTTGAATGGAAAGTGGTGGGATCTTTTGATATCTGCTCAGATGTCATCAACCATGGTATAAAGAAAGGAGTATGTCTTTTATGAAAACCTGTTACAGCTAGTTTGTTTCCAGGAGGCTTTATTGATCATACATTCAGCCTATGTATTCCAATTGCATATTCACTGGTTGAGCTTATTTTAAGGGTGGTGTTTTTTTGCCTTTTTAAATTTTCAGCTAAGTCCCAGAGTGCCGGGACAGAGCAAAAGATTATTATGTGACAGAAATATGATAACTGAGAGTTATATTAATGCCGTCGTTGTAATTGTCCACATCAGGGCAGCCATATGGGATATTGCTGTGTTAATTGGTTTTCTTGTAAGTTCTGGGGGGGGGTGGAATGGCTTTTTGAACAGGAAAGTGCATAAGTATCTTTTTAGCTCGGAGAGCAAAGGAGAGTGTTGGAATGAATTGGAAAGTTGGTAAGTGGAAGAATATAGTGAATCTTTGATCAGTCCAGAGTGTAGGAAGTAAGTAGCTGAAGCCGTCCTTACCAGTGATGCTGCAAGCCGTTTACCTGCAATGCAGTGCTGTGCATCTGCAGCTAGGTGGTGGAGGCAAATTCATTTTCTCTTCTACTCTGCACAAAGCTTTACTGTGTTCAGGAACAGCCAGCACCCTTTTGCAATATATATGCACTTCTATTATTTGTACCAGAGTGCCATTTGATATTTGATGGCGCTTTCGAAAACTGTTCGTCCGTCATCAGAAATATCTGCTTCAATGGGAGTCCATGCTTCATGCAGGTAAGCTCTTTCTTTCCTTGTAGTTTGGTTTGCAGGAATGGAGTTTGAGTCCTTCAGTAAGTCCTGAAAATCTGAGAACACTTGCTTGTCACCTCTTCCTTATGTCATCTTCGGTCATTTTCTCCAGCACTTACCTTTGAAATAAATTCAAGGAAGTTAGGTTGTAAAATGAAGTAGCCATCCAGATGCACAAAGTGTTTCCTAGGGATGGTGATTATAAAATACTCCTGTACAGCAAACTCAAGCTTTCTGTTCACAGTGTACATACTCCTGGAGAGTGACAGTTCTAAAAGCTTAATGTTTTAGATTTAGTCTCTGGAATTCTCATGTAAACCTTTTGTCCTTGCAAACTGGTTTCTAAATTGTTTGAATGGAAGAAATAGGGAAAAGTCTTTGGGGGGTTTGGCAAGATTTAGCTTAAATAAAATTAATAGATATTATAGAGTCTTCTTGCATGTTTTACAATTCATCTCTATAGATGTGTTTTAAGAGGGCGGGGCAAGAAAAGCTTATAAGAGAACATCCAGCAATTCAAAAGGTTTAATAGTCAAAATATTCATGCATTTCTGTTTGAAATGCAGTTAAGATTTTTTTTAGTCCTCAAGTCTTTTTGATTGGCCAATCAACATTTTTATTTTTTATCTGAAAATGTAAGAACATGTTTAACTACGAAAGTGCTAAGTGCTTATAATAAGGGAGATGACATTTTGACTTTGTTTAGGTGAGTGATAAGAGCTGTACTCAAAAGCTTCATGATAGCTTTCTGGTAACTTCCTTGCTGCAGAAAGATTGTGTTCCGGAGGGGAAAAAGAGTTAACACAGACCATTTATGTATTTTTGTCTGCAACATTACCACTGAGATCCACCTAAATCAAGCTCTTAACTCTTATACTCCCTAGGATATTGTATCGTTAAAGTACTATATATTGTGGTTTGACAATTGAGCCTTGCCATCATTTTTATGCACTTTGGTAGGTGTGGCTTCTAGACAGATAATGCTTTTGTCTTAATCATTTTCTCTCTAAATTTAGGATTTCTGGATTAGGATTAATGTTTTATCTCACTGTACATCACATAGCTTATATTATTGCATGTGGTTTAACAATTAAATTTGCCATTTACTTCAGTGCATACTCCGTTCCAATAAAGGTTAATGTGCAGATTTAACTTTTGATATGTGAAAGCTAAAAAATAAAATAAAATAGGAAGTTATAATAAATGTAAAAGATGTACATGCTTAGGGTGAGTGCTTTGTTCAAAATGTATGCATTTTAATCCAGAAGTATGCATGAGCAATTTTTGCAAGAATGACAATTTTCTTTTTTTAATATATTCTTTTAACAGAACCCATAGGAAACATTTTTAAAACGTCTGTTATAAGAAAATTGAATAGACTATTTTTACAATACAGACTTATTAAATACTGTGAGGAATGAGTAAAATGAGCATTTTTTTCACTGGGATAATTAAAAATTCATGGCATGATTTAAGTATTATGGAATTATGTGTATTAACAATGTACAAGTTTTGTGCATTCACATTTTCTTTAATTTCTGCTGAGAAAGTGAGACTCTGTAGCCACATTAGCCAAATCCTGACAGGATGCTTATTTTGAATTACTTTCCAAGATAGCTGGCTCATTTTGTGAAAGCTCATTGAATTGGATGAAAGTCTGGAAAGTATATGTGATGTAAAATGAATGATAGGAAATATTTGTAGGTTTTCTGTATAGAAGATTATCCCAGAATGCTGAAGCCATCTTGTTTTCACAGCAAGAATTCTACAAGCTATCACCACCTATGGCTTATCTTATGCTATTGCACACTTATAAATGTTTGTTATTGAGATTTTAACAGTTTTCAGGACATATATATTGAACAGATTGGTTTTCAGGATTTGCCACATGAAAAAGTAATAAAATACGCACACAGTAGTCTGCAATGACTATTTTAAAAAATGCAGCAGAATTCAGTAAATTGTGTCCTTTGGTGTTTGTAAAAGGCTACTGATAAGGGTGTTGGATTTGATCATTCCAAAAGTGCAATGATACCCTGAGCCTAGTATTTGCCAGTCAAATAACTATTCTTAGAGTTTCACAGGCTGTTTTTTCTGGGACAGGCTTATCCAGGTATAGATAAATCCAGGCAAATAAGCTTACAAGGTACTAATTTGAAAATATATTAGAAGTTTTCATTTCTAGCTAGCAACTGGGAAAGGGAAGCTTCCTGCTTTTCTACGCATGTAGAATTGTGAACTACTAGATCTATTGTGGGCTTATGAAAAGATTTTTCTACCAAGAAGAAGAGTTGGCTTTTCTACCCCGCTTTTTTCAGCCACTTAAGGGGACTCAAATCGGCTGACAAAGCTTTCTATTCTCCCCACACCAGACATCCTGTGAGGTAGCTGGGGCTGTGAGAGCTCAGAAGAGAGCTATGACTAGCCCAAGGTCACCCAGATGACTGCATGGGGGAGGGCAGAATCAAACCAGGTACTCCCAGATAAGAGTCCGGCTTCCTAACCACTAGACCAAACTGGCTCACAAGCAGATTGATGGATGAAAGATGAAATCCGTCTGTCTGTCCTCTGCTAATTTACTTTATTTCCATGTTGATCGTGCTGTGACTATGAGGAAAATTAATGAAACGAAGAAATCCATTTTCCTTTTATTAGCTTGCCTACCCAGCTGTTAGGATTGTGGAATGCTTGCCTGTAGATGCATTGTTGAGGCTTCACTATTGCCAGTCAAACAGTTGACAATTCTTTTTAAAAATCATTTTTTCCCTAGCAACTCCCCCTCCACACAGGCAAAGGCAAATACATTTTAAAATTACAACACAGAGGATTACAATTGCAAACATCTTCCCAGTATTTACATAAGAGCAACTTAGAAATAAAAAGTTCATTCCAACATCACAATATGGCATCTCTGGGAATAATTATTCTTGTAAAAGAAGAATGTGCTCTGTATTGATTCCAGACCTTTAAATTATAACTCGACCTGTGGTTGCCACAGATGCCTATATCCCCTCCAGTTGCTGACACAGAAGCAAGACTGAAATATCAAGGCTTAAAGTAAGCTTTGTTCAAGTGCTCCTAGGTGTAGTATGCTGTACAATCCAGTAGTATATGCTGAAACTGATGATTACAGGACTACATGATCAACCTGGACTAAATACCTGATCTATCCGTGCGAATGTAAATTTTACCATTATGAATTTGCTGCATTTGTACTTTAAAGTGTAGTAGATGCTCTGAAAATGCAACATACAAAAGGTGCTGGTATGTGAGCTTACAAAGTGGATTTTAAGGATTACTAAAAAGATGTGGCTTGTCCTGGAAGAATGTTTGAAACTGAATGCTCCCTTGGAACACGTTAAATACCTTATTTTTGTGATGAGTACCAGTTTTAGACTAGACATGAGACATATTTTCCATTTGCTGTCTTTTAAGAAGGGCAATACTAATTTGTCCAGATCAGATGTTGGCATTTGTAGCCTACCTTCTTTGTCCAGATGTGGGATTACAGCAACTTAGTGTAATAAGTTGAAAGGCTTTTTGGACTACCACATGGTTTTGCACATTTCTGCTGCCTGCTGTCCTGCACAGAACTTCCCCAACTTGCTGTTTCCAGACTGATCACAGCAGTGTGACTTAGTATTAAGTATGCATTGACATGAGTGTGAAATTTCACTTTGACACTTGTAGACACACCAGTGTATCTATAATTATATTAGTTTTGGAGCAGAAATGTGGAAAAAAAATTATGAGGGGAGAGGGAATGCTCTATCTCAGTGGTAGACTAAACTGCCCAGAAACCAGACAGTCTTTGGTTCAATCCCTATTCTCTTCCCAGAAGGAGCAGTGGCAAACAACTTCTGTATTTTTGCCAAGAAAACTGCATAAAGGTTCCCATGTGGTTAACAAGGAGTTGATCACAACTCAGTGGTATTCAACAAAATCAAGAATATATGGCTGTTATCAAGTGTTCCTAAATAATCTGAATGTGGATAATGAAGAAGTATTGCATCGGCCCTAAGACCACCATAAAGAGGCTTTCCAGTTCTTTGTGTTTCATCCAACTTTATAGAGTTTTTGTAGGTTTGGAAAGTAGCTTGTTGGGATGATCTTTCTTAAGAATCTGAGAAAGCTTGGCACACTTTCCCATAATAACTGAAAGATTCTTATGGGGAGGCAGTTTGTACTATATGAGACACAGTGACATTTAAAGGCTTATTTTAAAGGGCAGTCTTGGATTTATTTGCATTATCAATTAGCATCTTAATATTAAAGTTATCTTTCTTAAGTTACAAACTTACAATATTTTTCTAGGCCTGAAACTCAACATCGTGGTCCTGCAGCCCATCCAGAGAATGATCTGCCTGAACAGGAAGAGGAAATCCTTGGATCAGATGATGATGAACAAGAAGATCCCAATGATTATTGCAAAGGTGAGAGGCTGCCATTTTATGATTTCATTGTCCTTATTTTAGACCAATAGTTAAGACTGTAAGTTAATACAGTATTAAGTAATAAGTTCTTACACTGTATAAAACCGCAAGTCACTTGCTTTGGAGACAAGAACAGGAACTCATCTGTGAGGATTTCATGATGGCTTAAGTAGATGGTGCTGTTTATCATAACGCTAGTCTATTGGACCAGATCTTATCCATCTACTGAAACAGTTAAACATAAACAGAAGTTTCTTTACCTGTACATGAGGGCACATGCTTGGTTTGGGTATTCTTCTGTAGAATGTATCAAATTCCGTGCAAGCAAAAATTGTCAGTTTTTTGTTCCTACACCTCCCCATGCTCCCAGCATCCACTACGGGATCCCCATCCTTTCAATATGCATTTTGAAGGTGCCTGGGTATGCTGTAGAAAGGAAAACCACTATGTTAGTAGTATCTGTTCTGGGTTCCATGTCTCTTTTGGTGTATTTCTACCACCTTTCTGTTAAAAAGATGCTCCATGTTTACAACTGAAGAGAGCACAAAAATAGTAAAATAATGTATAGTATGCTTACAGGATAAGCAGAAATGAAATGCCAGGCAGTATAAAATTAATCTAAAACATATTTAAAATTGTAAGCTTTGTATCCCATGAACTTGAAAAGTGAATATCTGGTGGCATCAAATCACATCATTATTTAATTTCTAAAGTTCAAGGTGGTGGTAAGGATTTCTAGAAGGAAAGTAGGAATTTGAATGCCCTTTCTGCTCTGTGGAAGATGCCATTTTGGAGATTCGCCACTAGGGGCGTGCACAAATGCAATTTTTGGCATTCGCTTTAATTCAAATCAAATATCCAAAGATTCAAATCGATTCCAATATTTAAAATTTGAATGTATTCACATTCAATTCTATTCAGATACGTTTGGATCAATTAATATGAATGTTCGATTCATATTTGAAGATACGAATGTCGACAACATTCGAATGTTTCAAATATTCATGCACATCCTTGTTCACCACCATAACCCACTGCAGTGGCACAGTTTCAGCAGGTGGTGATGGTTTATTCTAGTTCAGCAGTTCTCAACCTTCCTAATGCCGTGACCCCTTAATGCAGTTCCTTATGTCGTGGCAACCCCCAACCATAGGGGTGGGGCAGCTCGGATGATGATAGGGTGGGAAGGTGGGAGACTTGTCGCGACCCCTCTGAAAGGGTAGATCGACCCCCAAAGGGGTCCCGACCCACAGTTGAAGAGAACCTGTTTCCTGAGGACTGATCTTAAATTTGCAAACTATCCTTTTTCTGTTATACCTCAGCATATGTTAGAGAATGCTGAGAGAAACTGTCAGAAGGTACTGGGAAACACAAGCATTACTAGTACTACTGTTATTAGTATTGACAGGCTTTCCCTGTTGCTTTTGAATATGTGAGCGTGCCTAGAGATTGCTAGGATTAAGTTAATTGCCAAGTAAATGTGTTCATTTCAGTGCCACTGATTATATAAAATTCATAAAATAACATTGTTTTCTGTTGAATTTTTTTGTCTCATCTTTATTGAAATTACAGCAGTGAAATATAACAGAATAGAATATGGATGCCTGATCCTAGCTGAATGAGAATCATAGGATTTACTGAGCAAACTGACTTTTGCTCCCCCTTCTGGGTTCTTTGTTTAAAAAGTAGAGACAGTGCAGGATGTCAAATAAGTTGCCATGTAATTCCATTTAGTGATCCTTCGTTTGCCTTCCTATTTAGAATCTGTCAGGTGCCAAAAATACTGATTGAGGCTATGCCTACATTAGGACTTGATGCTAATCTCAGTGTTCTGGTGCTAATATGGTTTACAGAAGTGATATGCCCATGCTAGGAGATCCAGTGCCAAGGCAGGAAATCCCAGCCTCAGGGTATTTGAATGGAAAACCTCATTTAGGTGACTTCTCGGAACTAGACGTTCCAGCTGCTTCAACAGCAGCCAGAAGATGTCAGCAGTGTGTAAAATAGAAGCCAACAAGCAGTAAGAATTGGCATACTGTGAACAGTTGAATATGGAGGTGGGTCAGAGTCTTCCTTCTCAGTTATGTTGAGGTATGATGGTGTCACCACCCCATTTATATGTACATGCCATTCAAGTCCTGCCTGATAATTAAAATGCTCCAATTTTAGCACGTAAGGTGAGCCCTGGATCAGCCCATCTGGTCCAGCATCCTGTCTCACACAGTGGTCCACCAATTGTTTCTGGCCATTCTCCAGCGGAAGACAAAGCACAGTTTATGGAAGTGCCTGTGACTTGGCTCCTCAAATTTATTAGCATTACTAGCTTGCTTTTTGCAAATAATAGATAAGTGCAAGATGGGTGGTGCACATGATTCCTCCTGTGTACTTTCCAGTTATAAGTCAAAGATTTTTGCTTCCTATGCTCCCCTCTTAAAGGCATATTATTCTACTTCTAGTCTGGTTTTAACCCTTTCAGTATTTGGCCTTATTCTGGAATATATCTTGGGATAGAGCTCTGTTGTTTGCATGCTAATGCATACTATGGCACTATGAAGGATATTTCTTTCTGCTGAGATCCACCAAAGAAATGTGATAGGATGGCATGAGTGCATCCTTTTATTTGGTTTAATGCTTAAAGTGCAAGAGGGGACATGACTGGTCTGATAATTTATGGAATGATTGTCGGAAGTAGAATGGGGTGCACTTAAACTTGTTTTGCATCCTTTCTGTGTGGAGTGAGGAAGAGAAAGGAATCTTCCCTTCATCTTTGCCCAGTGTAGAAAAGCACATTATACTATCAATTCAGCTGCAGCTCAGTAACTCACCTGAGTGAGATTTTTAGGTGTTAATGGCCCTGTCTGCACATAAGTGCAGTGTCCTCAGACCGGGCAACCTATCCCAAGCTGGAACAGTTTGCTGCTGGAGCATGACAGGGCTATCTCCATTCAGATGCCCCATCTCATTCTAGCCATTGCTGCTGTCTCTAAAGAAGAAGAAGAATTGGCTTTTCTACCCCACTTTTTTCACCCATTTAAGGGGACTGAAAGTGGCTGACAAAGCTTTCTATACTTTCCCCCACAACAGAACATCCTGTGAGGTAGGTGGGGCTGTGAGAGCTCAGAAGAGAGCTGTGACTAGCCCAAGGTCACCCAGCCGGCTTTGTGTGGGAGGGCAAAATCAAACCTGGTATTTCCAGATAAGGGTCTGGCTCCTTAACCACTAGGCCAAACTGGCCCTTAGAGGCAATAGCAAGGCTCTGAAGGCCAAGAAATTTTATTCCTGGCCTGACCTGTTTTGTTGTGGACCCATTTCCAGTGGTATTCCCTGAGCATCACTGAAAAGGGGCACCTATAATGTACCAGACCAAAGGAGCATGGCATTTGGTCTGTCCTGCCCCTATGGTCTGGTATAATTCTCCCCACCCCCAGTTGTAAACCTCGTCATCTGTGCTACATGGGCTAGGATACCATTTTTGGCACTCTAACATGATCCATGCTTCATCCACCACAGACCAAATGTGACAGCAGATATGTCTCTGATGTCCGACACTAGTGTGAATGGCAGAGGACTAAACCAGGCAGTGGTCTGGTTGACCAAAGAGTGTGGAAAGGTTCTATGGCAACTAGAGAAGTGTTTGAAAATGGGTGCTTTAAAGGTCTTCCATTACTTAATTTTATGTAGTGATCTAGAGATGCATGAACAATAAAAAAACAGAACTCCCTAGTCTCCATAATCCATAAGGGAAGTTGTTTCTGAGAGTAAAGTTTTGGGTGTTTTGTTGTTGTTGTTGTTGTTGTTTTGTCTCTGTGTGTATTACACCCAAATGGGTTACAAAAGACTTAAATCGTATTGACTTCAGGAAAATGGGAGAAATATGGAATTTCAAATTGTACCTAAAGTGGGGCTATAATACATTGTTAGTTTCCTTTTTAGAGCATAGCTGTCTGCAAACAATGCAGTATTGTGTACTGTCTGTAGGTGTAATGTGTACAACTGAATGAATAAAATGAATGCGTTGCTCTTATGAATCACAGTACTTCTGTTACTAGGTGTGGGTGTGAGGAAAAACAACTACATACAAAGCATTCACTCTGAAGGCTTTTATGTTTGAGGTTCTGTGCTAGCAAAGAACATGGCAACTGAAAAGGTAATTTTGTCCTTTTCAGTAAAGGCTGCAGTCCTGGAGTGGATTAGCAGAAACCAAAATCAGTGTAGGTGTTTCTGATTAATGCTATCTCTTGAGGCCTGTTCCTCTTTTTATGAGACATTGAAAGATGGAAAAGGTTCATATTCTTCCTGAGAGGCCTAGTAGATAAGTATACGAATTTCCTAAGTAACTTCTAGCTTAGTATATCATTATGTCTTAGGATGCAATCACATAAAATGGTATTGTTATAATTTTAATTTTCTGTCATTCTTTCCCCTTATGTTCATCACTTGCCTTGATAATGCACATGGAGTCTACTTCCACTGCGGTTCACACACTCATTTCTCATCTTGTTCCCACCTCAAATACGTAAGAGTGAAGATGAATGCCCATTAAAATTGTGCAGAAAGCTGCACATAATGAGATCTTGGCTCATCTCACTGTTCACCTCTTTTTCAGATCTTCTGCTTAGTTACTAGTTTACCCCCCTTTTTCGACACACACTCGAAGATCCAGATCTTCTAGATCTGGATTTTTAAGATGGCGCCCTCCTAGAGATCAGGATCTTGAAGAGGCCTGAAGACCCCATTGTGGACACTTTTAATCAGGTCCACATGAAATCCAGATTTAAGGGCCTAAAGGACCCATTAAATCTGGACTTCCCCTGTCCTCATGGGAACAGGTTCTTGCAGATAGGGTTTTCAGTGGGGTCCAGGTGGGGACAGGACCTTCCCAATTGGTACCAATCAGATACCAATTGTTGGAATATTGTTAAAACAGGAAACACTTGTTTAGCTATCCATCTCACCAGGAACATTCTTGTAAACGCCAGATGATGTGTTATTTCTATAACATAGACACAACAAAGTTTGTTTTCCTGCGGGAACAGTGTGATTATCTCAGCTAGACCTCCACTTTCCTGAGAAACCGAATATGTACATGTGGGGGCCGGGCTTAGTGACTTCATGCAATCTCACAAGTGTTCATATTGCCTTAACAATGTTGTAATGTGTGCTGTTCGGTTTGTATATTTCTGACTGAAGATGTAGGTCTTAATGATTAGGTTGTATACCATGTATTTGTATGCTGCAATCATGAAGACAATATAAGCCTTCCTTATTTGAATGAATCACCATGTCTGCTCTCATGCTTGTGAATGTCATTATTTGCTGTGAAATAAACACTACTTGGATTCCTAATGGGGTCTTAGATGGATTCTAAGCCCTAATGGAAAAAGGCTCTTAGTCTCTCCACTATCCTGTGCACAGGTAGAAACCTTTTGAAATGAGGAACACTTGCTTATCTGTTCACTCAAAGCCTTCAGATTTTGCTTACATGAATAATCAAAGCTTCATCTTCATCCTGTGCATTTTTTAAAAAAATTGTGCATGAGCAGATCTACCCACGGCAATGTACGCTTTACTCCTTCTGCCACTTGCATTCCCAAAGTGTCTGAACGTGACACATTCTGCAGATTTTCTAGTCTTTAAAATTGCTTTGGGGAAGGATGGGAATAACCATGTATGATAGAACTGCTGAGCTATCACTCCTTAGCCATTTTTCAGGGCAGTATATCCTTATGTGTCTTGGATAGTCTCTTTTGACTCACTTATTGTCCTTTGATGTTTGTTAGGAGAGATAAAACTACCTTTTGCTAATTTTGTTAATACTCTTATACAGTATTATAGAGTTTGCTTTCAGACAGAATCTTGGAAGAACTCAGGGTTCAGTCCAAAAATGAAGTGGAGCAGGACAGAATTTGACAGATGGCTTGCTTCAATTCTATTTCCCACATTGTACCCTGCTGATGCTCAGATCACATCCACCATTCTCTCTACTCCTGGATCGTGCCTTGCTATTCCCCATCATGTCCATGGGCACTTAACTGCTGCTCTTGGTCCTGCCCTGTTCTGCTGCAAGTAACTGTAATCTTGGAAAGACTGCAGCCCAAGGGGCCTGCTGTCTACTAGGCTTTCTAGTGAGGAGGATAACAAGTACTCCAGAAGGTCTGGTGTGTGGATATGTTGTCAGTCAACTTCCTGCTTGTCATGGTTAAGACCTTGCAGGAAGTAAATTCATGTGCTTGTGATGAGGCAAAGAATTACTATCAGAAGAGGTGATGACAGCAGCCAGCCTGGATTACATTAAGAGTTAGACAAATTCTTGGAGGTCAGGTGTGCAAGTGGCTACTAGACTTGATGCCTAGATACTGCCTCCAGGTTGGAAAGACAGGCAGGGTGTCCCTAAAGGTCATTTGCAAGGAATCAGGAGGTGAAGAAATGGATTAGCTGAACCCAAAATCTTTGTCTTCTGCTTGAAAATGCCCAGAAGCAATTAGTGGGCCAGGATGCTGGACTAAATGGGTTGTGGCCTGATTCAGCAGAGCTCCTCTCACACTCTTAACCCTCCCTTCTCTCTGACAGACTGAACCCCAGCAGCCTTATTCATGATTTTTTCTTAATTGTCTTCAAATCTAGTTCTTGCATTACCTCTTAGAGGCTTTGGATGTGCCGCTTTACACCAGCAAGCTGCTACAAGTCAGCAAAATGTGACCATTTTTAATGCATTATGTGTTGTTGGCTGTACAATTAGGAAATAGCACTCAGTGTTTACATTGAAGCAGATGTTGTTTGAATAGAGGTTGCATAGTTTGTACATGTGGCTTTAATTCACTTACTGCTCCCAGGCTGACTCTTATGCAAATTATAAACCATTTCCTACTGCAAATTTATGATAGACTCTGGAAAGTATCTTAGATGGTAATAGGAAGTTGATGCAACCAGCATAAGTACCAGTAGTCCGAGGGGCTGAAATGATTGCAACTGTTGCATCAAATAGTATGCCATTCCACCATTTAAAATGTTTAAATATGTTACCTTATGGCAGCACATCATGCTTCATGACTTTTATCCCCCTTCAGACAAATTAAAACTCCTTAGAAAACAAATTGGAAATAAAACCTGGAATAAGTATCCACCCCCTTCTATTAGTGATTTAGTCTGTGATTTGCTTTCGCTAATCATAGACTAAATGAATTGTCCTCTACCTGTGGTAAATTGCAGGGGTTCCCACCCCTTCAAGATAGCAGCTATCTCTGTGGTGTTTCCTCTGCTGGGTAGTGCAGCAAAGCAAAGAACTGCAAGAACTAAAGAGCTTTCAGAAGACCTATTAAGTGTGAGATGTATGATATGCTCGAGCTCCCTTTCCAGGCCGGAGCAAAAAGGAGACTGCATCAGAGGTCACTGGAAGGCTAGTGGCAGCTTTGAAAGAGCTGTAGGAGTTTAATGGCAAGACTGATATCTGGACATCAGAGTGCTTCACAAAGCTGATTTGTTGTCTGCTGGGGCAGAAGCCATTGCTCAGAAAAGCGTACCTGAAATCTCATTAGAAATATGCAAAAGCGCTTTCACAAAATCCTTTTTGTGATTTGTCTAAACTAAAAGGGAACTTTGAGCTGTGCGGTATGGTAATAGCAGCAGCATGTTTTGGAGATGTTTCTCATTGGCAGGAACTGGGGTAAATTGTTAAGATAGAAAGAAAAAGCGTTGAGAAAATTGGTGCTGTGGTAGAGGCTCATTTCTTAGCTTGGGGGGGTGGAAGACCTCTCAGATCCAGTCTAATTCAGTCAAACATTTTTTGTATGATAGATAGCTGCCCATTAACAGTTATTGAGGAACCTGACCAAACTTCAAAAGTTGTGAAAAGAATGCCCAAAACATGGCAAATTTTGATGTGCAAACTTGAGACAAACAGAACAGTCTCACAACTGTACTTGCTATCAGCTGTGTTCCTGCTAAATATTAACTCAGCAGATTAAGTCTGCTTGTCTAATTGTATTTCAGTTTTATATTAAATAAGTGTGCGTGAATATATATATATGGTATATCCTTTGAATGTTTTTAACATTTTATTATTTGTATCATCTATACCATGTACATAATGTGGGGGGATCAGGGTTATGGACTTTTTAGACATATTGTATTACATGCAAGGAAGCCTTGTTTGTGCAGCTCTTAGGTGAAGTGAGGTGAGGGTAATTTGGGAAGCTGGTGGTTAAAGATGTGCAGAGTAAGGTAGTGACAATATTGGAGTGCAATGTTAAAAGTGTGTAGAAGATGATTTGGCAAACTGGGATCTCACTAGTAAGATTTCACATAGATATAGTGCAGTGATGGCCAACCTATGACACGCGTGTCACAGGTGACACGCCAAGCCCTTTTGGGTGACATACATGGTCACCCTGTGACCTGGGCATGTAGTGCTTGCTTGTTCTTGAAGTGTACAAAATGCCAACTTTCAATTGAAGATTTAGCAAATGAAATCAACAAAAGTCACTAATGTAAAGAATTATTTGTTTTTGCTTTTAATAAAATACATATATCAAAAATATAACTTTTTTACTAGACTACAAATACCACAAAATTATGGATATTTCTAGATGTGACACAGCACCCGAGTTAAGGTAGGTTTTCTTGTGAATTTTGACACACCGAGCTCAAAAGGTTTGCCATCACTGATATAGTGAATACTTGCCATGCCCAGTGGTACACATCACATAAAGCAAGGATTTATATGCCTGCCTTAATCTTGGCTGTTAATGAGTAAGCGGTGGCTGTTGATACAGTTGTTGCTAACTGCTGTAGTTTTTTAAATCACCTTTCTGGGGAAGCCAAGGCAGTTCACAATCAGAATTTTTTTAAAAATGCAAAATTATAATCATAATAATCATCTAAAAATCACAGTCAGATATATACATGGGGCAGTAGTGGCATTGATAAGGCTAAGCAGACTTAATCTAGATATCACATGTGGAGCTCAAGTTAGAAAGATCCAGCAGTTTTTTCACACAGAGATTCTCTTCTGAGTGATCATATTTGCAGCTGAGTCTTGAAACTAGTGTAATTTACTTATGCAAATACTCAGGTTGTGATTAGGCCTGGGTTGACATATAATGATATATACTATATAATGATAATCTTGGAAAAAACTTGTTTTACTTGTATGGTGCTGACTAATGCAGAATGGTAACAGATGTCAAATCTTCAGTCCACACCATACCTATTCTGTATCGGCTGCATTGACTATTTGCTTCTGTTTCTGTTCCAAAGTTTTAGTGATAAATCTCTTAAGAAGAGTTTTAGGAAGCAGATTTTGTGTTTTAGCACTTTTAATTCCTGATCGCTAACCATGCTGAATGTTGCAGGTGGCAGTTGTAACCAAAAGAGGGTAATCTGTTGGGACTCTTGCCCATTTTGGGGGGCCTAGTTGTTTGCCACCTTGAGAAAATATTCTGTGTATTTGTATAGTGTATTTTATTTTACCTAGAGGTATCATAAGCTTGTATGTTTGTATTACTGAGATTAGTTCAGAGTTATTCAGCATTGTTATGATTTCTTGCCTTAATGGCCCTCTTTATATTTCTTAGGAGGCTATCACCTTGTAAAAATCGGAGATCTGTTCAATGGACGCTATCATGTGATCCGGAAGTTGGGATGGGGACACTTTTCTACTGTATGGCTGTCTTGGGACATCCAGTAAGTCTTTGTTTTTGCGTCGAATTTCAGCTACAGACTAACAATGTTAGCTCATATAAAAGATCATCATGTTTGCAAATTCAGTCTTCAGAGAACAGTTTGACTAGTCAACATTCTTCCTTGCATAATATTTACTCTAGTTTACATTTAAAGTTTGGCAAAACATTTATTTTGCATAAATGAACAAGAACCTTAGGAAACAGTCTGATTCCTGAAACACTAAATTCTGTCATTTTAGGGGGAAAAGGTTTGTGGCAATGAAAGTGGTAAAGAGTGCTGAACACTACACAGAAACGGCATTGGATGAAATCAGGCTGTTGAAATCCGTGAGTATCCACAAGCAGATTATTGCGATTAGATTTTGGAAATGACACTGGGTGCCTCCAGATGGGGATGGCAGCAGCGAAGTCTCTTTGCTGCTTCCCTTGCTTGCCATATTCTACTCTCCCCCACCGCACCTTAAAAAGATGCTAATTTATCAGCATCTTTTTAATGCACATTTACCTTTCAGTGCTCCACTGCCACTGCGGACAACGGAACGTCCTGTATGGCTGATGAGAAGCCACTCTGCAGGGATGCTGAAGCTTCAACCTGCCAGTCTGGTGGATTGGAAGCCAATACAGTGTCCCTGCCAAGCTTCCAATTTGCCAGTCCGGCAGACCAGAAACCTCTGCGCAGGAACACTGAGACTGCTGTGCAGGGATGGCAATGACTAGAGGCCCCATCCTTTCAAAACATTAAAAATGCTTATAGTTCTCTGTCCCATCTTTTTCTGTGATAAATGTGGAAGTTCTAGGTATATTGGTTAGATTTAAACACTTTTCTTTCATTTGTTTATCTATCCTGGGTCGTGTTATAGTATTAATTCATCTGATAATTTTAATTGCATGTGTCCTCAAATGTTTTCAATTGACATTATGGAAGAAAAGTGGAAAGTAGCAGCAAGCTACGTTGCTGTTTCTGAGACAGTTTCTCTTTAGTTATGGGACTAATTAAAGTAGCTTTTTTTCACTTGGGCGCAGAACAATAATAGTGTGGATATAGACATTTATCAAAATGTTTGATTCTTCACTTAAAAAAAAAGAAGAGTATGAAGTGACAGTCTGAAGACGGTTTGGTGAGAAAATAATTTCCAGTAAAATGATTGTGTTTTATTTCCTCCTCTTCCATACAGGTCCGAAACACTGACCCCAATGACCCAAACAGAGAGCGAGTGGTTCAGCTTTTAGATGATTTCAAAATCTCTGGTGTGAATGGTTCACGTATCCTTTTAACAAAACAAATCAGAAGAGCAAGAATATGTATAATTGCTATTGTTTGGTATAATAGTGGTAGGAAATGAAAAATCATCCCTGTCTGGCTTTTAGCCAAAAATAATAGGCAGTAAAAACATAGTGCTCTCCTTTGGGCTTTATACTAGAAGTTGAGAATTGTTGGCCATTTGTTTTCTGCCTGCGGGTACAGTTTGGAAATCAGTTATTTAAAAACACACATAGCATTACGATCTTTATTTCAGATAAATGTATTTAAGGTCTTACTGAACTAAAATGTCTTGCCTATTATAATCAGTTAAACTAGTTGCAGTTTAGTTCAGGTACACATCTGCTTCTTTCTACCATATCTGCATTTGTCTGTTGAATGGTATATTGGAAGTAGGTTGAAGAAAAGGGGTTTATTGGGAGTTCTTTGATCTTTAGCTTCATCTGTGGCATTTAATGATAAGTCTACATCACAGTGTGTGATACAGCTGACTCATAAAATGGTATGGGTCTGATAATAAGAGTAGCTTCACTCATGTTTTCTTTATGCAGTTAGTGGAACTGATAGCATGATAGGTGCTCTAGAAAAATGTATGTAGGAAGTTTGGGGGCATATTATTGTGGGATGTGATTATTTATGTAGCAGAAGCCACTTAATATCTCAGGAAATTCAGCCTTGATTCAGCTGCAGATATTTGTATGGTGTTTGAAGTTTTAGGGCACCATCTTCTGAAATGGATCATCAAATCAAATTATCAGGGCCTTCCGTTACTCTGTGTAAAAAGAATCATTCAGCAGGCATGTTCCACTTCTGTCTAAGTACACCGGGGGGGAAGGGGGGGGAGTAATTTTGTTAAAGTTGTCTGCAACCAAGTTTGAAAAGCTGCTTCCAAAAAAGAGAAAATTGATGCTCAGGTGTCTAATTAGAATGCATTGTGATAGTCTTGCCAGCTCCTTTGTTTTGGTTAATGGAAGCACATATAATTTTACTCACTTCTGTCCTCCTTTTCCTCAATAAGGAGCCCAGGGTGGCCTGAAAATGCTATAAAAATAAATTTTAAAAACAAAAACAAACTTCAGGAAGTATACAAAGCACCCTTAAAATAAGAAGAAACAACAGTGGCTAGTCTCCATCTGTTTGTCCCAAAAGCTTGGGTAAAGAGGTATGTCTTTAACAGTCTTTTGAAGGACGATATCAGACTCCCTGATGAAAAAGCCTATCTTTGCTGGTGATACTTTCAGAGGGAACAAACCAGCATATTCTCTTAAAGCATACCTTCTCCAAGGCTCTGCTGCTCCATTTATTGGCAACTGCTAGGTGTTTGGTAGAGAGACTAATGATCTTGCAGGGATTTTGGCCCCATACTGCTTTAGGTATTTAAGGTTTTAAGGTCCTGAAATAGCTCTGACAACTCTGGGGCAGCCACTGCAGGACCCGAAGAATGTATGTAATATGTTCCTGCCTTGGTGTTCCAAGTAGCAACTGGCTGGAAGAATTCTGTATCTTCTGTGCTGTTTTCAAAAGGAGCTCTATGCAGAACACGTTGCGTTAACTAAAACAGAGTTATCAAAGCACACACTAACAAGTCTAAGCTATTCTTATGTGTGCTATAGGGGATGCACTAATTAAAACTGGTTTGATTGTGAGGAATTCTGTTCATGGATCTTGAAACTTAACCTTTCCTTGTATAGTATTTAAAAACTGTAAGAATTTATCATGAATTGGTAGGTCAATCCAGCAGTTTTCATTATTGCCTCTAAATTTTATCATTTTTCCTAATACAAATCAGTGGCCCTGGCCTAATCTTGTTCATTGACAAAGAGTGCTCACTTTCCTCATGCCTGCTGCGTGGCTAAAGGAAAACGGCCTGTGGGAAAATAAAGAGCTTTCAGGAAACTTAGTTTTCTGGGAGCAGAGGAGGCCTCTGGGTCACTGGTAGGTGATAATGCAACATTTCAAGAAGAAAGGATTCTAGTGTGTGCCTTTCGCTGATATGCAGTGTAGCAGTATTAACTTTTGTAGCTACATATGGAAATTATCTTCACTTCTGCTGCATATGTACAGCTTCAAAGCATGGCACTTTCACACAAGAAATGCAGTGCAGCATTTTATTTTAAAGTTCAACAGTAGCAAATTAAACCATGCCAGGGGGACAATTACCATAAGTAATGCAGTAGTAGTTTTAAAGGAGGCACACTTTGCAATAGTTTCAATACGAAGCCTGCTTTCTTGATCACTCAATTTTAAATTGGGCTGATCGCTGGATTTGAGCAAGGCCTCGATCTTGTTATGCACAATAGCTAGCAACTTCTGGATTTCATTTAGTATACATCTAGGTTGCCCCACTACTCTTTTATAATGTCTGTGTGCCAGTTCTTTGTCTTTTGATATCTGCAGGTTTTGCAGGGATTGGATTACTTGCATAGTAAGTGTCGGATTATCCACACTGATATTAAGCCAGAAAACATCCTGCTGTGTGTTAATGACCAGTACATCCGCAGACTGGCTGCAGAAGCCACTGAGTGGCAGAGATCTGGAGCGCCGCCTCCTTCTGGCTCCGCAGGTGCTTTGTTTTTCTCTGCTTTACTTTTTGCTTAAAAGTCAACACAGTCTGAAATGATTAGATAGGAGATCACAAATGTGAACTGTCTAGGAAAGTCCAAGTGCAGTTAAGGTGAAAAATACTGCCTTACCATAAAATTAGGAGAATGATTGTAATAGTAGCTGAACCACAAAAGCGTATCATTTCTGATTTCATATACTTCAAGTAAGTGATAGAATCATACATTCTTTGCCTTTTCAGTAAGGGTTTCTTAGATGTGCCTCAAATAGCCAATATCTTCAAACATCTCAATGTTGTGGGGCAACTATGATAATGAAGGAAACCGAAAGAAATAGAAGATACTGTGGCAATACCATCAAAAGAACGTAAGAAATGCCCCACTGAATTAGACTCATGGCCTATCTAGTCCAGCAGTCTATTCTCACAGTGACCAACCAGCTATATAGGGAAGCCAACCAGCTGGACATAAGCACACAGCTTGCTTTGCTTTGCAGTCCCTTAGCAGCTGGACTCCAGAGACATATTGTTTCCTAGTGCTATCAGGGTTAATAGACATTGAAAGCCTTGACTTCCATGAATTGGTCCAAAGCTTTTTTGAAACCATTCAAGCTGGTGGCCAACACCACATTTTGTGGGAGGAAATTCTAAAATTTAACTATGCATTGTATTTAAAAAATCTTTCTGTCTTGATTTGACCAGAGTTTAGCTTTATTATGTGTGAGTGAGTGAGTGAGTGAGTGAGTGAGTGAGTGAGTGAGTGAGTGAGTGAGTGAGTGAGTGAGTGAGTGAGTGAGTGAGTGAGTGAGTGAGTGAGTGAGTGAGTGAGTATGTTGAACTCAGTCAAGTAGAAATTAGAATTTCAACACTTCTTTCTCCCTCCCTCCAACTGTGATAATTTAGTCAAAGATTTAGATTTTGTCAAGTAATAAACATGCTATATTTGACTTTGGGGGAGATGCCATATAATTTATTCTTGGCTGCTGTTACCTTTCAGAAGTGAAGAGAATCTTATCAATAGCCGCAAGTTAAGTGTCTAGTTAGTTGCGTTCATTCTGTTCAGCTTCTGATTAACTGCAAGTCACCAGCTAGCAATCCAGATAAGAATTTTCTTTGGTCCTGGAGAATCCTGTAATGCTGAACTATGGGAGAAAAATCAGACCATCCACAGAAGAACAGGGCTATGTAAAAAGTTGCACACAATGCCCCTCTACCATTGTTCTGCAAAACAAATGAATGCAGATACAGATGAGAAGCTTTATAATACAAACCAAGCTCATTTATACAGTGACCTGTATACTGATCTGGATTTTAGACAGGGTTAATACTACAAAGCAAATTATCATGTTTTGTCATTTGCATGCAATTTGTCCTTTGCTTTGGGAATAGTTAAACAGCTTAGGACTGTTAACTTAATTGTCACCATGTGCAAAGTTCTGACACAGGAAGAAGGCTTTCTTTTAGCTGCGTATGTGAACTGTGATACACACAGTTGGTGAGAGCCACCCAGAGAAGAAAAACTTACTTATAAAATATTTTTTCTTTGCACTTGTTTGACTAGCCAGCAGATGCAAAAAAGATAGGAAAGAGATTTCATATGTGAAGGAGCAGTCGGGTGAGTGTGCAGATAGATGTTCCCGTGTTCCAGCTGTGTAAGCTGCAGGAATCTTGCACTGAGATTCAATTTAAAGTTCAATACATCCAAAATAGAATCAAGTTGATGCCAGATACTTGATGGCACTTGGGCACTGAAATCTGGCAGTGGCTTCAAGGGGGTGTTCTTTTTCTTTAGTGTACTCATGCTACAAAAAATGGGTTTTTGCTCACTGTGCAAGTACAGTATAGTAGTATACATCTTCAGCATAATAGCAGCTTACAATGGAGACATACCAATTGTGTTTCTTTTTTGCTTCACAGTCAGTACTGCACCACAGCCCAAACCTGTAAGTACAGTGACTTGTGCCTTTACATTTAGATGTGCATAATTGTTTCATCAGGTCCCGTATGATGAGAAGACTGCTACTAAAAAAAAGCTTGTCGGCACCCTTTCCAGGACTCAAAATTTCATTTATGAATAATTTAGTTCCATTATTTTAGTAGCTACCTTTGCTTTGATAGTTTGGAGGGTAATTTAACTCGGTGGCAGCCAAACTGTAGCTCTCCAGATGTTCCTGTACCTCAGCTTGAATGAGCCCCAGTTAGCAACATCTGGAGATCCATAGTTTGATTCCACCACCACTCACTATATCCATGGTTGTTGTTTTTTAGGTAAGCTACAGTAGTTGCTGCTGTGATTAACGTGTTTGTACTTTGTTTTGAATTTAGTGAGCATTGAAAACATAATCTGGATTATTTATGTGAATGAGATAGATATTATGAAAATGGATCTGTAGCTTATGAGGGATTGAAGCTTAATTTCTGAAATGTCTTGAATGCTACCAGTTAATGAGGCTTAGTAACTGATGGGAAGAAAAATGGAGGGTTTTTTTAGGTACTGTTTTTCTACTGTGAAATCTATATCTGGGAAAATGACATGAATCCAAATTGTCACTACAAAGAAACCGTGTTTAGTACCTTCAATGTCATTTACCTAGGTTATGATTCTGTAAATGTTTAAATGAGAGTAAATCCCACTGGGTTAAGAGTAAGCACAGTCATTCAGTTGTGGCAAACTGATGAGTGCAGCATCAAGGCCTGTTAATACTAAAAGCAAATGTTTCAATTCTTTAACTAGATTGTGCTGTAATATGAGCTGCTTATTTTTGTTCCTGTTTTTTTCATAAGTTCTGAAAGTGTCTACAGGATCATTTGCTCCTGTAGTAGACAGTAGATGTCTAAAGGATTAGTATATTTGCAATTATGCTGCAGGCTGACAAAATGTCCAAAAATAAAAAAAAGAAATTAAAAAAGAAACAAAAACGGCAAGCAGAGCTGCTGGAGAAACGAATACAGGAAATTGAGGAAATGGAGAAGGAAGGAAGCCCTCTGGAAGCCCAGTCCGAAGAGCAGCAAGAGGTTCCAAGACCACTTGATCTTCTCTTAAAAGAGAGTCCCCCAGATGAAGGGCTGCCAGCAAAGACAGGTATTACTCTCCAGAAAATTTTGAATTTGGGTACGCAGTAGTTCATATTTGAACCTGAGTTATTTTAAAGAAGACGTTAGGGATACTTATGTCTCTTAACTTGTGCCATAGTTCTGTGTATCAAGGTGAAGGAACATGTACCTGAATGCTTTCTGTTGATTTCCTTTTAATATAAAATAATACAATTCTAAACATTTTCCAAGAATAAATAGCGAATGCCTTAGCTTAGACAACTGTCTAAAGGTGCTTAGAATGCTTCATGTCCTGGCCCCTTCATGCCAGGTAACTTCTTATCCGTAGGTATGCTGGGTACCAGATTCATATAGCTTTCAGTGCCTTTGATTCCTAGTTCTTCTCATTGTGGTATTGCCAGGATGGGAGGGAGGGAAACTGGATGCGTTATATTTGTAAACGTGTTTTCGTAATTGTTTTATCATGCATTGTGACCCTCCTTGGGACCTCAGGGCGAAGGACAAATACAAATGCTATAAATAAACGTAATCACCACTCATTAAAACGTACTGAATTATGATTTCCCTTGCACTATTAAGATTTCTAACACTTTTTCTTTTCTAGATGATGTTTGTCTTGTATCGGAGCAAAGTACCCTCATGGAAGGGGTTGAAAAATCTGTAACAGAAATAAATTGTAACGGAATGCTGCAACTGCCTACCTTTTCCGATTCTGTCAGTCAAGTGTCTGTGAGGCTTGAGGAAGACCTTCATAATGCCAATGATTGCAATAGGCCCCCTGAGGAGCAGGGAGACGGTGAGAGCTGTGCTTATACCCAAAGTAATGGTGACTCAGAGAACAGAATACCGGAAGCAATATCAGAATCCCATGTGTCCTTAATTTCTGAAGTTGTGGATTCAATGGTATGCCAGGGACCCTCTAGTGATGAACAGTGTATAAGTGAACAGATCACCCAGTTACAAGAAAGTATCAGGACAGAAACTCCTTCTGAGGATGAGAACGAGAATAATGGGTCATCTGAGAACAGCCAAGGTAAGTGACATCTGTGTAAGGAAATATATTCTGTAGTTCTGAGAAGAGTTGTGCTGTAAAACGGGCCTTGGTAACAGCATTGGTGTTGGAACTTTCACTGAGGGTTTAAAGTGCTTCACAGATCTAACTTCAGTCTTGTAAGGAAATTTCTGCAAAGCAGTTGATGGCAGGTTGTTTTATTGTTGTCAGCATGGACGAGAAATTTAAGTGCTTTGCAGATCATGGGAGTTGTTCCTTGTTGCCAAACTATAGGTAGTATTGGCCCAAATTTCTGCCGGGATGTATTATTTAAGACATAACTCTATTTATTTCAAACTGCATATAAAAAATAGTCTTAAACTTTGATTTAGCTGAGCTTCAAAATTATACCACCTGTATTGATAAAGGCTAAGACAAATACGACAAATGAGTAGTCTTCCAGAAGGTACTAAATTTCAGTTTTCATTCATCTTTAACATTTGCTTTTCTGCAACTCTTGGGAGTTGTAGTTCAATATCTTCTAGGGAACCACTTTCTGGTTTAAGACCACCTGCTCTTATCACAATTGAGTAAGATTTGGAAAGGGATTAGTTGGCTCACACACTGACTGAACTACGGCACTGTAATATTTCAAAGTGAAAACTTTTCTGGTAGACATGCATCTGGTTCTAAGCATAGAAAGCTTTCTTCCTTGTTTTTCACTAAGATTAATCAGTTTTTCAGGTGTGGATGAAGCCAGAAGCTATGGTTAATCAAAAAGGGAAATAAACCCTTCTGATCTTCAGCTTGTGGTTGCACTAAGCACACAAGCCCCAAATTTATAACATCTGGTTTCTCTCACTGTACATTCTGGGTTATCGTGATTTTTAAATCATCTGACTATTTAACCTAGTCAAGCAATGTTCTTATGATGTGTTTAGAATCTTTGTAGCAGATGGTTCTGCTCCTGCTGAGTAAAATCTCCCTGTTTTTCATGCTGTAACCAGGCAAATCTGCTGCTGGGAACTTCCTCCTTAATCCTCTTGAGCCTGGGAATGCAGATAAGCTAAAAGTGAAGATAGCTGATCTAGGAAATGCTTGCTGGGTGGTAAGTTCTGCACTGTTTCTTTACTGAGTGACAAGGCTGTTAAAATCTTGCTGTTGCTAGAAAAGTGCAACTCAGTCTAAACTAGGCAAATTTCTCATTTTCTGAACCTGGGAACTTAGACGTCTCTGGCTTGGTAGGATTCAACTTCAGTTTATTAGCTCCAGCCTAGCACTACACCCATGCACTGGTTTAGAACATTCATAGTCTCTCTGTTTCAGATGATAAAGAAAAACAGAGGTGAGTGTCATTGGCATATTAGTGATACCTGACTCAGAACTCCTGATGACTGATCCCGGCAGCTTCAGTTAGATGCTAAATAGTACTGGTGTCTAAGTTGTCCTCTGTGACTCCCAGGGAGCAGAGTCACAGTCAGTCAACGTCACTTTCTGAGAATGTTCCCTGCAGGTCACTACCAACCTGTCCCATCAACCCCCAGCTCACAAAGGTGGTCTAGAAGAATAGTGCCATTACTTGTATGTCTTCATGTCTTTTCTAACTGAGTACATCTTTCTCCTACAGCATAAACACTTTACTGAGGACATTCAAACAAGGCAATACCGATCTTTGGAAGTATTGATTGGAGCAGGGTATGGCACCCCAGCTGATATTTGGAGCACAGCTTGCATGGTAATTCAGTCACACACCCTCAATTTATGTGTGTTGATCTCATTGGAATTTCCTGTGTTAGAATGCAGGGTTTATGACTAAATGCTTGGGGTAAAGACTTATTAACTGCAGTGAGTATGTGTTTGCTTCTACCTTTAGTTGCATGAGTTGTGCTTATTTGTTTTGCTTCAATTTTTTAAACAATTTTTATTTTTTAAAAAACATTTTGATAAAAGAAGTTTGTATATTAGAAACCAATGGTTAAATTAATGCTCTAAAGTCCAGCCAGTGACAGAACTCATTTCTGGAAAGCCAGCAGTTCTGGTATATTGATAGTACTTTGAATCAAGTCTACTTAATTGGGAGGATTTGGAAGCAGATTGCAAGACCCTTTCAGCACCATACTTTTAAGAGTAGATTCCTTTTCTTTGTGCAGTTATGTATCTTTAGAATTGTGGCTGTAATAATAGATGTTCCCATGTAAAGAGCTTGCAACTTGTTTCTTGTTCAGGCCTTTGAGCTGGCTACAGGTGACTATCTCTTTGAACCTCACTCTGGTGAAGATTATTCACGCGATGAAGGTGAGGCCTGAAATAGTTCTTTCCATAGTTCATTTTGGCTGGGAGAGTGGAGAAAAGGCTAGATCAGCAGTACTCTTTAACAACTCTCCCCAGTGTTTTTCTTTTTGCAGTTAAAGTGGGTTTATTGTTGAGTCATTCAGTTGTGTCCTACTTTTCATGACCTTAGACCATAGCATAACTTCCAAAGTTTTCCCAAGACCATGTCAATTCCCTCCACTACACTGTCTATCTATCTCATCCTCTGCCATCTTCTTGTTCTTTTGCCTTCAGTCTTTCCCAATCATTCATTGACTTCTCATTATATGGTCAGAATATTTGAGGTCCATTTTCAGTATTTGTCCTTCCAACAAGCAGTCAGGGTTGAATTCCTTTAGCATTGACTAATAAAGTGAGTTTAAGAGAAGTACATTGTACATAGTTCTCTTTTGGATGTAACAGTACATATTTACACAAAATGAAGTGACATAGGAATTATGTGTTGAGTTTCCCACTCCCCCCAATGTTTAAATATAGTTCCCAGAAGCTTCAGTGCATGGGTTTCATTATGCCTAACTCCAAGAGTAATCTTATAGACAATTTTACCTGAGACTTGTGCAATAAGAAGACAAATACTAGTTCCAATTCAGACCTTGTTCTGTAATCTGGAAGGGAGAAAACAGTTGTTCTAAGGTTTATTGGAACCAACTGAAGAGCTAACTATGGTATATTGTCAGAATCCTTTAGAGCAGGATTTCCCAAACTGTGGGTCGGGACCCACCTCCAGGAAATTTAACCATATTTGAAATAACTTTTTTGATGTAATTATTTAATTAAGTAATAAAAAATTGTATTAAAACTTTATTCGTTATTTGAAAAGTCCTTTATTCATATTGGTAACGGTTAAGTTTCCTAGAGGTGGGTCCCAAGTTGGTAAACTTATATTAGATGGGTCGTAGCCCAGACAACTTTGGGAACCACTGCTTTAGAGCAATATTAAACATTCACAACAGAATAGAGAACCTAGGATATTGTTGTTAGAGGCATTCCTTTCATGGAAAAAGGTTTCATGAAGGATGAGTGTCAGTACTAATGTTATTTTCTTTTTCACCTGGGGGCACAGACCACATTGCATTAATCATAGAACTTCTGGGAAAAATACCTCGCAAACTCATTGTGGCTGGGAAATACTCCAAGGAGTTTTTCACCAAAAAAGGTAAGGGACAAAGAATTTGAGATAGTTAAAAAGTTGAGACCTCCAAACGGTTTAGAATATCTGAGTTGGATTTTTTCTTTTTTTTTTCTGTTGTATTTATTACATTTTTTCTTAGAAATAAAGGCTCAGTTATTTTATTGGCACCTGGTCAAGAAAGAGACACCCAGTAATTGATTTTTCTTGAACATTGGAGCTATTCTTTAAATATTAAAGCTATTAAAGACAGCCTTTTCCCCAAATTTAGAGGGCGGCTGGACATGGAAATTGACCACTGAAGATCATTCACATACCTAAAGTAGAGATGGACAAAAGGGGTTCATCACCTTTGCAGTTTGTATGACTTGCAGAAATTCAGAACTTTGCATTCGACTAGAACAGTGATGGCCAACCTATGACACGCGTGTCACAGGTGACACGCCAAGCCCTTTTGGGTGACACACCTGGTCCCCCTGGCATCTGGGCGTGTAGTGCTTGGTTGTTCTTGAAGTGTACGAAATACCAACTTTCAATTGAAGATTCAGTGACAAAAGTCACTAAAGTAAAGAATATTTGTTTTTGCTTTTAATAAAATACATATATCAAAAATATAACTTTTTTACTAGAGCTACAATTATCACAAAATTATGGAAATTTCTAGATGGGACACAGCACCCGTTAAGCTAGGTTTTCTTGCGAATTTTGACACACCAAGCTCAAAAGGTTCGCCATCACTGGACTAGAATATTGACTATATTTGAAGACTGACCTTCACATGTGAAGCAAAAGCTTTTGTGCCTTTGTTTGGAGCTTCATTACATTTGGAGGCAGCAGGGATTCAAAGAGAATTCAAAGCAAATTTGAATCCTAGCACATGTGAGGTGGCTCCATTCCCATGAATGCAAAGTTTCATCCATTTTGCTTTGATGTGAAGCAAACAAGAAGGAAAACAGATTGTGAACATCACTAACCAAAAGTAGCCACCTGAAATCTGTGGCTGGCTACTAAGTTATCTAGAGCCCTTTGCGTATATAGTTTGACCTACATATATCCCTCTAAAATATTTTTTGCATAATAATTCTTATCTAAAAATAAAGGAAAAGTGGCTCTGGACATATATACAGCACCATCTGAGATGCTGGCAGAATTTTGTTTTGTTTTTAGAAGAGGATATGAAAGAACTGGGAACACTGAATTTTCCAGAACTGGCATCCAGATACATATTCAGTGTCATACTGCTTAGCTAAATTTGAAAGAAGGGAAATACCCTGTTTTTCCCGCGTATCTGTTTAGATTCCTTTAGAGTCTGGCAATCTACTTGTGTGTTTCTTTGTTTTTGTTTCCTCTTTGATATTGTCTGTATTTTCCTTTCCTTGTCCTTAGGTGATCTGAAGCACATCACCAAACTAAAGCCATGGGGCCTTTTTGAAGTGTTGGTTGAGAAGTACGAGTGGCCCCAAGATGAGGCGGCTGCTTTCACAGACTTCTTATTGCCTATGCTGGAGTTGAACCCTGAGAAGAGAGCTTCAGCTGCCCAGTGTCTCAGACACCCTTGGCTCAACTCTTAGATGCTCCAACCTAACGCGGTGGTCCTATAACTGGGTTTACAGCATAATATATACACACCTAGATGTCCCAGCTGCCCTCTCCCCTCTCCTCCCGGCTCATTTTTTTTTCTTGTTCATATTCAGAGCAAAGCTTCTCCTTGAGGGCTTTTGAGAGTTTAGATAAATCTAACTGTTCATGTGAGTTTGTGTCCTCGACTCCGTAGGACTGTTTTCAGCCAGTGGGCATCCAATATCTTTTGCTGCGATTGGAGTTTGCCAAAGAGTCTTTTCAGGAATGTGAAATTGCCCCAACTCACTTCCTTACTCAAGTACCTTATCCTGAAAGTGCGGAGAAATTTCCAATGGGACATGCTCCCTTAATGGTATTTCAGTCATCCCAAGGGGGATGTGAAGAGCTCTGAATCCCTCCTTAGCTCACTGACTCTGGGAGTCATTTTTCTTAGTGCACATCCAGTTACTGACAGTAAGAAGAGAAATGGCAGATGGCACCAAAGTGGTAGCTCCATATGGAGCACTGAACTTGACTCATTCCTTAGGTGTCTGCTCTGCTTCTTGAATAACTTTGTTTTGTTACTCTTTTCAGATGTACTTTTCTCTAGTTTTAGCCATTTAATCTATCAAAGTGACCCGGATAAAATATATATATTTAGCCTCACCTTGTTCCCTGAAATTTCAGATGAGTCCAGTGCAGTGAGCTGCTCTCCAAAGCCAGAGTGAATTTGAGCAGTGGTCATATGTAGGCTTTCACGGCCGGTTTCAATCTCATTTTTAGCCATTTTGGGGCTGTTACGCCGTGTTCCAGGTTTCTTTTGGGGTTCTCAGAAAGAACCTGGAACACTGCATAACAGCCCCAAAATGGCTAAAAATGAGATTGAATTTGAACAAATTGCACAAGGGAAATAAAAGCAATGGGAATTGGTACCAGAAACAGTCTTTGGCCATATCGCTTTATATGTTTATTGGCTGCAGAAGTGCAGCTGTTTACTCAGGCCCTCTGTCAGGCCTGCCTAACAGAGCTCTGGGCAATATTTGGCTATTCAGCTGTTGAATGTGACCCATTTACCGAGGTACAACCTAAGTTGCAAAACCAGCCACAGGGGGACTGTCAGGTGTGAAGCAGGCTTTTTGTTTAGTAAGTTTGCCTTATTCCCACAATTGATATTGTACTGGCCTTGTGTGAAACTGTTTTTAGATAAGAGCAGTTAGGTTTCAGTCTAGGAAAAAAAGCCAGGATTTTCCTTTCTAACCAGTGAAAGTGGCAACAGAGGCTGTGTTCTTAGCCATGCCCAGACTTTCAGGTAGGCATTTTGAAGAGAGAATAAATTTAAAGACCTGTCTTAACTTTTCCAAAGTGCTGGACTCTACAAATTACCTCTTCTTACTCAAAATGATGAGGTATCAAACTCAGTTTTTCAGAATAATTGCCAACTGGATTGATCAGCAAAGAATACAGTGTAAGCTTTAAACTTCCCAAGAAAAGTGGTTAGTTGTAACTGATTCTTGTAGACCTTTTTACTTTATTAGAAAGTATGTAATGCTTGCTATCTTTACAGTGGGTATCTCCTGGGATCCCCAGATAATTTTAACAAAGAAAGTCCTCTGTATCCTGCTCTCATGTTAGATCTGAAAATGATGGGATTTCCAGCAGTCCTTCCTTACTCTGGACCAAATAAGCCTTCACTAGAACAGATTTCTTCAAGGCTGGAAGGCTTTGGATTAAAACGTGTAGACATTGTGAGGGATAATTCACTGCAAAAGCTGCCAGAAGAATCTCTGCTTGCTTGTTTTTTTCTTTGTTGATATCCCACTTTGTAGTCTTCTTAAGCATCCATTGACCTTCATGAAAAATCCAGCACAGTTTTTTTAAAAAAACAACAACAACCCTAAAGTATTACCATCAGGGCTCTAGCAGAATCTGTACTGTGTATCTCTTTAGGAGATCTTAAATAAGATTCCCTATAGTCAGTTATAACTTGAAAAGGAGATGGTTCCAAAAGTATTACTTATACTCCTGTTATCTGGAGTATCCTCCTCACTTCTTTAAAGCACTTCTCTGTCTATCTATAGAGATGGGACTAGAATGTACAACACATACTTCCTCTGAGTACTGTGAAAAGTTGCTAGCAGGAGGAATTGAACTTTCAGTGTCGGTGCAACCTCTTTTGTTTCAGTGTGCTGGCTACCTGAATGGAGCAAAAGGCTCCCAATGGGGGCTCCATGCCTTTGTACTGATAGTTTCCTCTCCACAGAAGAAGGCTGCTGCTACCTCTTGCACTAAAAATATGCTGGGGTAATAAAAGAGGTAGCTTATCAGGATTGCTTATGTATTTTATAGCTCATAGCGGGTTCGCTCAACTTCCAAATTGCCGCAAAGTGCTCACTATACAGATTTGTACTTGTTTTGTTGGCCGAAACCTGAAGGAAAAAAAAATACATTTTTATTCTTTCTATTGGGTGCATTGTCTTTTTTCTTTGTAAATGCAGCACAATAAACAGATTATTACATAATCCACAGGTCCTTTTGATATTATGTCCATGTTCACCGGGTTTGTGCAGCAAATATCCAGAAAGCCTTTGAGAGGGTAAGAAGCTTGAATAAAATGCAAGCGCTGCTGATATATTATACTGTTGATAATGGACATGTAGTTTACATGGTTGCATGGGAAGAGAAAGAAACAATATTGGTATTAGTAAACTTAGAAAAAAATAATTTAATGTTAAGTTGGCGGAGAAGTATTGATTAATTGAAAGTATAAAACAGTGCATAATCAAGCAGACATTTCATTACCACAGTCCAGGCTGACGTTCATTGCCCCAACTCCAGCACCCAGGGCACTTCATTGAAGCTCTACATCATGTTGAAGCAAGAAGAGTCAGACAGTGAGACAATTTTAATTGACTGCAAGAAAAAGCTTTTTAAGTTGAGGTCATCTCTGCAGGAAGTTTATTTCCAGTATTGTCGTCTACCTCAACATACAATCATCCCTCAAATTTCTTCAGGATGTTTATATTTCTGAAAAAAACATCTGGGCTATAAAAGGCCTGTAAAGTTGGTGCCATAAAACAGGGAAAAGGCCTGCAGGTAAGCTCAGGAATTCCCTAAAGGAAAGGTTGGGAAGAGTTGCTGAACACTGCAGTTGAGCAAATGAGACCATATACCAGATAGAAGAATTCTTGTCTGGAGAACTGCTCAGATGGGGAGATAAATGGGAACTGAGGAAGAGTTTAGTGCCAAAGGCATTTATAGGACTATGATGGAAGGGTGGTTTATATTTTATATATGCTTTAATATTTTATGTATTTTATCTTTTAATTATTGTGACCTGCCCTGGGACCTATTGGTGAAGGATGGAATAAAAATTCTTATATTAAAATCTGACAATTCAGGAAAGGTCAGCATGGATTACTCAATAGTACATTTGGCCATCCAACCATCCAGAAACTACCTTGTTGGTAATTGACAGTGTTCCTTTCGAAAATAGAAGGCAAATGATAATGCTGTCTATGCAGTTAAGGCCTGAAGTTTGGTTAAGGAGCAGACCATTTTGCTGCATATTTCAAAGCTTCCCATTTGCGCTACAGTTATCTTTAATTCATAGTTTTAGGAAACCTTTGTTCAGCCTGCAGTGTTGTGTGTTTTTCTGAGGATAGTGTGAAAGTTGAAGTATATATGTGGAAAGACTGTTACAGACTGATTTTTATCTTTCGGGCCTGCATTTTCTATTGAATGTCTCCCACAGTTAAAAAAAAGTTGATTTGTTGAGTTTTGCATATATTTCAGTGTGTTTCTAAGCAAAAGGAAAAGAGTTGACAAGGTAGTTGTAGATCCTTTGGAGACAGGAGGCAATCCGTCTTGCAAAAGAGTTTTTTTTTTCTTCTAAAAGCTTTCTTGTATGCAGAGTATGTATATGTGTGTATTGGAGGTTATACACATAACTAAGGAAAGACTGGCATTCATGTCTGTAAGGCAGTCTTCTTGGGTCCAGTCACAAATTGGAGCACATACGTAAGACAGTTCAACAAATACAGAATTTGCAATACTTCACATAGCTTCAGTCTTCATTCATTTCCTTCTTCTGCAAGACAAAAAAAAAAAAAAAAAACTCCAGTCATGATTCTGCAAATGCCCCTCCCCTTCTGAATCTAGGCATCTCTTTACTGAATGGGGCAGTCATACCACGTTTAACCATAAAAACTGCCTCAGGGTGGGTTCATAACCATTTCTTGAGGATAACCATCCTTATCCTCCAGAATCTTAACTGTAATAACAATGTATTGGGGGGCTGGGGACGAGGGCTGTGAACCTTCATTACTAAGCTGAAAGCTAAAAGCAGTCAGTTGCTGTGGCTGTGTATGCATGGAAGGGTATCACTCCTTATAATCACCAGGCACTTTTAATGACATACCAATAAGGTCTACATGGGAGCTATACTGCTTTTAGCAGAGTTTAGTGGGCTGATCTAAAGTATGATCAGTATACATGGAAAAGGATCACAAGTGAGTGGAACTATTGCAGTGTCACCATCTAGCAAAAATGCATATTTTCAAGGAAAATCATAAACGCTTCCTTTAAACGTTCATGAAGTGCTTGGTCCCAAATAAACTTTCTTCAGTCTTGTCCTGGTGATACTAATGCTGGGGAACGAAAGATTGGATTCAGTTGCCGCCTCGGTGTCTAGTCAGAGGACATGCAAATGCAGTCATTTTATGTATTTGCTTTTGCTCATTGTCCACCTAAACTGCTGTTCACCATCTTGAATTGGATCATGGAAGAAAAGTTGAATTACTGCATAAAGGTAAACATTAAGATATTGCTTTTCAATTTATTTTAACAAGGGCCCACTCTTTTACAAGGGCTAAGCTTAATAACCTTTGTAGATAACCAGAGCTTTTCATGTCATTTGATTGGTGTTGGTTTTAATTGCTTACTAGCCAGGGTCATCAATGGGTATATCATTTCCTATCACCTTCTATAGCCCTGATTGTGTTCAGTGCATGCCTGTTACTATCCCATTTAGAGCAGCTGCTGGCAAGCTGGAAGTACTAGAGATAAAGTTACCTTTATTTTCTACTTGGAAGTCAGATGGAAGGAGATTGTCTTGCCGGTTGCCGAGCACAAATGCTAAGAAGGAGAGGATGAGGGCGTCAAGGATCCCGATGATGCAGAGGATGTATGCCCAGCGCACTGTGCACACCCCAAGGGTGTATTTGTCTGTCTTCTCACCACACATGCGCTTCACTTCGGGGGAATCCCACCCATCAGGGTACAGTAGGCAGCCTATCGACAGGCCTGCACCTAAGCAGAATATAATAACATTTAGTCTCAGCATAGCCAGTCTAGAGTGACGGCATACAGACCATGACCAGATTCAAAATTAGATTCACAGATATGTCTTTAATGGGAAACTTGAGATGGAGGCAGATGGTTGGGATGGAGACACATGGGGGATTTTTATGGGATCTGGACAAAGCAGGTATGTCTAAATACAGAATCCTCTGTGAAAGTGTCTCCTATTGCATTGAAGATGTCTCCATTTTTCACTGCCTTGCCTAGGTTAGCTTAAGTAGTCGCTGTTTAGACATGTGAAACTCTGGGCTTAACTCAAAACTCAGGATTAAGGGTTTTGGAGCTATTTTGAGTGGCAAGTCATTACTGAGATACATTCCAACCCAATGTAGGTGGATCGAGGGGAAAGCTGGATGTGCCTTATTCTAATATATAAATGGAAACTGAATCCAGACAAGATGGAGGTACTGTGTGTCACTGGGTCCCGGGTCCTGGAAATTAAGGGGCACCCAATTTTTTATGGGGTTGTTTTGCCCCAGAAAAGTCAGGTGCGTGGCTTGGGAGTACTCCTGGATTCATTGCTGTCATTTGAGTCCCATGTTGCAGCAACTGCCAGGAGTGCCTACCATTATCTTCATTCAGTCCACCAGCTGAAGCCTTACCTGGATCTGAATAACTTGGCCACGGTGACCCATGCACTGGTGACCTCCAGATTACTGTAATGCACTCTACGTGGGGCTACACTTGAAAACGGTTCAGGATTTGGAACTGGTGCAGAATGCAGCAGCTCATCTGCTGATGGGAATCTCTGGCCAGACTCATATCATGCTGGTCTTAAAGGATCTGCACTGGTTACCTATTTGCTACCACACTCAATTTAAGGTGTTGACCCTAACATTTAAAGCCCTAAACGGCTTGGGCCCTGGGTATCTGAAGGAGCGCCTTCTCCCATATAGACCTACCCGTATACTGAGATCTCAAGGAGAGGGCCTTCTTGTAGTTCCTTCTTTTGCAGAGGTACGAGGCACAGGGACTTACAGGAGGGACTTCTCTGTAGTAGCCCCTAGACCAGCGGTTCTCAACCTTCCTAATGTCGCGACCCCTTAATGGAGTTCCTCATGTTGTGGAGACCCCCAACCACAGGGGCGTAGCAGCTGGGAGGTGGGAGGGAAGGGCGGCGGGAGACTTGTGACCCCTCTGAAAGGGGCCACGACCCCCAGGTTGAGAACCACTGCCCTAGACTTTGGAACAGCCTCACTCTTCAGGTTTGACAGGTGCCTACATTGTATACTTTTCGGCACCTGATGAAAAATATCTTCAACCAGGCTTTTCCCATCTAAATAGCTTCCTCAGAGTGCTGTCCTGTTAGGGATGGAGGGTGGCTATGGGAGGGAGGGAGGGGGTGATATTTTCAATTATTCACATTTGAATATCTTTGAATATTAGTGCACGCCCTTATCACAAACTGTTTCCCTACAGGAGTGGCTCTCAAACCAGGAGTTATTCAGAATCATCCAGATGATCACAGTTTGAAAATCACTGCCCTAAATACCGAAGTGTTCACAATGCCTACAGTATTTCTCTTCATTTCATAAATGTAATCCTTGTGTTTGTAGCATTCCCTATGTTAAAAGGGAGAGAAAAACACTTGCTTCTCAGGACTACTGCTATCTATCTGTTTCTGAAACATTTATTGCCTTGGCAACCTCTCTCAGTTTTAATATGTATATGCAGGAGGCTCTTCAGTGCAACCTGCATTAATTTTGAGATTAGTTTCAAGTGAGACCATGCCTTGAAATTCTTGGGGCGCACCTGCAGCTGAAAGCTGTAGTGTGCATGATGTACCCCAGTGCCCCAAGGACAGTATCAAAACTTGGAGTAGAGCCTTAAAGCTTTGTGATCAAATGAGCAGAGTTGTTTAGAGAAGCTACAATAATGAATGATACACATATCCTTAGAAACTGAACTGGAGGGCTGGATGGAACCCAAGCAACTCTTTCCCAGTCTGTACCAAATTGGGTCATTTGTTTATTAGATGTCATAAGATAATTTGTCTCTCATGGGGAAAAATGGGCTGCTCCTTAAAGCACAAAGTGCTATAAGTAACACATCCAAGTAGATCATTTGAAAATGGAATCACAGTAAAGCAAGTTAATGCCAACTATTAAATATGGTACCCTTTAAATAGGCTGCAGTGACACAACTCTGCTCTGAATTGAGCTTTCAAAGTTCTTCTGTTGTCAATGTTGTCGCTTTTTTGTATGCTTGTGTAGCCCATCCAGGTTGCACAAGATTTAACACTGCCAGGAAGTGCAACAGAAAAAAAAACTATTCACTAATGGGTTGTCAAACTATCGCAGTTACATGGTTATAGTTGTTACACTTTGATGTTCTGTACTTGGAACATCAGTTGCTAGTAATCTCTGTGTCAAAGTCCCTTTGTGAATTTTAAACACAACTGCCTTTGTGCATTCTGTTCTTAAGAAACATTTTGACAGTCTAAATGATGGAATTTCCATGCTGCCACCTTCTCCTTGTGATGCCCTTTTCTTAAATGGCACATGGAAAGTGACAGTTCCCTTGAATTTCATTTTCTTCATAATCTTTTATCATTTCCTGTTTGATCCTCACGGGTGTTCCTTTTGGGACTGGTGGATGTAAACATATTTAGTTGAGGAAGCAAGACAAAGCAGACCCTTTTGCCATGCACAACAGAGAGCTTTTCTGCCATACAGCTACAACATACCATAATTGTTCTTTTGTTAAAAGCAGAGGCTTGGGCAGGATTGCTCTACATATGTCCCTCTTAAGTTCCTTGTGGCTCTGGCACAAAATACTCCAAGTGGAATGCTGGTAGTAGTAGTAGTTGGGAACATCTGAAGGGCTGTAAGGTGAGCAGCCTCAAGTTCAGGTCATGCTCTGGCATTTCTAGCAAGCATCCCCCATTCATCTCTAAATGCTCTAAGTGGCACCTTGAATGGTCATTGAAATAAAAAGAATTTATTGATACAGTCACCGACCAGAATCATCAATGAAAAGAAAGACAGGCCTGCTGCATTTCAGCACTTGCCTAACAGTTGTGTGCCTAGCCATTTTCTGGTGGAATTATTCTTTGGTCAACTGTTAATTACAGTACTGTTTTCCTCTTTCTTAATGTAGCATATTGATCTTTTGCAAATTTTATTGTAACATTTATATCCTGCTTTTCTTCCAAGGAAGCTAATGGGATGCATACCATTGGTCTTCCTTCCTTGTTATCCTTGGAATAACGCTGTGAGGTAAGCTAGGTCTGAGAGGCAGTTGCTGGGCCATGTTCACCAATAAGGCTCCATGGCCACCAAGCAGTTCAAACCTAGGGATTCCCAGGTCCTCAGCCTACTTTCTACCCTCAATGCTACACTGGCTTTCTATACACTAAAGCTGCTTAGGACTCTGGTCTTTTCTGCACTGGGCCTTATTCTAGAGTATATCCCAAAGCAAGAACCTTCCATCTTCATATTGGAGAAAACTACTGAAGGCCCTTTGTGAGACCTGCCATGTTCTGTGCCAGGATGTGGATAGCAGGTCTCTATTTTGAGTTATAAACTGGAATAAATCCCAGTTCAGTAAGGGCCTATATACCTAGGCACCATATATATAGGCTTCACTTCCACACAGAGTTCAAAACGTCTTTAAGGGACAATGAATTCCACTCATCTCAACCTACAGCAACCCCTATGTCAAAGGTGCGTGAGGGTGCATAGAGGGGACTTAGGAGTGCATTAGGAGTTGCTCCAAAGCGGCTCTCATGCATGGAGTCTCTGTCCCAGTGAAATGTGCACCTTTTCTCTGCAGGCTTTCTGCATCTGTGCACAGATAATGAGAAGATCCTCCAAGTGCAAGCAGAATGGCTTCAGCATGGTAGCCTCAAGGACCACAGTGGAACCATCAAAGCTCTTTCCAAGGCTTTCTGGAGCCTGGAGATATCTGGAGCGAAGCCTGATCCAGCACTGAGACTGTGCAGACATGCCTGTATTTTACATCTATATGTAAAACAAATCCCATTAGGACTCTTAGGTGTATTAATGGGACTTGTCAGACATGGCAGCCAAGAATTAAAAAGATGTCTAAGTACCAGTCATGTTCAAGAGAAGTCTGGATGTGCTATATGACAACCTGACTTTAGAGTGTGGGCCCACAAGCAGTTTATTTGGGTATGGCATTAGAAGAAGGAAATGAGCAGAGTCCTTTGATTTCCAAGTGTCTCGCTTTGTCCACCTTTGGTTTCATAGATTTAGGAGGCATAGAATTTTAAGGTAAGTCAGGTGCCTGTGATCATTTCACCTTCATAGATGCGTAAAAAAGAGGGAAATACAAGGAAGGGGGGTGATAGGGAGAAAAATGGCATTGCCCTGGTGAACTTTGTGTTCAGTCTTGGAACATGACTTTCTAACGTCAATGAGCAGCTGGCTCCAGATGCTGGCTGAATATTATCGCTAACAAGTGATATTCTGGAGTATAGCCCTTCCAGAATTATCATGCTGCCTGTGTGCATTTTAGTGACATGCACATCAGGATATTTTGCTAGCACAAATATCCACAAATGCAAGATTGCCTTGTGTTTTTGGTCCCTGCAGAACCACGGTGGCCATGGCAACAATTACAGCAATGATTACAAGGTGAGTTATAGCACTGTTTCAGAAAACCCACCACCAGGATATGGGGTGGTGGTGGTGCCACATATGCATGTGGAAATCCCACCATAGTGCTGACATAATGCCACTGTAGATCCCCCATTAGCTTATTTCAAAGCTTATCTTTCATATCCAGTTCCACGAAAATGTAAAAGATCAATGGAACATAACACCTCCTTCTTCGTTTCTCTCCTGGGTTTCTATTTCCTCCACTTTAAGCCTCTTTGCAAGCCTCTTATTCTTAAACTATTTGTGCTTTGGAGCCAGTGAATTAGTAACTTTCCTAGTACAATAGTTTTTCCTATTGCTTATTTATATACTTGGCTACTCAAAATACTATTCCTTATTTATATGCCCTGACCATTTCCACCTGCTGGGAAGGTTACCTACCCGGGCTATCAACTTAGTCAATAGCATTATTATTTCAAAAGGGTTCAGGTATCTGCTGGATTTCAGTATCTTTTCACTATGGCCTATAATAAAAGGAGTATCATAACCCATGCTATGCGCTGTCCTAGATATTGTTATAAATGCATCTTTGGGATTCCTCTTGAAAAAGTCATCATTTTCTACCCATGCCTTCCTAGTGTGAATGGTTTTTTCTCTCTCTTCTATGTTTTTTTTACATGTAAATTTAGTTTGTTTTTATGTACACAAAGATTTTTACAATGTGAAATTGCATTATCAGGCAGTAACTAAACATGAAATTTAAAAAGATCTCTTAGGCTGTGGTCACACTTAAGCTTTACTCCAGCTTCAGTCCACTTTCAAAGTGAGAGAATATACAGGCAAAGTGACATGCCGTTTTCTTTCAGTGTTAAATAACTCAGAAAATTCACCTTTGGGATAGATAATGTGGAAAGAAAATTACTGGTCACTTTGCTGATGTGTTCTTTTGCTCTGAAGGTGGACTGAAGCTGGACTAAACCTTAGGGGTGACCACAGCCTATGTCACAATGGAAAGTTCCTACATCTTATGCAAAAATAATGCTCTCTTTGTTGTTAGTTGCCATAGCAGATATGGGAGTAGTTAGGCTGTTTCCTGCTTCTGAAGAGATGCTGGGCTTTGAACCTATAATCCTCTGCCTTCCAGGCAGTTGCACTGCTACTAAGCTAAGACCTCTGCTTTTAAAAAAAATTACTGTGGCTCATTTATTTATTTATTTATTTATTTATTTATTTATTTATTTAATTTCCATCCCACCCTATACCTGAAGGTCTCTGTGTTTCCAGTTGTGAATTTGAGGATACATGCCAGCAAATTGGATCACTCCGTTATGTTCTTCACTTCTCCCTCATGAGTGTTTTTCAGGATTAAATGCAGTGCTCTATCCTTTTCCTTTACTGTTTGTAGCTTGGTTAAACTCTTAACTAGATTTCCTTACATTCAAAGACACAGTGCCATTGCTCTCCCTTTTCTCTTTTTAAAAATCATTTTGAAAATAACAGTAATATGCTGTCTTTTAGCCATTGCTGCTTTGATAGCGGAGATTTGACTCTTCAACCTGGATGTTAACCTTTAATTTCCATTCAAAACTGTGACCTAAATTACTTTCTGAATCATGACATTCTCTTTCTTCTCCTTACTTATTCCCTGTAAAACATCCACGAGCCTTAAAAAAAAAACTTCGAAGGATTTTTTTTTGGTGATCTGGCTTCTGTGTCATCAACATTTTCAGCTTATACAATTTGTCCCACCTTTCCTTGATTAGAGTTCAGATATCTTGTTCAATTTCCCGTTTCTTCTTTCCTTAAAAATGTCTGCTGTCTCAAGATGTTTTAAGCCGATAAAAGAGCATTGAAGAGTTTTACATTTTGCCTATGGGCACATATTGCATATTAAAGTACAGAGCAAGATATAAATAGTCCAACGATATATTTGCACAAAGCTGTATCATACACATGCACTAGTTGGGGAGCCATGAATGCCTGCAGCTTCCTCTTCAATTTTTTAGTAGCAAAAATAATTATTTTGCTTGCACGTAATATGTCAAATCATACCCATAACAAGCTGAATATGTAAGATGTTGGTGTTCCCATAGCAACTGTGTGATTGCATTCCTACTTTTAACATGTCATATGGATCCCCATGAGCAAATGTATGGTTTTAAAACTTGCCTCTTTGCTACCAATGCATTTTTAATCCCATGAAGCCAAGAACTGTTCATATTATCTGTATGCAGCAGCTTCTTCGGACAGCAGAGGCAAGCACCTCTGTTGTCTCTAAGAGCTAGGGTCATAATTTGATCCTTAGGTTGCATCTACATTTGGTCATATACCAAACCTACACCATCCTGCAAAGGCTATTGCCTACACAGAAGGTATCCACATGTGCCACCGGGCTGCACAGTCTAGTAGTTGGGACACTCTGCCTCACACTGTGATATCCAAAAGCATCTTAACCTGTTTCCCAATTCCTGCTCTGGAACCCATAGGAACATAAGAGGTGGCCCACTGGATCAGGTCACAGCCCATCTAGCCCAACATCCTGTCTCACATAATGGCCCATCAATTGCTTCTGGTCATTCTCAAGCAAAAGCCAAAGGCAAAACACTCACCTGCTCTCAGCTCCCTGCAAATGGCTTTTAGAGGCATTCTGGAGGCATCCATTCTAGCAGCAACTAATACACCTGACCTCCATGAAGTTGGCTAACCTTTTCTTAAAGCTATCCAGGCTGGTTGCTGTCACCATTTCTTTTGGTACCAATGACCCGCTCTGGGTGAAAACTGAAATACGTCCCCTTTTTAGTAACTCTCTCCTGCCTATCAGCTGATTCTAGCTTTTTGTGCAACAAAATAATCGTTCTCTATCATCTTTTCCACATCAGTATGTGAGAACACGAAAGCAAGGCAGAGTGAACCTGCTTTGTGTTCTGGCCTGTAGTTAATCTACATGCTGTGCAGTTGTGTTTTTAGAAGGATGTTCTACCTTATCCCCTCCATTTTTGGCCCTCAACTCACATGCTGCTAGCTGCATCCAAGCACACACTTTGTAGACAGTGGCTGCGTTGCAGAAGAAGAACATGCTGAAGCAGAAGATGCAGCCAATGATGAGGAATGTAGAGATGCCCACAAAAAACATGGCTGTTTTGAAGGCACTTGAGGGTATGGTGCCGAAATCCAAAGGGCTGCCTTTACAGATGAGTTCACCGGTAAGAGCATTGCCAATACAATAGGAGTAAAGACCAAAGTAGCCAGCCTGTGGGGTGTCAATGCTGTCTCCAATCCAGTAGGGCTGGATGAAAGTCACTACCATGATCACAGCAAAGCAAAGGGTGAATAGGGCCCACAGCACGCCCATGGCCCTGGCATTCCGCACATAGTTGGTGTGGTAGATTTTTGCCGCTTCCTGTGCTGGTAGCATCTTCCCCATGATGACCTTAAGGGTAAGTTTTCTCTTCCGGACAGCGGTTGGTGAGACAAGCACTAGATCAGGAACACCGATGTAATGTTAATAACGGTGTCTGCGCCCTTGCTCCAGGAAATGTGGTGGAGAACAGTAACAGCAGCTAAATACCCCGAGGCCAGGGGAACTGAGCCTGAAGATTTCTATTCTTCACCCTAGACAGCAGAGCCAGGACTCTGAGAAGCAGCTCCAGCAGCTTGCGATCCTGTTGCTATTTTTGGTGCTGGCTGCCTAATTTCCGTTCAGCGTTGTTCAGTGAGAAGTCGCTAGAGCTCGAAGGGTGCCGCTTCACCTTGGCTGCTCTTCCTTCTCCTTCCAGACTTAGCCCTTCCTAAGTGGCCGCTCGCCCGTCCTCTCCTTCGAGGGGAAGCCCCTCCCGTGAGGAGAAGAGCAACTTCCTGCCTGCAGCGGCTTATCCCTTCTCACCTCTACGCTGTGCTTCAGCACCACGGACAGCAGCTCATAAAGAAACCGGCGCAAAGCGAAGGGGGATTAGAGAGGAACAGGCAAGAGGCCATCTGAGCGTCTTCTGTTATTCGGGGGCATTCAGAAAAGCAGAGGAGTGTGCTGGCTGGAACAGCCTGGGGAAGGATCTTGCCTTACCGTCAGGTGCTTTGCTAAATCTATCCCTGAAGTTTTACATCTTGAGGATGCTTGTTTGGGCTACCAACGAAAGATTTCCTTACCTGTGGCCAAAAATATCAATTCTCTTGCCCTCTAGACTTAAAATCTGGCATTTAACAACCCATGTCTTCAAAATTATCTTTCTTTGTAATAACCCTTCTAATCCTGACTCTTCTTATGGTAAAATAATGTAAGTAGGAGGACTGAGAATGTGAGATGGTGCCTTATTTAAGATCACCTTCGTAGTTATGCGGAAGACTTTCCATTCATGCTGTTTGATTTCAGTCCTTAATACATTTACTGAGAAATAAAACCAATTGTACATGAACAATTTACTTCTGAGTAAGTATGTATATGAACAAGCTGTTAATGACTAAATTAGGCCCCTGAGGGCTTCTAACAAATATTTTGTTTGCGAGAGCCATAATGATGTGTGGGATTGTCAGCTCAAAGCAATGTACGTATGTCATAAAATCAGAGATCATGGGTGACTTGCAAAATAGCACCAGCTCTTGATTGTTGCTCAGTGTAGAAAATCCAGAGTTGAACCATACAAAAAAGATTCCCCCCCCCAACATTTGTTTGAAGACATCCACAGAGTGAATCCTAACCCACCTCTAGGTAACTACCTCCATTGACACATTGCTTACTGTCACTTCTTTTACACTTCAGCCAATGTCTACTGTTCTGTAACTTAAGTTTCCCAAAATATACTGTAGTAGGACCTGAGGTTACAGGATTTAAATTCCACTCAGCCATGGAGCACGCTGCATGACTCTGCGAGAGTCTCACTGTCTCAGTTAACCTCCTGGGAGTGGAAGGAGGGTCATGAGTGCTATCTTGAACACCCAAAAGGAAAGACAAAGCCAGTTGTTTTGGAACATCCTCACAAGTATCTGAAGAGCACTATCATGTAGGCTCGCTTCTTTTCTTTCCCACATTCAACATATTCCTCACCAGATTTCTCAGCTTCAGTGCCTTCATTTAGGCCCCTTCCATTGTTCCTTTGTTTGTGTCTTCAAACAGGACACAGTATTAGGTCAAAATTAACTGGATCTATTACTACCCCAGTCATTAGCAAACATTCCTGAAGCTACTGTCAACTTGCCATCAGTTTATATTTGAGTTTAGTATGGAAATATTTGGGTTTTTTGTACTCCTGCCAAACCTTCACATATCTGTTTTATTTTGTAACAGAGGATAATGTCCACTCTGCCATCCTCTTTAAATTTCCCCTATGGAAATTTCTGTACTCTGGAGCACAGCTTTGAACAGCCTTACTAAAGCAAGCTTCAGTCTGCAGTGAAAAAGTTGCTGATTAACATGAAGAAAAATCAAAACACTTCTTTGATTTGGGTCTTTGAGAGAAGAGGGAAACTTCTTACCTATTTGGGATCTTTTGTGCCACTCTTGAATATTTTCAGTAACAATGGCTGCTAGAATGGATGCACAGATGCTTTCTCCATGATGGAGAGACAGGTAGGAGTGCCTCTAAAGGCCATCTGCATGGAACAAAGAGCAGGTGATGGTTTTCCCTTTGTCTTCTGCTTGAGATGCTCAGGAGCAATTGGTGTGCCACTCTGTGAGACAGGATGCTGGACTAGGAGGCCTCTGGCCGGATCCAGCAGGTCTCTCCTTATGTTCTTGAGTTTGATCTGGAAGAATTATGCCTCAACTGCAAACATTTAGAAGCAAATTGGGAGAGTAAAACTAAAAATGCCCCCATATTGACCTCGACTCTTGGTGCGTATATGGATACACCCATGCAAATTTCCTGAAGGCCACCTGGAAATGGCTTGCCATTATCATCTTCTGAGGATAACACCTGCAACCTTTGACATACAAAGTAGCTGGTTATCACTGAGTTAAAATTATGACCATGGTAGCCGAAGCCATGGCTTATTGGCAGGATAAGTTCTTCCCATATAGGCTGTGTCTCCAATCATTGTTCAAGATGCACAGAGGTCTTCCTATCCCCACAGCACTCCACACCAAAAGGCTTGAGGGTGCACGGAGGAACTTCAATCCTCCAAGGTACCAAGAAAAAAAAAAAGCCACCATTTTTATTTTAAGCCCAGACCCTCTTTGTGGTGAGGAAACACCATATTTGTGTGTGGACCTGCTACATCTTCAAGGGGACCTTTTGACTGCAGGCATGGAGATTTGAGAACAACAGTCTCGGGGATAGCAGTTGAACTGTCAAGTTCCCCTTGCAAGCTTCCTGAGGCTATGAAGATGGCTTATTCCAGTAGTGAGACTGGTGTAGTGGAGACATACCCATAGATTTTGTCAGTTGAAGCTCTGGTTTAAGAGAGCAATCCAATTAACAGAACTGGAGAAGAGCTCTGGAAGAAGACCTAGAGAATCGCCATCAATCATGTAGCTTACCCTGGGTCAAGTGGACCAATTGTCTGAGTTTTGGCAGTTTCATATGCTCAGAATACAAACAGGTGAATTTGGCCTGGGCATTCTGAACAGCTTCAATACATTTTCATTAACTAACTTGCTTCAAAGGAACAATAGATCATCTTTGTTTCTACTTGCATGAAGTATTGACCTTCAGGAACAGAGGGAACCTAATATTAGACACTCATGAGCAGTTTAGCATGGCCAACTCTAGAGGCTAGAGAAACAAAGGACCTCAAAAAGCTAATAAGTCATTGAAATCTTTGAAAACAGAAATGATGTGTATTGATTTTAATTTTATTCCTTTGGAAACATTCATGACTTTTTTTGCGGGGGGGGGAGATCTGTTAAAAAGTGATGGTCATCATACAAAAAAACAGACAAGAATCTGTTGCTTTTTTATGATTCCCTTTACTCTAGTATCATTTGTGTAGTCCACAAGCAGCTTCAGTATACCAGGGATCAATGGCACAGCTGTGTTGTGTGCTAGGATGCTCACATTCTGCAAAAGGGAACACTTGGGATGACTGAGAAGTGATTGTACCATCTCTGGTACCATTACCTACAAACCTCTGGGCACCAGTTAGGGGATCCGACCCACAGAAAGTGCTCTTGTCCTGCAGTATAACCCAAGTCAGTGTGGGCTTTGTGGACTTCCTGGATCCAGAGAGGGGAAAGCTTTGTTGTTTAACAGGGACAAGCACTGCTATTCCCCCATCCAGCTTCATGGCTTCCCTAGACCTGGCAGCACTGCTCCTTGCCATAAATAAGGTGGAGCATATGTCTTTTTTTGTACACTTCATGCTCTCTCAAGCTAGACTCTAAGGCTGCACTCACAAGCTTTGATCCATCTCTACTCCAATTTCAGAGTGATGGGACACATTTGCAAAGTCACAAATGGTTTTATTTTGGCATTATGTAAGGCCTTTTAGCACTTAAGCTTTGATAGAAGTAATGTTCAGTGGCTGGCATTTGCCCGGGTCCCGATGAAGTGTGGATAGTCCTGTCCAGGACCGTTAGCATCACTGTAGCAATGGCCATGCACACCAGGCTGTTGCTATGGTAATCAGTAATGCATCACACAACTGCGCAGCTGCACCACTCTCTATGCAATGTTTGTCTAGGAAATAATGCAAACATTACATCTGGATATTGTCCAATACTGCTCCAGAGCTAACAATGACCTGGACATCTCTGGATCATTTTGGGTCATTCTGGGATGGAAGCAGCACTGTGGGGTATTCATGTTTCATTTTAGAGTGTGCTGGGCCATCCTGACTGCCTTAATGCAAACAGGGCCTACCTCAGAAAATTCACCTTTGCATTAGATGATGTGGAAGAACCTTGACTAGTCACTTTGCTGATGTGTTTTCTCACTCTGAAAGCAGACTGACGCTGGTTTAAAACTGAGACTTGGCACTCACTCTGTTTCACATTCCTGCCTCTTGGATAAGTTACATTGAAAGGTCCTAAAATGGATGCTGGCAGAGGAATTGTTTTATGTGGTAAACGTGAGAAACCCATACACATTAGTGGACTAGAGAAACTGTGGAATCCAATTTAAAAGTATTTCTGAAAGGTCAGTGGAAGCCATAACCTACCTAAGGAAACATTATAGGTAGGAATAGCTGGCCTTGTACACTAGCAGCCTACATGTGATGTTGAGACTTCAAAGGAAGTTCCAGCAGGCTGCACCTGTCAATGAAGCTCAAGGTGATTCCATATCTCAGACTGTCAGAAGAATCAGTCTGGGAAGGAGCGTGTTTTTGCCACATGCTGTTGTACTCAACCTGCTTTCCATGGCTCTGACAGCCTTTCTAGATAAAAGCACCATGAAACGTGCAAAGAGAGTCAGAACCTTGATCTTTTAGACATAGTTTTACATAAAGCCAAATACTCCTTTATTTGGTCTCACAAGTATTCCTTGGAAGCTAAAAGGAGTACTTATGCCCTGACAGAATCATGCCTTTTTCACTTGTTTCTCCAGGTATTGACTCATTCAGAAAGGACCAGACAGTCACCATATCTTTATAGAAGTACTAGTGAAAGAAATACTGGTGAATGGAAATGCATGGGAAACATATGCACTTGAATAAAGACATACTTTGATATCCTGGGAAGGATTTGAGATGCTGACATATTCCATTGAAATGTTAAGGGACTGAATGCATGTCTTCAGAACTGGGTGGACAGAACAGAGATTGGCCGAAAGCAGCCTGGAGATTGGGTAGCTGAGATCAGCCACTGGCCTTATGGTTGGGAACTGCTTTAGCTCTTGAAGCCAGTTTGGTCTAGTGGTTACAGAGCTGAACTCTTATCTGGGAATATCGGGTTTGGTTCTGCACTCCTCCATGAAGCCATCTAGGTCATCTTGGGCTAGTCACAGCTCTCTTCTGAGCTTTCACAGCTCCAACCACCTCATAGGGTATCTGTTGTGGGGAGAAGAATAGCAAGCTTTGTCAGCCGCTTTGAGTCCCCTTAAATGGGCGAGAAAAGTGGGGTAGAAAAGCCAACTCCTCCTCCTCCTCCTCCTCCTCCTCCTCCTCCTCCTACTACTACTACTACTACTACTACTACTACTACTACTACTACTACTACTACTACTACTACTACTACTACTACTACTATTACTTCAAACTCAGAAGTCCACCAACAAGTTACTAAGACCTCGGGATTCAAACTTAACAAAAAAAGTATAAAATTCTTAGGCATTCACTTGTTTGAAAATGGTCCATAAACAGTATCAAAAAACTATAAACTAATTTGGAAGCCTATCCAAATGGAAAAAGAAATGTCTATCAAGGTCAGGGAGATTGGTGGGATTTCAAAAAAGTTATAATCTCAAAGATTCTATTTTTATTCAATACTATCCCTCTCCCACCCACGAAGGAAATCTCAGGAAACTCCTTCTCTTTTGGAAAAAAAACTGAGACCCAAGAAAGCAGTATTATACCAATACAAAGCATAAAGGAAGGTGGAAATTCATGAATCTAAATTTAGATTTTGTGGCTTTTCAGCTTAAGCAAATAATAAGGGCATCAGTACATTCTGGGGAACCACTGAATAGCGTTTCAGGGAAGATTTGACCCATTTGTTCCAGAATGCTGGGTAAGCAACCTACAGTAGAGAAACCCACAAACTCTGGAAACATTGGTGCACTAACACTAGCAGCCCCTTTCAAATTATCCAGATATTTTAACCCTACCTCAAAAAACAGCCTTGAAAGAAAAAGGCTATTGTAGGCTAAAGGACTGTTTAGGTTAGCAAGGCTGAACTAAGGGCAAAGAAATAATTAAAACAACCAATGACTGGTTGACCCCACAGCTATTTCTACATTTGGTAAGTTCACTCAGGTCAGGATCTGAAGAGACCATTGTTTATACTAGAACGAAAGTTGTGTAAACTACCTTCATTTCACACAGGTGAGTTAACTATCCAAAATCTACCAGACCCTGATAGAATATGGCGACCTCCATGGCTTTAAAACATTATGGACAACAGACATAACGAGAGAAATAACGACAGAGGACCGGCAGAGTCTTTTAAAGAGCAAATCATTTCATGTCAGCACCAGTTTCCGCAAACTGCATCTGCAAGTAATATTTATGGCCATCACCCCAGTACAACAGTCTAGAATGATTAATTTGAATATTCCTAATTGTTAGCACAGCCAAGGAACAAAAGATACATTTTATCACCAATATTGGGAATGGGTACGATTAACCTACTTTTGGCAAGAAAGAGCCTAGGAGCAGAATAACAATATAAAAGTCAAGTTCCCCTCACTACCAGAAGGGTGTCTTTTAACTCTCTTCACAGGTCCAAACAAAGCTCAAAAACAAAAAGGATTTCTAAATTATCTATTTTCTCACTCCAAAAAACTGATGGAAAAAACCTGGAAAAAACATTAATCTGCTTCAAATGAGCACTTGTTATAGAATTATGTGGGGTATAGCCGCTGCAGAATACCTGGCAGCAAAGGAAAAACAAGAGCAGGGGCAAGGTAGAATAACACAGTTTTATAGTCTTTAGGGTTTCCTGCTCTTCAACCATGAATGTACAAGCAAATTCAATTTGTCAGCTCCTTTGCCCTTACAAAACTGGCTCAGAGATATGGGCATGCATTATATGAATTGTGCCTCTCAGTATATTGTTACTGTATGTTAGAATGCTTATTTAGTTCTTGTTTTGCTTTTATTGGTTTACTTCTGTATCCAAATGTTAATAGAGGGCCTTTTTGCACTTGGTGAAAAGGGATGCTCTGGGTATGGTTTCAGATGGAGTGTGGGAACACTTTCCAGCTCGGATGGCAAATCTCAGCAGAAGGAAAGTTTCTTAGAGCATGCTTGTCAGAATGCTCCTCTGCTTGGATGGCAAACCTCAGCAGAAGGTCGCTTCCTAGAGCATGTTGACCCCTCTTATCTCTCTTAAGCAAGACACATACCTTCCTTATCTCTCTTAAGCTAGACACATCCTACGTTCAAGAGCATCGCTTGCGCAAATTGTTCACGTGGACATCACGCACCAGCTCAACCGACATCTGAGTATTTCCCTTTTACCTAATAATCCTTCCTGTTTACCCAGAGTGATTCATTCAATGTATATCCTGTGTAATGATATATAAGCAACTGCATTGCCTAGTAAAAGCAAGTAACTCTTCTCCACTCCCGTGTCTGTGTCATCCGTTGCTTCATCAATGGAGCATATGCATTGTGCTGGGATGCTTATTTACTAGAAGCATCTCTGCACGTGCAGGAGTGTCTCATGGCCAAGATAGGTGTGCAGCACATCTTCATGCTCCATATCTTACCTAACTGCTGACCAGGAATCTCCTGTATGCTCCATTTGTACCTCTTCCAAGTGGAAGAGGTGCAAATGGGGCATGGAGTTGTGTGCTTGTGCAATGGGTTGCCGGGTTGCACAAATATTCCCATTCTTCCATCAAGGCGAGCATGCTTTCAGAAACTTTGGATAGATGTGCTACTTGTAGATCAAACTGTAAACTAATTTGTATTTATTTGTTTATCTAATCCATTTATATATCATTTCTCATGAAAACATCTTGAAGCAGTTTACAGTCAAATATAAAAATGGCACACAGAGCAACCACACAAACACAATATATTTGATTCATCTCATTCTGCTCAATCCAATTTTTTTTATTGCACTTATCAGGTCTTAGTCACTTAGCTCTTATGCAGTGACCTTATGAATGCCCACTTATGGATTAAGTGTGAAAATGCCCAATGACCAATCCTCTTCATCTATTTCAGCACATATCAAGTCCTCACATCAAACTTTTGAAAGGTGGGAAGCAACCTTTCCTTATCTGGGCCTGACTGTTGAAGGTTTCACAGCCAGTTTGTTATTTCACAATTTCCTGATTTCCAAGTATTAATCAAGGCAGGAAGAAAACGCTGTGGGGCTGGGTGGAAATTGTGCACCACAAGCACGCTAACCTTTACCTATTGTGACCGATTTCTTACTTTTAGTGTCCAGCTGGTGAGCATCTGCACTACTTCCAGCTAAGGGATCCATCAGAGCTGCTACGCAAGCACACTGCCAGCTCACATGGCACCCTGGTGTGACTGTGCTTGCACAAAGCATAAGCATCACCAGCACTGGTGCTGGCACAGTCACACAGGGCACCGGATCCAAGATGGTGGTGCCCTACACATGGATCAGACAAGCGATTGATTGCACGGGAGCTATGCTATTATTGACTAGTGCTAGCAAGGGCGAGTGCTAATCAATGTTAGCCTATGATGCACCTTTCCCATCCACTTCAAAAAAGTGCTAAAAACTATTGCTGGAAAATTCAGCACTGGTGGTGGGTTTTCCAATAGCACTTTTTACTTATGATCTGGACAGAAGCAGAATCATGGCTCTATCCACTGCACATACATAGAGGCCTAAGGTGTCCATGCATGTGTGGACGTGATACCATGCATGTCTAGGCATATGAGATGCCCATATGGGCCTGACAGTAAAGCAGACAAAGGCAGTGCTGGCCATGGTTTTGTATAACTATGAGGCACTTATTGCGGAAGAAGGGTTTCCTGCATTTTTACCACCAAGCGAGATATCTGGCTCCCATCTTAGAGCAAACTTAGTAAGCAGAAAACAGAGTCTGGGAACACAAGTTGCCCTGGAAATCTTGAGCTCAGTTATGTTGATCAGTAGGGGTTTTGACATTCAAACTGGATTGGAATGCTTCATGTGCTGCCTATAATCATTGTATTCTTTTATCTCAATAAAGATTGAAGACACAGTGATGTTATGTTTTACCTAGTTCCTGAGTCTGGACCTAAGGTTGTGATTCTGACAGGCTATTTCACCAGCCATTTGGGTAAATCAAATCAAATAGACATTAATGGAAAGACCAACATCCACTGCTGTAGAACCCCTTTCTGCCCTGTATTTTGGAGGAGACCATGAGCTGAAAATCTGTACGTGTGTGCAGGAACAGGAACAGTTACTATTTTTGGCTCAAGTTCTTTCTTTTTTTTCATATCCCCTTACTTGCTTCTATTTTTATGGAGAAGGAACCAAAGGGTGCGAAGTTTGGGGGGTAAAGTGAGTTTTCAAGGATCTGTGATCCAGGAAGAAAGTTTGTTACTGAGGACAGCAAACGGACCGTAGTGGTCAGAGATGATATGAATGACAATGGAATGTTCCTGAGTGTGAAGAAAAGGCCAGTTAATGTGGCCTCTCCAGAAATGGAAAGACCTGCTTGTTGTTTTGAAATGAATTTAATTTATTGACTGTAACAATGACATTCTCTGGTACAGCTGATATGTTCTGATGAACATCTTTCCATTCCTTCCAGAACCTGATTCCAATCTGTATTACAAATGTCCCTGTGAAAGTGGCTTAACTTGTGGGAGTACCACCAACTCTGATTTTGGCATCTGCAGAAAACAAGTTAAAGAAGAAAAATATTCAAGAAAGTAATGCTCTCTCTGTGCATGTTGCAAGTTGTTATGATTGACATGGCTGCTAACAATAATCAAATATATTGCAGTTGTTACTATCATTATGTTCTCGTATGTTCTCGTACACTTCTAGCATAGCTCGATACTCATCTGTAGACCATCCTAATTCCCCGCCCCTGGGCTTGCCAGTCTGGTCTGCAGCAGCGAGCATAACCCGTGTGCATGCATGTGTGTGGGAAAGCACGCAGCCCTGGGTGGGGGGTGGACCACGGAGGCATCCACTGGGTGCAGCTGCCTCAATTGAGGCTACTGTGCCCCAAGGAGGCCGATCGCCGGCTGGACCCCAGCTGCCTGTCCCTGGGTTGATTGCAACCCAATGTCAGCAGCCGAGGGCAGGGACTCTGGCCCGCGTGTCCACCTTTTTGGGCTAGGACATGTGGGGGCAGATTCCCCATTTGCACCTAAGCGGGTAAGGATGCGCTCCCACGCATCCCTTAGCTGCCTAGGTGTGAATAGCGAATCTGTCCCCACATGTCCTAGCCTTCCTGCACTACAGCCATTCATCTGTAGTGCGAAAATCAGGCTTGAAAAAGTGCTATAAATTGTTTCTTATGGGTTGATGGCACTAGTCCCTCAACAACCAGAAGAACTCCACTGGATGGGCACTTGAGGACACACCAGTGGCAGAGAAGTGGGTTTTTGCCACCATCATAACTCCGTGGCAGAAGCATAATAATTCACTTTTATCCATGTTCAGCCAAATTCACACTGGGATAGGAAACACTCTTAATTTGGAAAACATAGGCCCTCTCTGCACTGGTCACATGAATCAAACACAGGAAAGGCTATCCCTTGATGAAAGCGGTTCTCCCTCTCATTCCTCTTGGCAATATCAGCCCTATGCCCACTGCACTGGCTGCCATCTTGGTCTGTTTCACAGTGGCAACTATGTTTGACTTTCTCACATATGATATTCTCTCTTTCTGGGGGCCCATTCAGATGGGGGAAATAGTGCCATTATGGCACCACTACAGAGGGGTTGCCTCACTTATCTGATAACACGATCCAACTGGACCATGCCAAATGGTCCCTGCTCAATCCACTCTTCTATTGCACTTATCTGGTCATAGTGGTTCAGCTCTTAAGCAGTGACCCTAGACATGTATGTTTAGTCAGAAGAAACCTCAAAGGGCTCGATAACACATGCTCCCAAGCATTTATAGCGTAAATCATTAATCTTTCTAATACCAAAGACTTCTATGGCCTTGAAAAACTTCAGCTGTTTTGTTTCCCTGCTCCATCATATATATATTTTTTCCTTTCGTGAGTATTTACATTCCATTGGACAGAATGGTTCATGTGATTTTGCTGACTGGTGTTATATATATGGATGCAATAAGCTAATAATTCTAGATTCTCAGGACCATCACATTAAGCCACTGACTGCTCACTGGCTCCTTCAAACCAATGGATAAAGTTTGGCTTTTGTTGCTGCTCACGCTTGCCCTGGCAGAGGCCAAATCAAAAGGACTCATCATGAATCTGGTAAGAAGACCCTTGGTGATATTAGGGGTCCTTTCTAAGGGCAGCCTAGTAAGAGAAGTATGGAGTGACTGCTGTTTGGAATGACACTCTTTTTTTCTTCAGTGTAGGCTTATTGCACAAAGGGGTTGGTGAACTACCACCAGTCCAAGGTCTTGTCTAAAACATACCTTCTATGATCTATTATTCAAAGGATACTATGCTATTGATTTTAACCTCAAAATGTCTTTGTTGTTCTTTTCAGCAAGAAAAGGCTGCTTCAAAGTAGAGTTCAGCTTGTTGTTATTGTTCAGTAGTTAAGAAATCTCTGACCCCTCATGACCCCATGAACTTAACTTCTGAAGTTTGTCCAAGCTTGTGTTTGTTGTCTCTATGCCTCCATGTATTAATCCCTCCCTCTGTTCTGTTCTTCATTTGCCTTCAGTCTCTCCCAGCGTCAAGGTCTTTCCCACTGAGTCCTCTTTTTTTCATTCTATAGGCCCTGTCCCCATGCAATTGAAAGTCTGCTGGAACTCTTCTTTTGCCTCTGAGCGGCCCCATTCCAGGCTTTACAAGGCGCTTAGGGAGCTTAGGAAAGTGAGACACCTGCAATAAAATACGTGCACTTTAAAGAAGAGTTCCAGCGCTCTTTCGGCAATTCGCGCGTTTTGCTCGCTATATCTGCCTTGAGGACGCTCCGTGGCAAAAGGGGCGGGGATTGCTTGCCTGCACACACAGCCAAAAAGCATTCACACATCTGAGAAATGCAGCAGGTTCGCTTCCTTTCCTTTGTAAAAAGAGCCAGAATTGCTCAGAACTGAAACATTGTTATCAAGTGATCTGTGAAAGCCTTAAAAGAGAATGAGCGAAGGATCGCGCTGCCGATGCCTGCAGCTGCTGACTTCGCCAGGGCAGAAAGCCTTTTCTAACAGAGAACTGAGTGAAAGTAAGTGCTGAAAGTGAATGAATGAGCGATCATCTGCCTTTGCTAGGGCCGGGAAGCCGTTTCAGGAGACGGAGATCTGGCTATTTTTCCTTTTAACAAGAGAGGGGGCGGGGGAAAAAGATGCCCGGAAAGAGAAGACGGCTACCATGGGGACAGAAAGTCCATTTAGATCGCGGCTACCATGGGGGCGCTTATTCCGGAAGTGGAGGGGACTTTTAAAGTCAGCTATAACAGAGTGACGGCAGAGGAAGCCGAGAGGGGCTAATAAGTCTTTTGGGGACAGGGCCATAGTCAAACTATTTGTGCTCTGGTTCCCATATTTGTCTTTCCAATCAACAGCCAGAGTGGATTTTTTTTAGTATTGACTGATCTGATCTCATTACAGTCCAAATCAAAACTCAGCACAGCAGTTGGAAAGCATTGATTCTTTGGTGTTTAGCCTTCCTTATGGTCCAGTTCTTACAGCCATACATTACTCCTGGAAAAATGATAGTTTTGTCTGTGCCACCCTTTGTTGCCAGAGCTGTGTCTCTGCTTTTTAATGTGCTGTCCATGTTTGCCATAGTTTTCTCCCCAAGAGGCAAGCACCTTTTAATTTCATGGTGTATTCATGCCTCCGTAATGCCCAGATGTGTGTGTCACCTTCACTGTGCACACGTGGCCAGCTGTTTCAGCCTTCATGCATGTGTGGTAGATGGAGCAATGATTGGCACTCTGTTCTCAGCTTGAGAGAAAGTCCTGGGTTGCCACAGCTCTGAGATTGCTTCTGTAATGGGCAGTCCTAGTGAGGTTTGGGATAGATTCAGCAGCTCAAAGTGCAGCTGCCAGATGTATCCCCCATCTTCACTTCCCTGGGATGTTTACTCAGGAAAGTGAAAATGCGAAAAACGCCTTAGGCCCTGTCCCCATGCTGGCCATCTGGGACTGTTTGGGTGCTGTTTTGGCTCTCATGGGCCGGGTGAGGGACTGGGAACGCATCTCGAGTGTCCCCATGTCATTCCCATCAACGCCGGCCGGGTTTGGGGTTCAGTGTGGATGCAGGCATCACCATGACAAGCATGCTGAGCTCTGGCACAGGGGAGTAACACCACCTCTCCACCTTCTCTGTCCTCATTGGAAGCTGAATCAAAAGCTGCAACTCTCGGACTTCCGCTGTGGAGGAACACCAGATCATCACGGGAGAGATGACCTCCTGTGCCCGTAGTAATTTACTGTCCTGAGAAATGTAAGTAAATAACATTTCTCAGTGGTCTGTACTGCTGAGTTACAGCAGAAATGAAGGAATTTCTTCAAAAAGGATCGGTTTGTCCAATCCAGAAGAAACCAAGGTCATCAATTCCGGTGCTACGGAGGCAAAGTAAGATCCAAAAATCCTTCTTTTTAATGAAAATATAAAAGAAATTATTAATCGATGTTTTGAAAGCACCTTGGACCTAAAGCTCTGCTCAGATGACCTTGACAGTGGCCAAATTAATG
>MTQE01001134.1:62792992-62804526 GCA_014337955.1 Aspidoscelis marmoratus | reverse complement strand
TCCTCTCCCCATTGCCCAGGGCACACAGCAGTAGCAGCAACTCAAGCCCCGTTCGCCCGCTCACCTCCACAGCCACCAACCCCAGCAGGGGTTCCCTCTGAAAAAAGTATCCTGGCTGGTTGGCTGGCTCTGCTGCTGCTGCCACCTGCACACACACACACACACACTTAAACATACACACATCTCCCAGATCCTGCAGCAGTTTCCTCCCTTTCTGTTTTTAAAGGTCAGAATTTTTAAACAGCCAGAATTGCACAAAATTGCAACATTGTTATCAGGTGTGAAGTGGGTGGATTGCTGCAATGAAACCAGCTGCTGTACAGGGTGGATTGTTACAATGAAACAGCTGCTGTACATTTTAACTGAAAGGGGCTGACCTGCAGGGTGAAACCCCATCCATTTCATGATGTATTTCCCACAACAATAAGGAAGAAGCATTTTAAAAGCCAAAACTGGAAAAAAACACCTGAAAAAATCAGGTGTTTATTTATTCCATTTTAAAGCCAAGTAATCATCAAAATACCTCTAAAACTGAGTGCGAATGGGGACGACGAAGATCCAAACTGTTTTTAAACAGTTTTAATTGATTGGGGGTGGGAACTACAAGGATCCAAACCATTTTTAAACCGTTTTAAAACAATTTTAAGTGGTAATGGGAACACGGCTCTTATGTTTCAAACAAAACAGGAGTATTTGTAAGGCAGAGAAAGCAGCTTAGTGAGGGACAGGAAAAGAGATTGACAGGTCAGCTGATAACATTTGGTCGACTTTTGGAAAGGTAGCCTCTTTTCCCTCTTTTCCTATTTTATTGACTGTAGCAACAAACTTTGTTCTGGTAAAGATTATTCTGATTTATATCTGTGCATTTCTTGCAGCACATAACTGGAGTTTATAAAAAATGTCCCTGCGAAAGTGGCTTAACTTGTGATGCTGACCGGACAATTATTGGGAGTATCACCAACTCTGATTATGGCATCTGCTATGATCCAGCAGAGAAAAATTAAATGAGGAAAAATATTTTAAAAAGTAATGCTCTCCCTGTACACATTGCCAGTTATGATTTCTATGCCTGATGATAATAATAAAATATATTGCAGTTGTTACTATTATTACTCCAGCATAGTTCCAAACACATCTATAGACCATATTCATTGTTCACCCAAGCATGGGTTGAAATAATCTTCCACACCTAATCCTCATTCTGTTGCTTCCTATGGGTTGATGGCACTAGTCCCTTAAACAACCAGAAGTGTTCATCTGGATGGGCACCTGAAGACACAACAATGGCAGAGAAATAGATTTTTGTCATCATCACAACCGCATGTGGGAGGCATGATAACCTGTTTTTATCCATGTTTGGACAATTCATATTGGGTAGGAAACCTTCATTTGGAAAACATAGGCTTTTTCTGTGATCCAGTTTGGTCTAGTGGCTAGGGTGCCGGACTCTGATCTGGGAATACTGGGTTTGATTCCACCCTCCCTGATGAAGCCAGCTGGGTGACCTTGGGCTAGTCACAGCTCCCTTCTGAGCTCTCACAGCCCCGCCTACCTCACAGGGTGTTCTCTTGTGGGGAGAAGAATAGAAAAGCTTTGTCAGCTGCTTTGAGTCCCCTTAAATGGGTGAGAAAAGTGGGGTAGAAAAGCCAACTCTTCTTCTTCTTCATTGGGCCTTAATCTAGACTGTGTCTTGCCACCTTGAGCTTCCCATAGTCTCCTTTACCATGAGGACTGTAGGCTTTTATAATCTGAAATAAGACCCAGCGCAAAAGGGGACATAGATTGTCTACATTAGGAACAGCTGGCCATTTTTGGGACCGTCCACACTTCCCTGAGACCCAGGTAGGTCTGACACTGGCAAAGCAAATGCCATCCACTGTCTCTGGTCTTAAGTGCTGTGGGATACTTTTCCATGGCAGTTTAAGTTTAAAAATGCCCAATGATCAGTTCTCTTCATTTAATTAAGTGCATATAGCATAACTGTGTGCTCTCCAGGTGGTACAGTCTCTGTGCAAACTTGCTGGCCTCACTGCCCCTATGCCCAGTTCTCCTTTATGGCTCAGGCTGGGTTTTCTTCCTGGCACTGCCATGCAGACAGGCAGCAGTGGCAGAATTAGCTAGGCCTCATTCTGGACTCCAGGTGACATTTTACTGGGCTTTGGGAAACTGCCCTCTTCTGCATCTGTTGCCAGAGCTGTGGGGAAACATCCCAGCCAGCAACTTTGGAAACTGGAGAACCTTTATCTCCCTGCTCCAAAGGCATTCCTGGACATGGCAGTTCTCTGCACACCAGACCCCTCACCCTGCTCTTGGTCCAAATCACTAGTTTGGGTTCAGGAGCATTCCCTGTGGCACATGCTGTGCACCATAGTACAGAAGCTACCTGGATGTTCAACTACTTCTCAGCACCTCAACTCCCTATTTAACCACTGCGGTCTAGACATGATTAATGGAGTACGGTAAGTAACTTCTTCTGGAAAATCAACAGCTGATCAAGTCACGTCTACAAAGGAGAGTGGAACTTTCCATTTAGATTTCTGCATCCTTGCCCTCATTTTCCTCCCACAAATTTTAGGTAAACAGCTATGGTGACATACAGCTGGGACCAGTGCCAACATTAAAGACTACAGAATCTTCTGGCACCTTTCAGAGACTGTTGACAGACCTGATATTTGATATTTAAGCAGGAAATCAAAGACCAACTTCACCATAGCCTTGCAATACATTTCTCGAGTATTACAACATATCTTACATTCGATCCAGCATATTGTTGATTTTTCTATCATACCCTTAATATCTTATTAACCTAAAAGTAGAGAGTTTCCAGCATTGATCTGTATCTTCAAAGCAGGAACACCCAGCAGACTAGGACCACAAGGAAAGGGTGGGCCTATAGTTGAAGCTCCCAGTGAAGCCTTCCTTACTCTCCTGATACTTAGATCCACAGTGAACCAAAACCAGTTTGGGGTAATGAAAATGAGGCTGTCGATCAGATCTTTGCTCCTCCCGGACAGCCTGGAGTCTTAATCTTCATTTACATATATGGTGGGGGGAGGAATTCAAGTTTTACATTTGTGGGATAGATTTCCATCCCAGACATGCAAAAGTTGAAAAACAGACAGAAAATCACTTCTAGGAGATCAGTGTACAGTATACTTCTCCTCCTCCCACTTAATTAATGAAGTTTAATAATTCAAGAAAACAGCCTGAAAATAAACCCAGCAAAATCTACTGATCCTTTGTTAGAGACACATTGTGTTCTCTGGAGGAAACCTGAAAATGCCAGGGAAGCTTTTAAAAAAACATTTGATTGCATAAGGTGGCAAAACGTCATCCTTTTGAGATAATTGTCCTGTGGAGCCACGACAAGATATTAGCACCATGTCAAAACTGATTTTTTTAAGCTTTCAGAGGGGGAGTTCCCACTTGACTATTTTAACCTGAATTGGACTATTTTAATCCAGATTCAGGACCGAGTGTGCATTCTGGCTGTTCCTATTTGCTTGAGGATAACATGGGCTGAATTTGAATGCATTTCTCATTCAAGCCACCCAAGTCCTGAGCATGGAGAAACAGGATCTTTTCATCTCCACTCCTTGTCCAAACCCTGTAAGCCTGCCCCGCTCAGAATCAGCTGAGTGAAAGAACAGACACAGGGCAAAGAAATCAATTTCCCTTTCAGATTGGATGCTCCTTCCATTCACGTTGCTGGGAAGGCAGCAGCTTTGCACAGAAGCAGCTGACCAAAAGAACAGATAGTGCAAAGCAATCTCTCCCTTTCAAATCAGCTATTGGTGGGACAAGAACAGAGCTAGTGGTTCCTGCACAGGTTCAAAGAGAGAAGAGGGGATTCCCTTCCTTCCTTCTTTGCTTGGAATGAGCTGCTTAGGACCTAGCGGGGCTAAAAAAAGTTTCCCTCTGCAATTATTAGCTGCTACAAATGTATCTCTCATAAATGCAGTGGCATGCACAGAAAGGAGGAAATCTGTGTTCAAAGATCCAAGACATTTTTTAATCTCCAGCTAGCATTGTAGGGATGGGAAGGGAAGGGGGCAGACCTTCCCACATGTGAAATCCCACCCATCAGCAGCAAGATATGGGGGAGGCAGCCCCAAAGGCAGATCTCCTCCTCAAATAGTCCTGTAGCGTTCCCATAAGGGGGGAAAAAAAGTGGGCTGGGAACCAAAACGGGACTAAGAACAGTTTTCTGAGGACTTAGTGGATTTTAGCGAAGTAGTCCTCATAAAGTTTAGGAATAAAGATTTAAATGGGATCAGACTATCCCGAAAACAGAGTGGATTCACATCTTGTATGGGAATGCACCCAAACAGGCTAATTAGGTGCCCCATCTCTGAATGAATTCAGATCTGCAAAATAAAGAATAAATATTTTATGAGGGGCTCAAACAAGCATTAAAGCACACCAAAAAAAACCCACTATGCTGTGAAAATATTACAGTAACTTCTATTGTGGGGTAGACTTCCACCCCACAAGCTTTTTGTTTTCGTCCTTGAAGCCAAACAATATACCTTTGCAGCTGATTTTTGCACTGTTCCCTTCCAGAATAATCAGCTTTGAAGATGACCTGATGTAGGCATATACCCCCCAAATTTAAATGAAGACTTAATGTGGGCTCTCTTTGCTTTCAGAAACAAAATAAGCCCTCAACTTACCAAGTAGATTACAGGTTCCAGAATGCAACACAAGATAAACATTACGATTCTGTATCTTTAGCAACTTATTTATTAATCTCTCTTATAAATTGGCCCTTTAAGCGCTGTTGTCATTATCATTGGAGTAATCAGCTGCAGGAGGATGAAATCTGTCGCTGGGTTCTTGAAGGACAGGGCTACCAGGATTCTCACTGGGCTGGAAGCTATCGTCAATTCTTGGGAGGGGATAAAAGCTGTCGTTTGTGGGTTGAAGCGGGTGAAAACTGTGGCTGGTAGTGTTATGGGAGGAGTCAAAGGAAGCATTGGTGCCAGTGGCACTAGCGGAGAGGGGAGTGGGACTAAACGGGTGGCTGCTAACTGAGGATTGGTTAGCTTGGCTGATTCTAGTTGACTCAAGGGGGTAGGCACTGATGTTGGAACCCAAAGAGGCTGCACCACTGGTTCGGCTCTCTTCTCTGTTGAGCCGGAGGCTGAGGATGACCTTGCAGGCCTGAGCCTGGACATCCTCCTCTGGGTGGACGACAAGCGCAAGCAACCGGTCAGACAGGCGGGAGTTGTCTCCAAAGATGATTTCGTGCAGGGAGTTGTCGCTGTACTGCCATTGCATTGATTGATACTGCGGAGTCAGACGTCCCTCACTAAGGCGCTCAACAAAGACTAGTATTTCATAAAGCTGGTTCCCAGGCAGAGAAGACTGGAAGAGGTTCAGGAACTCTGCAGATACCTTAAGGAAAAAACACCACAATTCAATTTAGTAAAGGCCCTTCTCTTTTCATCTCCTCATTCTTGTGTACATGGTTCTGAACATATGTACCTCCAGCATTTGGAATAAACCAATTCCAGATGAATTCATTTAGTAATTTATTTGCACTCCTCTTCCTCCTGCATAATGCCATCCACATGCCATGATGGCGACTCTCTAGCCCTGTCCCCATGGAATTTAAAGTGTGCCAGGACACTCCTTTTGCCTCTGAGCGTCCCCATTCCGGGCTTTACAAGGCGCTTAGGGAGCTTAGCAAAGTGAGACACCCACGATAAAATACGTGCACTTTAAAGAAGAGTTTCAGCGCTCTTTCGGCGATTCGCGGGTTTTGCTCGCTATATCTGCCTTGAGGACGCTCCGTGGCAAAAGGGGTGGGGATTGCTTGCCTGCACACACAGCCAAAAAGCATTCACACATCTGAGAAATGCAGCAGGTTCGCTTCCTTTCCTTTGTAAAAAGAGCCAGAATTGCTCAGAATGGCAACATTGTTTTCAAGGGAAGCCTTAAAAGAGAATGAGCGAAGGATCGCGCTCCCGATCCTGCAGCCTTTTCTAACAGAGAACAAAGTGAAAGTAACTGCTGAAAGTGAATGAAAGTGACTGAGCGCTCATCTGCTTTGCTAGAGGCAGGAAGCAGTTTCAAGAGACGGAGATCCGGCGATTTTTCCTTTTAACAAGAGAGGGGGCGGGGGGGGGGAATGCCTGGAAAGAGAAAACTGCTACCACGGGGACGGAAAGTCCGTTTAGATCGCGGCTGCCAGGGGGACGCTTATTCTGGAAGTGGAGGGGACTTTTAAAGTCAGCTATAACAGAGTGACTGCAGAGGAAGCCGAGAGGGGCTAATAAGTCTTTTGGGGATTCAGCCTCTGTTCCAGAGCCTCCTGCAGCATGTGGGAACATACCCAATCCTACAAAGTTGTGGAGCAGTCTTAAGTACTCCACAGCTTCACCAGGAGATGCACCTTCTTCTTGTGTGAGCATTGCATGGAGACAGGATGCATGAAGACACTGCACAAAAAGTCTGCAATCTCAAGATTGCCATGGCAATAGCTGAGCGGGCGACCAAAGTTGTCACAACCTTTGCCGTGACAATTCAGATGGTCTGGGACTAACTGTCCACACCTTGAGTACATTTGGAAATGGCACCAGTGCTCACTGTGTGAATGCAGGCCATAGTCCCTACTTAACTGCACTGGAATACTCATTCCAGACAGTCAAACTTCAGGCCCTGTGAACAGGCCCTGAGTATTTCATGGCACTAGTAAACCTGATATGAGAGATGAAGTTTGACTTGCTGTCAGTGGCCACTGTTGAGTTTTCCAGTTTTACTGGCACACTGAGTGCAACATCTGCATAGTCCTTTTAATATCTTCTACTCCTGTTAGCTCCCTAACATTTTTGCCCTTTTTCATGCCCATTTTAGCACGAACCCTTGATATTTCCCGTTTTCTCTTGTCTTCCCCACTCTCATCTTCTATTTCTTTGTATTCCCCATTTAAGACCGTCTTCTTACATCTCTTGCTATTCTCTGGAAATCGTTCTTTTTCACTCTTGATTTTCACTTTTTTTTTTGGCTTTCTTGCTTTCTGTTCATTTAGGATTCTTTTTGTTGCTATTTCCTGTCCACAGTTCTCCAGTCTCTTGGTCTGTCAGATCTAATCCCTTAAATCTGTTCAACACCTCCAGCACATATTCATAAGGGATATTATTTAGGTCATATCTATGTGGTTTTGCGGTTCCCCCCATTTCTTCAATTTGGGTCTGAACTTTGCAATAAGACGCTCATGATCTGAGCTACTCAGTTCCAGTAGTCAAGCTACTGACAAATAACTCTGGTGACATTTTTGGAAGCTATGGAAGATTACGGTGAACATCTCGCACAACTTTTATAAGCTCTAGTCAAGGAAATAGTTTGTATAAACACTCTGCAAACTACACCTACTTCAATGATATATTTGGCTTATCTGTTTATTTCAGTAAGCAAGAAAGTACACAAACTCCCCCCCCCCCAAAGTATGTTCCTTTTAGAGCCTGTTCCATATTTCAGTATGAGAATGGACAGACTTCCTTCATACAGGCACAAAGATAGGCCCTTACCTGACAATTCATGATGTCATATAGTAGATCTTCTTTCTGGGCTAATGTACTAAGAAACTTGAGAACCTGCACCTGGACAAAAAGAGCAAAGTATTTCTTTCAGAAATTACCAAGGAGGTGACATCAGATGCCATTCATATCTAATTCTTACATCTAGAAGAAAACAGCTTTGCTGATGCGTTCTCTAACTCTGAACGTGGATTGAAGCTTGATTAAAAATTAGGTATGAATGCAGCTCAGAACCCTTTGCACACAAAAAATGAACCTCAAAGTCTTTTAATATGGCGAAGTCTGGCAAATAGATGAGACAGACTGAGCCTCAGGATATAACTACATGTAGGTGATGCTAGCTTTTTGCTGGAGGGATAAGAAAACAGGAGGTGGGGTTAGAAGTCTGGCTGCATGCTGAATTTTGTGTTTATTTTTGCACTTTGTGAATGATTTTAATATCAGCCTGCATAATAGGAGGGGCTCTTTCAGGGCTCTTTCTGCACTTGTCCCCGTAGCTGCCTTCCAGTGCGCTCCCAGATGGAGCATCTGCACTGGAAAGTGCTGTTTCCAACTCAAAAATGGCTCCTTTTGTGCGGGAGCATACTGGAAGGCAAGTACATGTGAAGCATGACTTAGTGTTCCATGTACACTTAACTTTACCAGAGACAGCCTTTTGCATCTCTGGTGAGCCTATCCACACCTCTATGGTGCTGGGTGGGTCAGCTGATGCTGGCACGTCAAGTGACCTGGAACGTGAGCAAGCATTTGTGATGTGTCATTGTTGTCTTAGTAATGGTGACAGTGCATGCTCACTGGCACTGACAGTGGGCCCCTGGTCACACCTTTAAGACGACTTCACATGTAGAAGAAAAGCACATAAAAAAGGAAGGGGAGCGTGGAGGTAGGGGAGGTTTAAAAAAGAACCATAAACACACACACCTCCCTTGAGTGACGCAATGGCATCCAATAAGAAAGGAGATAGATTTGCTTCAGCAAAAGGGTTGGAGAGCCGAGAGTTCTGTAGAGGAGGCTCAGGTCAATTGTGGAGAAGGGTGTGAGTGATGCAACCCAAAGCAAGGACGTCCTGGGGATGACCTATAACAATCTAGGTGTGAACAGAACTGATACGGCCTTAGTTCAAATTATGAATAGGGCGTCATATCTCATATAGGTGTGACCAGGGCCTGGGAGTCAAGATAGCAGTGCCCAGAGGTGCATCTGGACATCAGGTAAGTTTGCTCTCCACCCCTTTTGCTGCATCAAAACTACCTCCTTTCTTATTGGATGCCATTGTGTCACTCAAGGGAGACAAGGGTGTATGTTTGTAGTTCTTTTTTAAGCCTTCTCCCACACCTCCACTCCCCCCTTCCTTTTTTATGTGCTTTTCTTCTTCGTGTGATTAATTTAAAATAATAATAATAAATTTGCAGAAAAATGTTAGAAAATCATACACATAAACTAGGAGAGAAGGGGAGGTGCCTCATAAACTCTGTGCATGACACTGGATGAAGGAAAGACTCTACCCTGCCCACCACAGCATGGTTCAGCCTCCTTTATCCCACCCACCCTCACTCACACTGAGGAAGAGAAGACAGCCTGGCATATTCAGGACAGGTTGAGTCCTCTGGAAAAAAGGACTCCAGTTAAAATGATCTGATGGGGATAAGCCGGCTTGGAAAACAAATTGAATAAAAATAATGTAACATAACCTGAAGATGACTTGAAGCCGTCTTTAACTAAAGTTCTGACCAAGCCAATGTGGTTTAGAGATGGGAAGAAACACTAGCATACATATGATGCTTTTTAAAAAGATCTGCAGATCCTCCAGAGATTTAAGATAGACTAACTATATAAATAAGCCTGATACGTCATGTACCTTGACTAAATTGTTTGCCATAAGCAGCATTTCCATGAAGTTCGGTAACAGCCTTCTCAGGAGTGCGTGAGTGTGATCTGGAATATTTAGTCCATTGAGCAACTTCAGCCCAGCAACCTGTAGATTGGTATCCCAGTTGCTGGTCACCAGCTCGACTATCTTGGAGACATATTCCTGTGTAGGAAAATAAAGCAGCATTTTGATGACCATATTTTAAAAGTGTGAACCTGTCCTTCAGCTATAGTGCAGCTATGGAATTTTACAGCTCATTTTTTATATTTCCAAAATAAATCTGCACTCATTGCACATGTTTCTCCCAAAGAGTTTAAGCCGTAAATCTTATTCTCTATTTTACCTGCACAGCAACCCTATCAGAAAGGTTAAGCTGAGGGGCAGTTAACAGCAGAAGATCATACAGTGAGATTTATGTCCAAATGGCAATTTGAACTCTGGGGGTGAACTCCCGTTCAAGGAATAAAGCGCTATATACAAGGCTATTTAGATCGGGATTTACATCGGTATGTAAAACGCATTAAAAGGAAGCAAAGGAGCATCTGGCAATCGGATACAACCCCGATTTTGTGTCCCCACTCCTAAACACTTAAAACGCTTCCAAAAATGGATTGGGGAAAGCGATTCTTTCCCCTCCTCAACCTTTCCCCACCCCTCTCTCCCCATTGCCCAGGGCGCACGGCAGCAGTGGCAACTCAAGCCCTGTTCACCCGCTCCACCTCCACAGCCATCATCCCCAGCAGAGGTTCCCTCCAAAAACAGCACCCTGGCTGGCTCGCTCTGCTGCTGCCACCGCCTGTGCACACACACTTAAACGTACACACATCTCCCAGTTCCTGCAGCAGATTCCCCCCTTTCCCTTTTTAAAGATGAAGGAAGGAGGAAAACAGCCACAATTGCGCAGGATTGCCTCTTTCCTTGATCTTTAGGCTTGCGTGGGTGGGAAAGGATCTTTAGGCTTGCGTGGGTGGGAAAGGTGTGAAGTGGCTGAATTGTTATAATGAAACAGTCTGTTCTATAGGGGAATACTCTAGTGTTCCCACAGCACTAAGGAAGAAACGTTTTAAAAGCAAAAGTGGAAATAAACACTGGAAAAATCCAGTGTTTATTTATTCTGTTTTTAAGCCATATAATCCTCAAAATACCCCTGAAACTGATTGGGAATGGGGATGAAGAGGATCCAAACCGTTTTGAAACCGTTGTAATTGGTTGGGGGTGGGAATAATGAGGATCCAAACCATTTTGAAACAGTTTTAAAGTGGTAATGGGAACTCGCCCTGTGTTCTCCAATCCTTATTGGACATTTACTTCTGAACATGATAATCTAGCACTACTACATTTTGAGGCCTTCTGCTCAAGCTACTGAAAGATCTCCGTACACTATCAACAATGAATCAGATCCCATTCCCAATGCTATTCCCAGTAAGCAGAAAGCCTCCCCTCCCATGATGTGTAAGCTGTCCAGTCCCCAAAGGACAGCTTGGTCTACACTGAAAATTAGCTTCCTCTAAAACTGTGCCCATACATAGCTTTCTTTAGTGCTTACCTGGATTTTTATTTTAAACTTCCGGACGATAGTGAATGCCTTCAGGGCATTCAGAGCCTCAGTTCTGACACTCACATCCCTGTCATCCAAAAACAAGGCTACCAATTTTATATCATCATTGGTACAGGTGCTTGCCTGGAAAATAAAAGCTGGATCATTAAATGCCATTTAGTGGGAATAAAAAATGCATCACTTGAATTAGTAGGCTTTGGATATTTCGTATTCCCAATGCAAACCCACCCAAATGTCTAAGCAGGGTTGCTAACAAAAGGAGCTCCACATTTTCATCAGCAGCAATCACCAGGACGTTTCCTATGTTGCCTTCTTAATTAAAGGACTGAGGAGGACAGTGTTACATGGACAGTGCCAAAAGCTTTATGCTAAAGTGGATCCAAAACTCAAAATAATTTTAGGTTTGCCAAATTCTGTTACTGGTGCAGTCAGTCAGCCTCATATATATTCTCAGGTTCTTCCTGGTTTCATGCTTTGCAAGATGGCATGTTAAACCAAGTCCAAATATATTTTACTTATTTATTTATATTTATTTATATTTCAATTTATATGCCGCCCCATACCC
>MTQE01001134.1:62780558-62791718 GCA_014337955.1 Aspidoscelis marmoratus | reverse complement strand
CAAGGTGGTTTCCGTGCCATGACCGGGCCTGAAGCCGGATTGAAATGTCTTTGAAAGCTTTTTCTTGGAACAAGTGCAATGTCTTGGCGAATAAGACTCACTGAATGCTGCAAGAATATTAGCCAAGGTTAAGCGGAGCTTTAAGACTGAACCTGAACGTTGGGCTTTTACCTCTGAATCCCTCAGATAGATACACTGAGTGATGTTATGAAGAGTTGTCCTCTTGGAGCCATCATCTAGATTGGAAGCAAGGGACTGCAAGAGCCATCTGAGTTCTCCAGGAGCATTTACTCTTGAAGCTGAAAGTTCAGCAGGGAATCCTCCTATAAGCATTCATTCAGAAATGAAATGATTAGCCTACTGACAAAGAAATAATATATTGCCAGTATTTGTGGAAACTTCTGCCAGCTACTAAATTTTCAAAGCAAATTGTGGCTCTTCTGATGATGGGCATTTCTCTCTCCCAGAAACTTCCCATTCAAACTGAATCATAGCACATTTCTTACTTATAGCTTGCCTTAGTGTACCCCCTCCAAGCCCTTCAGCATCCTCCTTGTGGCTGAGCCTCTCTAAAAAGCACTGAAAGGCCGTGTCCCCATGCAAGTGATTTGGTGTGATTTGGGCTCATTTGTGACCAGGTGCAGGACTGAAACCGAATCTTGCCCATCCCCATGCTATTACCACTAACGTGGGCTGTATATGCATACAGCTGTCCCCACGCAGTTGAGCGGTTTTGCGCACCTCCACTTCACCCGGGAACCTGCCTGCCATGGCTGTGAACAGTGGTGGAGGGAAAAAATCAAGCCAATCTCCTCCCCAAATAGCCCAGTACTGTCCCCATGCTTAGGCTCAGCTCACAAAGCAAAGTGTGCCAAGCCGCCAAGCCACGGTGAGAACAATTTTTTCCAGGACCAAATTTAGTCCTGGTTTGGGCGATTTGATCCAAGAAAATCAGACAAAATAAAAAAAATGCGTGGGGATGGCCCCTCCCGAATCTGATTTTGATTCAGGGGAAAAGGTACATGGAGATATACGCAGACTATTCCAAAAGTCAGGATCTTCTTCCAACCTCCTCATGATGTTCTTGGAGGACACAAGCATTTCTGCAGAGACCATGGATGGGCAGCTGGGTGCCCTGAACCTTCAGAAGTTCTTCTACTGTAGCTTCCTCTCCTGACTCAGTCTTGACCTGAGGAGAACACTGCCAGATCCAGATCCTCGTACCCCACTAGAACATCTACCACTAGAACATGCTATGTGGCCATAGCACCAGACTACCATGGCCTCATCTCTGAAAACTCTACATAAGTATATTTTCTTGAAACAACAGACAAAGTGGATAACAGTTGCTTCAGAGGCCAAGAGCATTCTGGAATCCTTCTCTGGCCTATCCTTGCTGTTCCTTTTTGCAAATCTCACTTTGCCTCATTGCTTGCCAATTCCAACTAGCCTCTCTCAGTGACACTTCTAACATACTCCAAGTATAATTTTTCAGCCTTCTCCCCCATCCCCCAATTATCCTTCTTTTTAGTCTGCCTTTCTTGGTGTTTGTTCAGAAAAGGCAATGAGGACACATAAAAGGAACAGAACAATTGCTTTAATAAACCCATTCCAAATGGAATATACATGAGAATTTGGCAAGGGAAAGCTGATTGAAGTCTGAGCAAGAGGCCTAACGTGAAAAAAGGAAATCAGAACAACAAATTATTAATCAAAGAACTGGAATGAATAACCCATGATGAAACCAGTATATGAGTAATCTCTGGATATTAACATGAATTAGACCTCATGTGACTGAATTCCTCATTCTTTGTGTACCTACATGACCCTTCAATATGAACCTTAGGGAGCAGCTACAAAAAAGTCCTGATCACCACTAATATGTTGGTTGCAGGATGTAAAGAATACCTCATATCCCCAAACTGCTATCATATGATTTCATCAAGTTCAGATTTTTCTTTTAGCTGTGATTTTTAGGTTGTGCAGTTAAGACCCATGAAACAGAACACAGATAGAAAGAATACCTATGCAAAAGCCATCCATCCATCCATCCATCCATCCATCCATCCATCCATCCATCCATCCATCCATCCATCCATCCATCCATCCATCCATCCATCCATCCATCCACCCACCCACCCATCCTCCGTTCACATCCCATCGTTCTTCTGAAGAACTCAAGTAGCAAGCTTTACCCTTCCCCTGCTCATTTTATCTTCACAAAAACGGTGTTCAGAAATAACAAAGGGCACCTCATAGGTGCTCAAGAGACAGTATGTGGCCCTCATATTCCTGAGCCCTCTTTAATCCACCTTTTCTAGCAAAGAATGTTCATGGGGAGAGAGGCAGGCTGGCATGTGTGAACAATCCCACCTCAAAATCACCTCAGAGGCACCCCAGAGGCGCTTTCCCATCCCTTGTGTTTAATCACAGCCTCTGTGAGGTAAAGACAATGATAGCGCACAACAATCCCCAGTGAGCTTCTATGGCTGGGTGGTGAATTATCAAGCTCTTATTAAACCACTAGCTCTTAAAACTGTGATGACTGTTTTTGTTCTGTTCTACTTGCTGTTTTTGGCTATTAGGGTTATCAAATCTGTAAGACATTAGATAATTTGTTTTATCAGGCACCTCATAAATATATAACATACAGATAAGCAATGGCATAACACTTTCGGAATAAAACAGAAAAAAGCATGTACAGTACTGAGAATGTTTTACCAGGTCCATGTGAATCATATGACACACTGACTAAGATGCTTGAGTCTGGATTGAAGGGGGGACTTCTGAACATGGCTAGGAGAGTCTTGGATACTAAGTAGATGGCTGTAGCTCCTGCAGCTGCAGTTACTATATTTTTCCTAGTTATCAGCTCATAGTATTTCATCATCTTGTCTTGAATATCTAGGGAATCTGATTGACTTCTCACCAGAGGCAACAATACTGCCCCCATGGGAAAAGTGGCTTGGTTTGTGATGTCACCTGAATTCATCATGACAACTATACATCATCATCAAAGGATATGAAATGTAGGTGAGCTCCCACCTTCCCTGATATTATTACAATAATCTAATAACACAAAGGGATCCCACTGTCCAGTGTTATTTAGTGGCCAAACAGATGTCAATGAGAAATTTCCTTAGCTTTTTCTGTAGGTACCTTTTCCTCAACCATCAGTCTTCAGAAACACTCCATCTCTACCATGTGTCACTAGAAGACCATGTGCTTTGCACAGCAAAAATTCTAGGTTCAAAACCCGGAACCAGCACTTTGGAGGATCACATACCAAGTGACGTGAAAGACCTCAGAGACTCATTGTCAATCACAATAAATAGTTGAATAAAGACATGTCTTTTCTGAGACAAGACATCCATGAAGGACATTTTTGAGCCAACAGAGAAAAGCATCCAGGGCAGGAAGTTTAGATTATCATCCACCCTGGAGATTTTAGACTCCACCAGGCCTCGGGTGCTTCAGTTGTTGTTGTTGTTGTTGTTGTTTTTGCTTTGTGTTATTTTGCAACATATTATTTTGTATGATGCATGATTTTATAATGCATTTTTATTGCAATGTTTTGGTGTAATAAAGGCATCATGGCAGACAGAATTCAAGACTACTTGGAAGAAAATAACATCATGCCAGTAGAGCAAAAGGCAACAAATGAAGAAGCAGGGGGACGAAAGACCAACTGCTGATCAATAAAATGATTTTGGAGAACTGCAAAAGCCGGAAGACTAACTTGCACATGACATGGAGTGATTACTTAAAAGCCTTTGATACACTGCCACACAGTTGGATCATAAAGTGCCTGGAAATAATTGACATCACTAAAAATGTCGGGAATTTTATGGATAAGGCATTGGAAAACTGGAAGACAGAATTGTTTGTTGGAAATGAAAGTTATGGACTAGTTAACATCAAAAGAGGCATCTTCCAGGGGGGCTCATTGTCCCCACTGCTTTTCATCATTGCCATGATCCCAATGTCAATCAAACAGCCAGAAACTCACAGAGAAATTCTCATCTTCTGTACATGGAAGTTCTATGGAAAATCAGAAACTAAAATCCAGTCACTGACCAACACAGGCAGAATCTTCAGCGCTGACATCAGCATGGAATTTGGCATGGATAAATGTGCCACAGTGGTACTGAAGAAGGGAAAGATAACTGAAAGTGAAGGCATTGAAATATCTAATGGACAAGCCATTAAGTGCCACCAGATGGAAGCTTACAAATACCTGGGAGTCTTGCAACTGGACAACATCACGCATGAGTGTGTGAAAAGTATAGTCAGTAAAGAATACATCCAGGGGGCTAGAAAAAATTTAAAGAGCAAACTGAATGACTGCAACACTATCAAGGCCATAAATGCTTGGGCCATACCTGTTATCAGATACACTGCTGGAATTGTGAACTGGACACGATAGACCTTGACAACCTGGACAGAAAAAACAAGGAAATTGATGGTGATACACCATGATGACAACACACCATGGATTACATCACTGCAGTGATGTTGACAGGCTGCACTTGCCCAGAAAAACAGGTGGCAGAAGACTTTTGCATGTGAGGCAGACAGTAGAAGAAGAAATGCATGCATTTGCAGACTATGTGAAAGAAAGCCAGGAATTAGCCCTGATTGAAGGTGAACAACAGGAAGCTTCTTAAAGTGCAGCAAACCAATAACTGGTACCGAAACACTGTACTTCAATGCTGGACAGATAGTTGGCACAACAGGGGCCATGTCCCCATGCAAGTTTAGTGTGGTTCCGTGCTCAGGATCAGCAAGGGGCATCCCCATATGTTTTGGATTTCGTCCGCAAAAAGCATGCCAAATCCCCCCAAACCATGTCAAAAGGGTGCTTTAAGTCCTTGTATTTGTAATTTTTTCTGTTTGTTTCACATCAATCCTGGTGTCTCCTGGTATTGCAACATCAATGAACTACACCCCTTTTTTTTTCCTATAATGGTGATATCAGGGGTGTTATGTTCCAAAACTTTATCAGTTTGTATCCTGAAGTCCCATAATATTTTTGCCTTATGATCCCACTAGTTCTGTGTTGCTGGCAGATGGTAATTGTGGCAGAGATTCCAGTGGATCATTTTGGCAACAGTGTTGTGTCACTATTTGGAATCAGTCCGCGCAATCTTTTTGCAGCAGCTGAGTACATGGCCGATTGTTTCTTCAGCTTCTTTGCAAAATCAGCACTTGATGTCTACAAGTGATTTTTCCATTTTGGCTTTTATCACATTGGTCTTGATAGCCTGTTCTTGTGCAGCTAAAATCAGGCCTTCTGCATCTTTCTTCAGTGTTCCATTTGTAAGCCACAGCCAGGTCTTTCCTTGGTTTACTTTACTTTAAATTTTCTCCAAGAATTGTCTATGTAATTTATTGTGCCAGTTGTGTTGTTGTTGTTGTTATATAAAACAGGCTAACTATTTTTGCCCATGTCAGGGTGGCCCAACTGTAGTCTTCATGGTCTTTCTAGACTACAGGTCCCATTGTTCCTGTTAATGAAGAAAGAGATTATTCAGATATGAAACAGAGAGATATCTTTGTTCTTGTAACGAAACAGAAGAAATACTGAAGCAAACATATTTGGAAACATATTTTGCAGCCAATTCAAGGCACACTTACACAGAACTGGGTATACATTAGGACTTCCTCCCCAGCCAGTAAATATTTTAGGACCATAATATAAACCAGCTCCATTCATTTTTTAGGCAGGCTGAGCATTCTTGGCAAATATCCATTGGCCGTGGATGTCTTTGAAGAATACCTGGCAGGACCCAGAAGAGGGCAGCAAAACCCTTGAGATAGGTGCCTCCCTCTGCCTCTATGTGAATGGGAAAAACGTGCCACAGTAACCTGGTGAATTGAAAATGTTCTTAGGGCGAGGGAATTTAACTCAGCTCCCAAACTTTCCATCCTTTAAAAAAAAGAAAAAGAAAAGGCATACCTATGAGTCAGCTGTTAATGATCTACAGCAGATATTATAGTACAAAATCAAAGATGTGGGCTCTGGGAAAGCGTTCAAAGTGGGAATCCAGCTGTGCAAGAATTATGTAGCCTGCACTGGGCTAAATTAGGGCTGTTATTCTCAGCTACACAGATGGGTCTGGACAGATGTATGAAGATCGGGTATGGTTTATGGCACATTCTATCCATAAAACAAATCCCTCCCTGGCTTGTTAACATTTCAAACCCAAAGCAAGAGTAAAAAGCAATGGAAGGCCTTAAGTGACTATTAAAATATTTTCTACAATTTCACACAATGGCCAACACGTTTCAGCCAAAATTTTGCTTTGCAGGGGCTGCACTAAAATACCTTGACATAAAAAGTGGTTGTTGTAGGTCTGGGATTTCTGGAAGTGTCAATTAAGAAAACTATAAATGATTGTCTATAAACGTATCAATATAGGAAACGGCCATATTCACACCATCTGCCACTATCCCAGGACAAGGCGAGCCACTCTGTTTTAGGATTAGCAACTCATCCTAAATCGGCATACGTTATGGCCGTGTCTTCACGGTAACCTTATCTCGAATTCAAAATGTTTTCAGTCCTCAGCAGTTTGGCTTAACACCCTTTCCCTGTGTTAAACCACCCCAAAGCATGGTGAATCTCAATCCTGATTTCAACAGGTCCCACTCCGGATCATGCACTTGAAACGTTTTACATTTTTTACTGTGTGGACAGTACCGTTTTAAGGGATGAGAAACCATGTTTAGGGTTTCCCTCTCCCAATAGCTTGCTTCCAAAGACAGTGATTTCAGTGTAAAAATCCACTTAACAGGGATCGCTACACTATAGCAATGGAACCACTTCACACCTTGATGGTTGGAATAACAATGTTGCAGTTTTACGCAATTCTAAAAGTTCTGATCTTTAGAAAGTGAAAGGGAGGAAAGCAGCTGAGGTTCTGTGTGAATGTTTAAAGCAAAGGGCCTTTACTTGCTGCTGCTGCTGCTGCTGTGTGCCCTGAGCAATGGGGAGAGGAGGGAAAAGAATTGCTGGCTGCCCGCTGCCATTTTTCCTCCATCCATGGAAGCGGTAGCCACCTAGCCACCCAGTTAGGCTCGGTGAAGGGGTCCCTTATGGGTGGCACATCCATGCCAGGAGGAAGAGGGCAGGGCAGCCCCAAAAAGCAGCTTTTAAAAAGTAGCCACTTGAGTCCCCCCTTGAGTCACGTACTCCACGTAGGATCCTCAGAATCCAGATCCAACGCAATTAAGTTAAAAGTAATGGGAACAAGCAAATTTGTGTTTGTATCCGGTTCTATTATTTTGGTTAAAGGAAACTGTATTAAACTTTTAATGGGGATGCGCCCTAAGTCTAGTACGGGACAAGGCTATCCGCATTGAGATGGCCTCCCCTGTGCCAGGCCCAGAGACTGGTACCTTCTTCGGAGCCAGAGCAGGTAGCTTCCAAATTCTCCAAAGGCCAGGAAATCTGCATCCAGATAGGAGGAATACTTTGTGGGGGCTGCGGAGGAGTTGACACAGTGCCAGAAAGCTTTTAGAATGCTATGTAGTTCATGCAAAGCAAAGCCTGATACAAAAAACTCTGACTTACCTGAGCACTGATTGCAGATTTTCCCTTTTCCTAGATGTTTGGGTGGCCTCATTCCCATTATAAGCTTAATTCAGTTTCCCTAAAAAGAAATAACAGAACCGGATGCAGACGTGAATTTGCCTGATACCGTTACTTTCAGCCAGAATCACGTTCAATCTTGGGAATTCGTACATGACTCAAGGGGGGACTCAAGTGGCTACTTTTTAAAAGCTGCTTTTTGGGGCTGCCCTGTCCTCTTCCTCCTGCCATGAACGTGCCACCCATAAGGAACCTATTCAGGGAGTCTAGCTGGGTGGCTGGGTGGCTGCCGCTTGCCTGGATGGAGGAAAAACGGCAGCGGGCAGCCAGCGATTCTTTCCTCTCCTCTCCCCATTGCCCAGGGCACACAGCAACAGCAGCAACTCAAGCCCCCTTCGCCCATCACCGTCACAGCCTTTAAAACATTCACGCATCTCACCCAAACTTTGGCTGCTTTCCTCCCTTTTCCCTTTTTTAAAGGTCAGAACTTTCAAAATTGCAACATCGTTATCAGGTGTGAAGTGGTTGGATTGCTACAGTGTAGCGGCTGCTTTAAGGGGTGGATTTTTACAGCTTGCTTTGGAAGCAAGCTATTGGAGGAGGGAAACTCTCAGCCCTTAACATGGAACGGTTCCCACAGTAAAACGGTTCCTGGGAGGACCATTTTGGTTGTGTGTCTTGTTGTGCTACTGAAAGGGGTCTCCTGTGGTATACTGCAGAATCTACTCCTAGGACACCAGCGGAACTCAATGTTAAGGACTACCAGTATACCAAACTAGGGTGTCATTTTGGGCATCTTAGGCTGGTCTTCACACCAACCTGTGTGAATGAGGTGTGCTAGAAAGGAGAGGCGCCTCCCTTAAACCACACTAACTTCCAGATCCCTTCCTATCATGTATCAAACAAACACTTTGGGGGCAAATTCTAAGAAAAAGGAAGGGTTTAGCATATCGTATAACAAATGTTTTTCAAACCCATATTTCAAAATTTGGAATATCTTGATATTTTAAATAGCAAGGAAAGATTAATATTTCATTTAAGAGGACCAGACATCTAAGAAGTATATTGCTGAATGACCGCTCCTCCAGGACCATTATTCCCATGGCCACTCTATCTACTGTTGGTATATTTGAAAGGCGGGGATTTTAAGATACTTTCCAACCAGGAAAATTGATACCCTGAAATTTCTCAGCATTTGTAATACTGCAAATATATAATGGGATATAATATATGGGATATACTATTCTTAATCCAATCTCAATAGGCAAAACTATTGAAAGAGTATTGTTAGAGAACATTTGAATAATGTGAAAAGCAACACTTAAAAGATTGGGCCAATTCTGCAAATTATCACTTATATACAGGATTAAAAGTTTAGCCTACAAAAAAGATATTGCATTGTACTGGGAAGAATTACCGAGGAAGGAAATTTGGCAGATAATGCAATGATGGTCTTAATGGGATTTAATGCCTTTTCTTGCCCCAATTAAATACAATTCAGTATACTCATTTCTAGAAGTCCTGACGTCAGATAAGTTACTTTAAAAGTCTAAATCATCGTCCACAGCTTTCCTTGTAAGTTGTAATATTTAATTACCTCTCCCACTGTGAATGTCACGGATTCTTGGATCTCTTGTCATTTTATTGTTACAGTTAGTATCTGGGTGTTTTATGGCAACAGGTTTTAGGATTGTAAATACCTTCTATCGTTTCTTGAATTTAGTACCTTAAAAACCATCATTCACTGTGGAATGAACTAAAGTCAAGAAAATATTTTGATAGTTCCTTGAGGGCTGGCATCCCCTTTGATTCTGACTTAGGGTTATAGTGTTGCTCATAGTAACACTTTCTCTGATGTCCAGAATAGCCAGTAGCATGGGGAACACCTGAAGTACCTGGAACCAATATTCATCAGTCCACTGGGTACATGGTATGATGGCAACCACACTTTGCCCCAATGTGCATGAATGTTCTAAACATTCAAAACTCAATTGAATGTGGACATTCAAATTCAAATAGAATGTCTACAGAATTTCAAATGAATTTAGAATGTTCCAAAACATTAGTTTGAATAACAGAACGTATGTTCGAAACATTTGAATGTACAGGTACGTATGTATTACATATGTATCTTTATGAATCTCATGTATCTGTATGCATTTGTGCTGATAGTACAGGATGAAAGCGGGATTCATACGGATAAAACGGGATGTGTACAAAATGCGTACAAATACGTATAACACATATGAATGTTGTTGACCCTGGTATCTTCAGATACGAATGTTGTTGATATTCATATCTCCAGATTCAAATCTAACATTCAAACAAATAGATTCGAATGTATTTTATTCGAATTGGGTTTTGTTGCATTCAGATTCTAATCGAATGTTTGGATATTTGACTCAATTCAAATTTGAATGCAAAAAAAAATCCGTGCAAATCTCTAGTTCCCATAATGTTCAAGGTCCTTCTGAAAAGTCTCCTTCATATAACTTATCATAATATTGCAAAACTTGCAATAAGAGATGCAACTTTTTGTGAAGACGTCTTTCCAGGAGCAGCTGTGCAGGTAAGCATGGATAGGTCCAAGGACCATTTCCCTGCCCCAGGAAATAACAGTAAAACAATAATGAATGAAACAGCCATTTGCTGACCTTTTACAATGCCGGGAATTTGCTGCCTAGGGCCGACGCCTTGCTTTTCTTAAGGGTAGAGTCAGTCCTGCCTACAGACTTCCTCCTGGCTCTGACTTTAGGAGAGCAAATGATGACTTGGCTCCTTTAATCCCATGACTAGTAATGGGCACTGGGCAAGAAAAAGTGAGAAAAGGAATAAAGAAACACCTGCATTAAACTGTGTGATAGAAAAACAACTTTCCTTTTGTAATTGGAAATCTGTTTTTGTTTTGTTTTTTAGTCCATGGATTGCCCTGTGCCTTGGCAACATCTGAAGTGCAAAGAAAAAGAAGGGATAAGGAAGAATTCCCAAGATAATTGATTCAGGAGCCAGTGAATGACTTCTTAAGAGGAACAGAATGGAACAGAAGAGCATAGTGCAAAGTACAGTATGATCAGTATTCAAAAGAGGGTGACTCTTTCTGCACTTATTGTTAATCTGAATTCAAGAGCTGCTAAGAACACATCATCTGCACAGCAATCCGGATCAAGGAGCTGCTAAGAACACATTGTCTGCTTGGGAGTAGCATGGATCCGGATCAGGTGCCCATGCACATTTGGTGGGCCACTGTGTGCAAAGGGATGCTGGACTAGATGGGCTGTGGCCTGATCCAGCAGGGCTTCTCTTATGTTCTTATGTTCTTATACTTACTCTGTAATGCCTCGCACAGGAGAACCCTAAGGAAAGGAAGCCCTTGAAACGGCCCAAAGGTATAGGGCGGGATAGAAATGCAAAGACACGGTGGGAAAATACACAGATCTGGCTAGAATCCAGAACAGTAGCACTGCTTACTGCAATATTTTGTTGCAGGTTTCTCTTCAAGAATATATAATTTCATTGCCTAAATATGTTGTGCACTTAGCCTTTCTGCTTCCAAGCCCCCCCCCCCC
>MTQE01001134.1:62767396-62780520 GCA_014337955.1 Aspidoscelis marmoratus | reverse complement strand
CAGCCCCCCCCCCCCCGCAAAAAACCTTTTCTTAGGTTGTGTTCAGGTGAAACAAAAGGAATGCCTCAGAGAGACAGTGTGTGGCCGTTGAGTTCCGGAGGCGGCTTTTCTGATCCACCCTTGCTACCTAGCACAGAATGTTTAGAAGGGGAAGGGACAGACTGGTGTGTGAACAGTTCCATCCTTAAGCTGTCTCTGAGTTGTCTCAGAGATACTGTTTTTTGCTGTGTCTGATCACAGCCTTAGAAATGATAGAGGCAGAAACAGACATTTACAAATGATAGTTGTGGAAATTTTAAGAACCAGTTTTTAGGATACAGGCCTTCTAATCTAACTAAAAGCTTGGGATTCTTAGCTGTTGGCAAAAAAGATCTATGTTTTGCCAAGTTTTCTCAGAACCAGCCCTGTGTAAATTCTTTCTTTGTTCAGTATTTATAGACATAGAAGGGGCTTTCCAGAACATTCCCATGACTAATTATTTACATGGGAAGTCATCCTTAAAGCTGTAGGAAATGTAACAATCCACATATGGGATCTCACATTTTCCTATGTAAAATGTCCTTCAAAAACCACTGCATACATGCAGAAGTAAGCATAGGTATTTCTAATAACCCATTGGAGGGAATTGAGATGGTACTAAGGAGGGCTGTGATTCAGACCCTGCAAGCAGCCTCTGTGACCCCTGCAACTTGATGCTTCCTGACCTAGAACTCCTACTAGCGACAGAAATAGATTGTGCACATAAATTTCTACCTGTACCCACCCAACCCATGCAAGAAACCCTGCTCATTTGTCTGCATTCATTATCCCTTCCCCGTCTTTAAAAAAATCTTTGACCCTGTTCTGAAAAACCAAATAATCAGTTTAGAGACTGGCTTCAGTCTTCTTCATACATTTTGTGGACTAAAGTTCCTGAGAGTGAGATAAAAATTGTAATATTTTCACGTGGATTAAGTGAGCTTCTAGTCTAGTTCATAGTGTTAATCTGTTTTATCGTGGCAAGTGTGGATGAGGAATTTGTTATCATTTAGTGGCTTTGAATTTGCTGCAGCCTTTTATGAAGTGCTCTTTAGTAGAATTTTGACAGTTATTTACCCCGACACCACAGCCAATGTTAAAGCAGCATTAGCAAAAAGTTTCACTGTGTTATGTGCATGTTTACGTGGATATGGAGAGTGGCACGTGGCCAGGACTTCAGACAACAACAATCAGTGTTTTGTTATTGTTGGTTACCAACTCCTGGCTGACTGCATGGGCACCTCTACTGCCATTGCTTACTTCTGGCAAAAGGCTGAGGATCAACATAAGAATTTAAGAGGGTCCCTGATGGGTCAGACCACAGCCCATCTAGTCCAGCATCCTGTCTCTCACAGTGGCCCATCAACTGACCATGGGAATCTAAAGCAGAGACAAGGGCAAACCTTCTCCTGCTCTCAAATCCCAGCCAATGGCCTTAGAGGCATTCTGCTTGTCCCCGCTTTGCTTTCCAGGCAGTTTGTTCTACCACTGAACTACAGCCACTCCACAGTCAATGTTTACTGGACTATAAAATCCTGTAGTTGATCTGAGATTTGCCTCTGCCCATCTACCCAGTCTATTTCTTGTGGCTACTGTTAAATGTAAAATGCCAGAGGGAGAGAATAATGGCTGTTACTTTGAAATCTGAAGACAAGCAACAGGGCACAAATGTAATGACAAAACAAGCATAAAGACCAGTTCTTTATAGACACTGGGGCATGTTTGAACTGGACGGGAAAGATGCATTAGAAACTAACGTTGACCAGCGGGCTAGTCAACAATAGCCTACCCTCTGTGTGGTCAATCACCTGTTTTCAGTCATGTGGCAAATCCTCTGCTGGGCACTGCCATCTTGAGTGTGTCACCCTACGCGACTGTGTGTGTGTCAGTGTAATCGCTATGGCAACGCTGATGCGCTGTGCAAGTGCAGTCATGTCAAGGATCACGTGAGCCGCCAGCACACTTGCGCAGGAGCTCAAAAGACCTCTTCAGCTGGACAGACTCAGATGGGTGCCGACTGGACATTTAAGGTAAGGATATGATTAGGATTGGGGAGGGTTCAGTTGCTTGTGATGCATGATGTCATGCATCACTGCTAGTTAACAATTAGTCAACATCTGGGCAGCCAGGGAGCACTTGTAGGCTGTAAGCACCTCCTGAAAGTGCAGATACACCTACCTAGATTGTAAACTATGGACTGTAGTGTGAATTCGGCTCTTGTCAATGTATTTGTATATGGTCTTCCCAAAGAAAACTGTTCACTGCAGTTCACGACAACAACAACAAAATGTGCTGACCCTGCTTGGTGTTCATAAACTTGGTGCAAACATCCCAAGCTTGCCCCTGAGCCAAGCTGAGTGTACTCTTGTCAGTCCACTGTGCAGGTAAGCCAAACCTCATCAGGCTCAAGGACCTGGCCCAATGGGGCCTCATAATAGGGTGCAGTGGCCTTTGTGGCCACTTCCATGGATATTTTTAGAGGGGCTTTTATAGCTTCTGTAAAATGTACATCGTAGAAGCAAAAGTGTCATGAAAGTGGACATAAAAAGTTGCCCAGCAACCCTCCAATAGTGGCTGAGCCAACCCAGTTCAGTCAGCAGCCATGATGAAGTGAAAGAATGTCTCAATGAGATACCCCAAGCCAGCACAGGGATATAGAGATTCAACTCATTGAGAACCAACCAAGCCCTCGTTTTCCTGCTTATACACATCACTTCTCAGTTTTGTTTCCCAATACTTCCTAGAATATTACTAAAGTTCCCCTCCAATACCTAAGGCTCTGGATGCCTGTGGGAATGTGCTCATTCCTCAGTGGCAGAACCATCTATGTCTTTACCTACATCAAATTGTACGCAAGGGCCCCATTTCTTAAACTGGCTCTATCCATTCTTACTGCATCCCTAGGTCAGAGTAGCAATTTCTTAATCCATACTAAATTTTGTGCTCACGGATTTGTAATAGTTTCTGTTCTCTTTCCAGTTTCACCATCATTGTTGAGCTCTGCTCCATACAAACATGTTATTGTGAACAAATACATTGCTGTGAAGGGCACGCCAATCTAAGGTCCCTCCTCCACTTGGCTTCATTCTGGATTATATCCTGGAATAGGGACCTGCCAGCTACATGCTAGAGTAGACTACAGCAGGCCTTTGACAGCAGGCCCCTATTGTGGGTCATAATCCGGAATAAGGCCCAGTGCAGAAATGATCCAAGTGTGTGCATTTGCCATGTTGATGAAGTATGGGCATATAAGCAAAATATGTTTTGGGTGGAGCAAATGGCTGAAATGCATTTGTTCAGCCGCATGCAGATGCATTTGAAAAAAAAATCTATGAAAATGCCTTATGAGTACAAAAATCCATACAAATGATTCACGATCTTAGGAATTCCAATAGCAGTGGACCCCCAACATCTGCTTGAAATTTATCAGGAATCAAATTTTAAGCCCACTCCCAACGTCCCTCCGCTTACGGAGCAAAAGTCAGCCCCCAAACGACCTTGTTTCTCAACACACACCAAACGCCCCTCCCTCCTTCTCTGTAACTACTCACCAAAGACAACTCTAGTCTTCCGTCCCCAACAACCCCCTCCGCCCTTACGGAGCCTTATTTTATTTTTTTTAATGCTTGAGGGTACAGGATGTTCTGTTCTCTCACACACATACTCACACTCACCACACACAAACACAACAATCCACTCCCTTCCCCCCTCCTGTTCCTCACTCACAGGCTCTGCAGCCTTCACCTTTTTAACCCCTGCTGCGCCACTCTGTCCTGTGCTGAAGCAACCATCTCAGAAATGTGCCTCTCTCCCTCTCTTGCTCCTTTTAAGGGTTGCTCATCCCAGAAGTGAAAGGCAAACTTGCCTGTTCCTTGTGACAAACGTGCAACTCTGGCTACTCTTTATGAGGGGGTTTCCTCCCTGAAGAAGGCTGGCTAACCATCTGGCTGGAAGGAGAAGCACCTGGTGGGGAGATAAACCACAGTATGGTTTATTAGGTGGCTTAGAAGCCGAATGTTGCTTCCCCCCCCCCCCCGACACATTCCTTTTCCTCTTTTTCTTTTCTGACATTCAGTGGAAAAAGACGGTGGCCTTTCCTGTTGCCTGGCCCCAGGGAACAGTCTTGTCTCCTTCTGGGCCCCTCCTTCTGACCCTGGTTTTTTATCCTCAGGTTGGCTGTCTCTGGGTAACAAGGCTGGAGAGCAAATGACGTGGATGAGTTCTCTGATAGCACACGAGGATCAGCAGAGCCATCTGGCAACTGCCGTCCGGATTCACTTCACGCTGCCATTTGTACCTGGGAGGGAATGCCTCCATGCCTCTGCCCAGCCATAGTTCGCCAAACAACTGTCCTTGAGGCAATCAGATCACCTGAATATGCTCTAAACGTGAGCGCCCCTATATTTATTTTTAAAGGGAGAAATGAGGTTGGGGGAACGTGCAGAAGAAGTCATGGGCCTTCAGAGGACAAAAGGGAGGAGATTTTGTTCCACATGATTGGTTCCTGAAAGGAAATAAATAACAGTGGAGTGCATTTCATCCTAAGTGTGTTGACTGTGTTCACAAGAAGTAAAAGAAAAAAGAAAAAAAGAAGGCACTTCTAAGGCAGCTCAGAGACAATTTTGAGTTGGTTCACTTTGCAGGTGGGACCATTTACATGCCAATTTGCCCTTTCCCCCCCATGAACATTCTAGACTAGAGAAAGGAAATTAGAGGGGGCATGAGAACACAAGAGGCACGCTCAACTATCTCTACAGGGCTCTTGAGATACTTTTGAGATACTTTTTTTTTCTATGTGCCATTGGGTCTTTTCACATTTGACCCAATGGGACGATCCAAGTATGTTCCCACACAGAGTATACAAACTGCACGGAGATATTTCTATCCCAGAAGCATCTCCCCACATGCCAGCAAGTCCCCTTGGTGGATAGCTGTGGAGCACTAAAAGGTCCACAACAATCCTAGCTGTGGAACTTGCACAGCTTTGCACGCTCCATTCACACCTCTTCCAAGTGACTGGAGCGTGGAGTGGGGCAGCATAACCCTGGTTGCACGCTGTGTCCCCCGGTTGCCATGGCAACAGCACTGTGGATGCCTGTTGCCACAGCACAGTGATTGCACTTATCTGATGTTGGGGGGGGGGGAGAGTGCCAGTTTCAGAGGCATCGGGCATCACAAAGTGCCAAAGCCCCATGCATCCAAGAAATTAGCTGGCCTTTGCACCTGGTAAAGATGCAAAAAGGCTCATTGTCTCTGAAGCAGTTAATTTCATTCATTCATTCATTCATTCATTCATTCATTCATTCATTTTATTTGTATACCGCCTTTCTAATAAATTACTCAAGGCGGTTTACAGCAACCATGAAGAATACAGTGCAAAATAATACATCATACATTAAATAATCATAAAATTATATATAAACAAAATAATACATTATAAAATTACACAAAACATTGGGGGAGGAGACAAAGAGGCAGCAATGTTTGCTTCCTTATTTTAAGCATTTGAGGCTGCTTTTCTAGATGGAGTTCTCACCAGGTGATGAATGATAATGTAAACAACAACAAGCAAGACCATAAACTACAAAATGGAAACACTCTAACAATTTTCAAATTACAGATAGCAAAGATCAGTGACAAGATTTTTAAAAAATGTAAGACAGCCAAGACAAATCAAGGGAAGGGAATTTCATATAGCCAGATCCTTTGCTGGAAAATAAAATAAAATAAAATAAAGCCCTTTGTGTTTACCTGAACCATCTTTGTGACTGATCTTAAAGACAGGGGTGTTGAAATGTTCATAGTTGAGGCAAATAGGACAGTTGTTCACATTAAAGTGTTTGCTGTTGAGGTGAACATTGAGTGCATCCAGGGGCAGGTTCCCACTGCACAATTTAGTTTTGATTTTAATCCAGGTTTTTTCCCCCAAACAGCAGTGAGCTCCATTTTTTTGCATACCCACTGGTAGCTTATAATATGAACATGCAGGGTAGAAACCCCCTCCCCTCTCTCTTTTCCATCATACCCTGACTTCACCAGGGCAGGCCATCCAAACCCCACCCCCTATATAAGCCTGCCCCTGATTCATTTAATGGCAGCAGTTTTCTCCACATTGTAGCAGAACAGTAGAAGATTCATCATTTCTCCCTTGTTTTGTGCTAGATTGGTACAAAGCAGCAAAATGACAGGGCGGAGGGAAAAAACAGGTTGGGAAGGGAGAAAATAGAGGTAGCTAAGGGGAAGGAAGGCAGGGAGGGAGGAGGGAAGAAGTAGGCACAAGAGGCCTTTTCACACTACAGCCGAACAGCAGTAGTGCACGAAGGCTAAGCCACGCAGGGACGCATTCCCCATTTGCACCTAGGGAGGTAGGAACGCATCCCACATGGCCTAACCTGAAAAGGCTGGCATGGGGGCAGGACACCCCTCCCAGGCCTGCCGCCATTGGGTCAGGTTTGACCCAGGGACGGGCAGGCCTAACTTGTCCTTTCCCCGGTTCCTGCCGGGCCTATGTGACATGATCAGGTCTGCTAGAACCTGCAGGAACCCCCCCGGGTACCCTCCCACCCCTGGGTACAGGCCTACCCGGCATTGCACGCATGCACACACCACTTACTTTGTCGCCACCAGGTTCGGAGTGGCGGGCCCAGCTGGCAGCGTTGTGCATCTGCTGGCCAATCAGAGCTGGCATGTGTGTTCCTGCTAGGCCCCAGCCTAGGGTGGGGGGTGCCCAGGGTGGGGGTTCCTGCAGGCCCTAGGTGACCCGATCGGGTCACCTAGAGACCGAAGATCCATCCCAGTGTGCTGGCAGCTGGGGCAGCCATGATTGGGTTGCCCCAGCTGCCAGGGCCCCCCTAGGTGCCCACCAGCACCCGGAGGGGGTGATGCCCTTCCCCTAGCCATGTGATCACTTACCTTGTCATGGTGGTCGCACGGCTGGCCGGGGCAATGTGCTGCTCCATGCGGTACACCTGGTCCACGCTGTCAGTGCCTCCAGTCTGAAGCGCTGACAGCTTGGGCCCCATCTACCAATAGTGGCAGCCAGGGGTGGGGCCCACTGCTGTTCAGGAGGGAGACAGACAAATACTCTTCCTCCTGTACAGCTGTGGGATGGCCTGGGATGGACAGGAACTCCCTGGACTGGGTGTAGAGTGCAATTTCGTGCTCCACACCCAGAACAGAAGTGGGAGCCCTGGGATGAGATGGGGCAGTTCCAAATGGAACTGCCAGGCCAGCAGAATGAATGCTACATGCCAGGGCATCCTACTCGTGTTCCAGAGGCCCTCATGTGAAGAGGCCTCAGCTTTGCACAGCATCAGAACAGCATGAAATGGCATACATTTTAAAGTCTTTCCGATCCCTGTATCTTTAAGTAAAATCAGACTCTTCCCGCTATCGTCTCAATATCTCACTACACTATAATGTCCAATTTCTCATTACATTGTATGCTCTGCTGACTCTTGCCTTAGCACATAATACCAACAGCCAGGAGAAAAGAGAAAGAAATGACTGTTGATTATTGGATCAGGGGAAACTGAATAGAATGCCCCTAAAGCATAGTTCCCTCCCCCTAAAAACCACTAGCTGTTCCCATTGCTAAATAACAAAGATTATTTCTAAATCCAGCAGCAAGACTTCTTTTTATTTGAATATAGATAATCTGCATTTCAGGACCTTTAATCCTCAGAAACTGTGGATTCCTCTGAACCTTTGGGAATGCTCAACTCTGAAAATGAATTCAAAACTCTTTAAATCTTGAATGGGAATGCACCCCAGCCATCAGTTTGAAAGGTTGAACCTTTCTTCTTATCTCTATTCTGTTCTCAGTCACCTCTGTTCAAACGGGAACAACGGAGAATGCCGTAAACTGAAAATCACACCTTAATATTGCCTTCTTCGTTGTTCCTGTTCAAGCAGAGGTATGCAAAAGCCCATGCCTCCTGTTAGCAATCAGAACTCTCAGCTGTCAGCTCACCTCTCTGCCACATCCCCCCCCCCTTTAGTTGCAGGGACAGCCAGGGCTGGGGTGAGAGGCACAAAAAGAAGCACAAATAAAGCTTCATTACTAGAAAGAACTTTTTTTTTAAAAAAAATTAACACTGAAAGCTGCAATGATATAGCGGCAGTAGGCGGTTGACAGCTGAGAGTTGCGGCTTTTGATTTGTCTTCCAATGAGGGCAGAGGGGGCAGAGAGGAGGTGGAGCTTCTCCCCCATGCCAGGGCTCAGCACGCTTGTCATGGGGATGCCTGCATCCGTGCCAAACCCCAAACCTGCCCCTCGTTGATGGGAATGACATGGGGGCGCCTGAGATGCGTTCCCATTCCTGTACCTGGCCCATGCATGCCAAAACAGTGCCCAAACAGTGCCAGATGGCCAGCATGGGAACGCAGCCTAAGAGTCTCCCACTGAGGCCTCCCTTTAGACCTCTTAGTACAGGTCAGGTAGCCAAAGAAGAATTGACCCTATTTCCTTCTACCTGTTAAGACTATAGTGTTTCATAGGTTCCCATGCAACAAGGAAAAGGAGCAGAAGAACACTGTTCTGAGTCCCCATCTTCTCTTTATGGTACATTTTTGGATGTGGGTGTTGTCATTTTTACTTGCTAAACTTGGCTTTCTTTTCTAAATCAGGACCAGTAATCACTAAAGTGATTCAAAGTGACCAGAGGATCACTCTACTTTTTATTTTTGTACTCTGAATAAGGGGAGGCAGGTGCAATGGAAACCAAAAGTGCTGTTTCTTCAAGGGACCAGTTGTTCTCCCACTTATCCCCTTAGAGGATGTTTAAATAATACTAACAAATCATGCCAATGCCTGCTGCTGTTTAGGAATTGAAAAAAAATCAGAAAGATTGGAAAAGAGTTGCATGCAAGCATGTAATCCTGAGGCATTTTTTTAAAAAGGCAGAAAGTCTTTTGAAGAAGACAGTGAAAGTATTGATGTAGCTTATTTATTTATGCCTTCTGTGTACATTTCTCTACTTTCACAGCAGTCCGGAAGCAAACTGTTAGTACGGCTAGGCCACAATACTAGGAATAATTAGAGACTTTGGTAAGACATGAGGATTAACATGAAACTAGAATAAACTGTAAACAAAACAAAGCACACAGTTTTTCTACCAGGAGCCTCATCCTGAATAGAATGAGAACTTTGCCGTTGACACAATCAGGAACAAATGCTCTGTTCTTCTCAGAAGATGCACCACTCAGGCTTTGCAAAGCTGATGCATGTACTGAACCCACAATGTTTTGGAAAGGGTTGCTGAGATCTCTCCCCCAAAATCTGAAGATTTTTACAGAAATGATGAGTCTTCCAGCCATTCCCACATCTCTGCAGGAGAGAGACACTCTCCATTCCTAACGCATTCCTGTGGACAGAGAGTGCTAGCTGGGGCCATGGGAGAGAACATGAGGTACCACAGCTTAGCCTTGGGGGGGGGGGACAGAAAACAGGCTGCTTATGAATGTGGAATAAACTTCCCTGTAAAATGGGGCTGAACTGCTCTTGGATGAATCAGCTTTTGCAGCAACTGTTGATGGACGTTCCTGGTCTCTCACAGCGTGAAGATAAAACTACAAGCCCTAATAACGGAACCTACTGAGTTTTCTTTAATGCTTCGGAGGGTAGGAGCAATGTGGTCTTTTGAGAGACACTGTTGTTTGATTAGAGCAAGGTATAACCAGGGCTTGATTTAGAATTTTTGTAGAACTGTGGCAACTATCCCTTGGTCCAACTGATGACATGGGGTATTAGCACATAAAGTTGTGGGCTGGAAGAAAAATAGGGCTGCTTAGGTTCCTATTTTGACGTTGGTGAGTAACTTTAAACTAGGCCCCTCCCCTAATTCCGCATCCCAACCTGAACAATGCATTTAATTATTTTGCCTTCCCCACAAAGAACTTTGCTATTTATGGTGGGCAAGAAAAAAAGGAATTGCCATGATTAACATTGTTTTATCACAGACAAGACGGGAAGCTCTCAGACCAGAATATTTTACTGTGTGTTCCTCCTCGTATCTCTGAGTGACTCATACTGAGATGAATACTCTTGGGAAAAAAAGTGGATGTATGCGTGTAAATCTTGTCAATAAATCCCCTTGTATTGCTAGACATTGGAGGGCTGTGTACATTTGCTAGGGTCAGTCCCAACAGACTAGTATTTAGCAGAGTGTGCACAGCAAGGAGCCCTAATTCCAATTAGGCGAGTGCAGAATTAATTGCAGCAGTAAGACACACAGAGATTGTGCTTTTAAGGTTAACTAACTATTGAGAAATATATTTAGATAGGAAATACATAGTTCCAAGGTGGTGGAAAAGGGAGGCAGGCAGGCATTTTCATGGCATCCTTAAAAGGGCAAAGTGTATCTGACACCGAAGGAAGGTACCTGGGCAGTAGAGGTCAATGCTATAGAGCCATAGAGTAGAGGAAAAGCAGGTGAGAGAAAGGTAAACCTAACTGGCTGTCTCTGACCTCAGTGTCCCCAAAGGCTATTTGAATTTGTTATTTGTTCATTGTAACTGCATCTCCAATAATAGCTGACAAAGCACTACCAGTGTGTGTGTCTGTATCAGGAAAAACTCTTGCCGCTGAACTCCTGCCTCTCATGAAACTCTCAAACAGAAAAGTGGAAGATCAACTAGTGTTGAATGTTATCAAAAGGTGAGCAGGCACTTGATAAGATCAGTCCCCAATGATTTGGTGCTGCTCGTTGGTCTCCTTGGTTTTCTTCTGACCTGTGCACAATGAAACAGCTCGGTCAAAAGCTAGAGTGCAAGTGGTGGTGATCTTAGCGTGAGCCTGATGGGACATACTTAAGAGCACATTATTGTGCCAATCATTTGGTGGTACTAGCAACAAGATCCTTCTTCTCTGCTACTATTGCATCATTTAGTAACTGCTCAGCTGAGCTTTTTAGGGTGATGAGAGGGCTCACATCCTCCAGCAGAGGTACTGATCCTCCCCCACCATCCCTGAACAATTCTAACAGGTTTGCTTTGCACTTTTAGGGTAAAATTGCTCAGATTCAGTCAAAATTGGAAGGTAATGTTGCTGGCAGTTCTATGGAGATCACAGGGGCACCGTCTTGTCCAACTGTTATAAATCAGTTCCAACTGTTGTGGGCCAATTATGGGGACAAGTTACTTGCAAGAAGGTATCATACTGGGCCTGTCCCCAAGGAATAAAAAGTCTGCCAAGACTCTCCTTTTGCCTCTGAGCGCCCCCAAGCCAGGGTTTTTAACGAGGTTCCAGCGCTACAAAACGTGGAAAATGCGCGACAAAATACATGCTCTTTAAACAACACTTCCAGCGCTCTTTCTGGAAGTCGCGGGTTTTCCTCGCTACATTTACCTTGGGGACGCTCTGTGGCAAAAGGGGCGGGGATTGCCGCCTGCACACACAGCAGTAACACAAGCAGCTTCACTTTCTAAAGCTCAGAACTAAAGAGCCAGAATCACGCAGAATTGCAACATTGTTGCAATCACTGTGAGGTGTGAAATGGGTGGATTATTGCTAGGGGTGGATTTTAAAGCGATAACAGGGAAAGTGGTGAGAGTGAATGTTTTTCAGCATGAGAAGCCATTTCGGAGGGGGGGGGAGATCTGGGAGACTAACAGATGGCTATTTTTCCTTTAGGCTTGTCAGGGATTGTCTTCATGGTTGTGGCCGCGCCGAGCGCAGTCCCTCCCCATTCCCGCTGGCACCCTATCAACAAGAGCAGGGGCGGGGAGAAAAAGATGCACGCAAAGAAAACAGGGATCCTATGGGGACAGAAGGTGCGTTAAAAACACACATTTTCCTGAGCCTCATGCGGACGCTTATTCCTGATTTGCATGGCACTTTTAAAGTCCACTTCAATAGAGTGACAGTAAAGTAACAGTAGAGAAGTAAATAAGTCTTTTGGGGACTCAGCCACTACCTGTTTTCTTGATCCTTGCATCATGGCTAATAAAATCCTGCAGTCCACCTGGATCTGTTAGTTTGGTTTCAACATGTGATAAATGCTTCTCTTCTTGCTGGAGAGGTTCCAGGTGTTCTGAAAGAGACAGTGGTATGCCTGCTTCTCAAGAAGTCTTCCTTGAATCCTTTTTAGTTCTGGACAAATCTCTCATTTGAGGGCAAAGTTCAAGAGAGGGTGTTATTGAGGTAGCTGTAGGCCCACTTCAATTAAGCTGATTATATAGAAACATTCCAATCTGGCTTCAGGCCTGCCCAGAGCACTGAGACAGCTTTAGTCACCCTGAATGATGATATCCTACAGGAGAGAGAAAGGAGGAATGCTACCCTGTTGGCACTCTTAGGGCACATTCTCACTTGACTTTTTAATCCAGGTTGGACTTTTTAAATCCAGATTCAGGACCGAGTGCACATTCTAGGTGCTCCTATTTCCTTGAGGATAACATGGGCTGAATGTGACTGCTGGCATTCCCACTCAAACCACAAAAACAAAACAAAACAAAACAAAACAAACAAAAAACAGCACCGAGAAGCAGGACCTTTTAATCTCCACCCCATCCAACTCCTGTTAAGCCTGCCCCGCAGGATCAGCTCCCTCCCTGCAGGTTCTCTCTGTTTGCGCTTAAACAGGAGAACCAACAGTGCAAATGCCCTGTCAAAACTGAGGCCGACAGCTCACACACAGTGTGGGAGAGGCTACTCTCCCTTTCAAACTACAGGCTCTTGGCTTATCTACCCCTACTGTGCCAGCCTTGCAACAATGTATTGTTTGAGGCTTGAGTTTTTAAAAACCTTTCCTGCTTCCAAATCTCCTAATCGCAAGAATTTCCTTGCTACAATTGTATCTTTTGAGGCTGACTGGTGCTTTAAATTTTTTTCTTTCTCCTCTTGTGATTGTGTTCAGAGCAGACATGGACAGGGGAGAGTGAAAACCTTCACAGTTGTGAAATCCGACCCACATCTGGCAGGCATTTGTCAGAAGGATAGATCCCTGACCCAAATAGTTCAGAAATATTCCCAAAGGCAAAAAGAAAAGAAAAAAAGACAAAAAGCAGGCTGGGCTCCAAAAGGGGACTGAGAACAGTTTTCGTGAGGACTTTTTTTCTGTGGAGTTTTGCAGGATAGTCATCATAAAATCTGGGAATAAAAAAAA
>MTQE01001134.1:62754403-62767336 GCA_014337955.1 Aspidoscelis marmoratus | reverse complement strand
AAAAAAAAATGGGATCTCCTGATTCTGAAAATGCATTTGATTTGGATTTAAACTGGTATGGGAACACACCCTTAGTGTTAGTTTGACTCCTCTGTCTAGAGGTTCATGGTACGTGTGTGTGTGCCTGAAGTGGTTGAAAATGTTTCAGGAATATTGATTGTAGCTGGGTCCCACTAAGGTGCTCCCAGTTATTCATGGATTGCAATCCCATCAGCTCCATCCAAAAAAGCTATAGGTCCAAGATAGTAGGAGCTGTCCAGCAACGAACATCCTACTGGTTGATCTTCCTCTCACCTAATATTTCTCTTCCTATTCCAGCTTATTCCAGTATGACTCCTCTAGAGGTCCATGGTATTTGTTTCCAAGCTAGTATGTGAGCACATGTAATTTTGGCTGATCCCAACCAGAGCCTTGATGTGGATGAAAGGCAGGAGGAGGAATTACTGATCTCTTGATCCTTCCTGTGGTCCTGATCCAAAGTGAGACCCCAGAGAACTTGAGAGCAGAGGTGAGGGATGTTTGTTCATTTCGATGGAAGAATATTTCCTATGCACATTGCAGGCAGAACAGAGGCTGATTCAAGCCAGGATTTTTTAAAAAAAAAAACACTTTGTACTGAAAATGCTAATGTCTACTTTGAGCCTCAGGACAAGTGCATGTCTTCTTATTGAAGGACTTACTACATGACAAAGCTCTGGATGATGTGCTCATGTATTATCTTTGTAATTAAGCTCATAAAAATAAAGCCAGCAGATGTCTTCTTTCTTATTCACATGTTGCCTTTATTTAGTAATTTGTGGTGAGGCTTGTTTGTTTATAGTCATGCATTAAGCTACTAAAAGTTGTTGAGGTTAAAGCAAGGTACCAGAGCGAAACTAGCAACTTTGGTAACATGTGAACGCTTTTGCTAAGGGGGTTCCAGCCACAAACTGAATTGATTGTGGCTTTGACAACATGAATGTGGAAACGGTGCATTTGGAATCTTTCTTCAGTTCAGTGCATCTGAAATGATCACACAGAAGAAGGGACCAAAATGCTCCCGAGTGCTGTTGAAAGCTTTTTAGAAATCTCAGTAAAGTGTTTTGAAGCCAACTTAGAAAAAGCGACTCAAAAAGAACCGTGGAATCATCCCAAGGGCAGGGAATCCCATGGAGTGCCAGATTTACTCTCCCCCCCCCCCAACACCCTATGCTAAAACTCACATGTTGCCTGCTGGAAGCTTTTGCAGCCACTTACCAGAAGAGCGTCAGAGGGGAAGCAACACTTCCACTATGGCTTGGGAGGGCTAAGGAGGAAGAGCGCATTCTCCAACTTTGCTCAGATTTTGATGTTCTTTTTTACCTCCTGTTACCTCAGGAGCAAGTCAATCCAGCTAAGTAACAAGCTCCTGAAGGGAGCAGAAGGACACTGGCTGCTTTCAGGTGGTGAAAGGAAATGCTGGATATGACAGGGAACCCGGCATTACCCCTTGGATGGCCTGCTAGACTTTCATGGGGCTCTCCTGGCATGGCCTCACTTAGTGGCAGCCTTTGGCAAGGTTTTTTGCCATGCTGCCTTGTGGCATTACCAGCAACTTCTGGCAGTTCATCCTATGTCTACCCTCTTTTTTTGTTTTTGCAAACTTGATGAGCTTCAAGAAATTGCCTGTGGAGTAGAGTGCTTCAGGACCTTGCTGGAAACTGCTGGTAGGTGAAGCTATGCTAGGAAGGTGAAAATAGTACTAGATATCCAGTGCTGTTTTACTGCCCATTAAGGAGAAGAAGAAGAGTTGGATTTTATAACCCACTTTCCTCACACTTTTAAGGGGATTCAGATTGGCTGACAAAGCTTTCTATTTTTCTCCCCATAACAGACACCCTGTGAGGTAGGTAGGGCTGTGGGAGCTCAGAAAGAGAGCTGCGACTAGCCCAAGGTTACCTAGCTGGCTTCGTGGGGGAGTGCGGGATCAAACAGGGTGACTATGCGATATGAGTCTGGCACTCTAATCACAAGACCATGCTTGAGAGCTGCTCACATTAAGTGGCTGATAGACCATGACAGGCCCAGCATGGCATTTTTGGCATATCTGGAAGCTGCCATATATTGGGGAAGCTGCAGCTCTATGCAACAAAGAGTCGTAGAACCATTCCACTGTGAAGAGCCGCAATTTCTGTGATCATGGTCCTCCACCTCCTCCTTTGTTTCTTAAATGTTAAATGGGCAATGATTTTCCTTGTCCCCACGCACCATCAGAGAGTACGGAAGCATGGAAGTGTCTTGTTCCTGCTACTCTCAAGCAGTTTGAAACGCTACATTTCAGTGGAGGTATACATGAGCATCTCCATGAAGATACATTCACTGTTGGGAGATTAGGAGCATAATTGCTGCTTATTATGACTCAGCAGTCTAATGTCCATATGCTAGCACCATGTCTGCGCACAGAATCGTCAAGATGCTATGATGATAGAGTCACAACAAAGTTTAGACCTAGCCCAAGTCTTTAAGAATAACAATACTCCACCAAATTCTCTACAAATCCATCTGTGATGTAACACAACAAACACAAGGACACATCTACTGGTGCACTATATGATTTTCGGGATTTCTTACATCCAAATCGCTAGAGCATTTGCTTATATGCTTTAAGAAACTTTAAAGAACCCATTCTGTGCTGCCATTTCAACTGTCCATTGTTTTTTGTACTTTTTCTTCCAGGAAATATGCCAAGGACATTGATAAGCTCTGTGTGCTGAAGAACATCTCTTCTAAAGGCCTTGAAACACATGGTGGGTCAAATTAGCTGCTGGAGTTGCCGTGAATGTGTACAGACGACATTTTCCATTAATAGCCATAAAATGAGGGTAGAAAATAACAACGCAATCAACTTTGCTGGCATCACAGGTGTATATAAAAGCCATATTTATCTGGCATTTGAATCAACTTGTGGACATTTGTAACTTAGCAGCTAGTTAAATTCTAGGATGAAAGAAATCAAGGATGGGTTGGGACTAGGCAACACCTTGTTCCAGTGACTTCAACATGACTTAGGGTGTGTAAAGACTCTGCTTGCGTGCCCCTTTTCCAGACATTAACTCAGTACTCTTGGGGTGACACAATGTTTGGACTGAATCGCGTGGGAACCTTGTAGCCAAACCAGCCTGGGAAAGTCTGTTAGGGATGGCTGACCAATCAGTGCTTCTGAAACCCAAGCTGGCAGTGGCCAGTGAATGGCGAGCACGGAAGGCAATGACATGAGGTAGGAAGTTTTTAGCCACTGATCTTTAATAATTGTATGCCATGCTTATTTTTTGTGCATCTGCAGATGAGGCACTCCTCGGTAAAGGGATGCTCCAAAACAGCCCTGGGTGAATCTCACCCTATAATTCCCACTTGGGGTGTGTTCCCGCCTGAGCCACTTAAAACGCTTTAAAAACGAAACAAGAAAACCCCGATGCAAACGCATATTCTGGCTAATCCCACCTCGGTGGATTTAAATCACTGTCAACCCCAATTCAACCCCGATTATGCTGTCCCCACACAAAATGCTTCAGAATCGCATTAGGGAAAGTGAATCTTTTCTCCCCCCCTTTGCCAGCCAGGGCGCCCACCCCTGACTCCCAACTGGATCCCGCAATGACTTGGCAGAGGGTGGGGAATCCCAGCCCCCCCTCCTCTCCTCTTCCCTCCCCTCCTGCTTTTGCAAAAGACCAGCTGTGACCTGGGGAAGGAGAGAAGCACCTCCAGTGATGCAGATCTAAAGCCATGTTGATTAGGTTTAGATTACAGAAAAGGCTAACTAACGAGACTTTGGCTTTTAAGGTCCATTATTTTGGTGGATCCTTAATTATCTGGAAGACATTCCTCCTTGATGTGTGAAGTCTCAAAATTTTAACCCAAAATTGAACCGGTGAAAGCAGCCCATTTCAATCACATAGCTTGAGGCCTGTGTTCTGTATACTATGGCCCTCATTTTGTTGGGATCTCTTGTCACTGAAGAAGAAAAAGAATGTTATTCAAACATGAGCTAAATGTATGTGTTTTGGTTGGTTTATAGAATGAAGTAATTCACTAAATAGGAGCTCCAGCAATTTTCAAGGGGATGAAGGGAGAGAGAGAGAGGCTGGGACAAGACTATATTTTAATATTTTCTGTGTATATACGATGCTGACTCATAACATGTCCTGGACACCCAGGTTGGCAGTAGACAGGGCAAACACTTGGTTTTCAAGATTTAAGCTAGGCAAGAACAGCAAGCTGTAGTTTGGGAGAGGGAGAATTTAGTCCATCTACTGTATCAGTGAACAGCCACAACTGCACATCATGAATACTGAAGATTAGTGAACTGCTCTCTGACACTTATGAGTGCACAAGAAATGGAAACAGGGAGATTTGATAATATTGCTGAGAATTCACAGTGTCATATCTGCACCATTCATGAATTTAAAAGCCTAGCTTAATCATCTTGGTGGTGATGTTGAACGTAATGCTTCCTAGCATATGTCCATTGTAGAGGTGGGTAAAGTGAGGTGCTTGGAGCATCCCCTATGCGCCACCCAGACACCAGTATCAGAGAAATATAATATAAGGTGCAGGAATGCCCTCTTTTGTACATTGTACTATGGATCTGTTCTCTGAGGAGTGGCAGGCTAGACAGCAAAGATGGACAGACAGCCGGACTCATGAATGTCTCTCTTTGTGCCGTACAGTCTGGTGCTGTGTGTCAGGAGGACCGATGCCGCTGACCACAAGCTCGCAGGAGTGGTTTATCTAGCGACACAGCACACCCTCTTCCCCGGCTGCTGAGTCAGGCTGTTCCCTTTGCTGCCTCGCGCTCTGTACATTGTGTTCCAGCTCTGCCTCATTGGCACGTAGCCCAGCTCACATCAGCTTCTCACTCTTGTTTGTGTTCTCAGCTTGCACCGAGGGCTGGTTTGCAGCTCAGCAATCCTCCCCTCCCCACCCCCTTCTACAGCTTTACAGCTTGTGTGTGTATGTGCAGAGAGGAGGAAATGAGGGCTTTTCTACGAGGAGGAAGTCCTTACCTATGGATGGGGTAACACAGGGTGGCTGAGAGGAACAAGCCACCAGTTTTGCAATAGATTTAACTCAGGTCATCTCCGGATTGCTGCCTGGGTGTCATTTCTGAATGTAAATCTTGGCCATCACTCTGTCGGTCCACCGAGGCAAACGAGTTCAATAACATGAGACCCTCATGCATTGCTGGCATGCATGATTACATGGCTATCTCCTGGGTTGCACATTTGTGGCACATTGGCAAGATTAATTGGGTACTGGTTTTCTACAGCTCTAACAAGAGTTTTTCTTTCTCAATCACTCTGTCACATGCCTGTGTACGTGTGTGTTTGCACACATTCAAATGTGTGGGCGCTCTCTCTCCCACAGACAGGCAGTCGCAAAAGTGAACCTGAACATTAATTCCTGACCATCCTGAGGCTTCTAATTATTTTCTGTATTATTCCTACCATATACCTTAAATCTGTCACAGTTATATCAGGAAAAGGTCCGTTGAGACTCAAGCCGTCACAATAAATCTGTGCTCCCACAATAAACCTATGCTCTGCACTGACCACTAAGGCACCCACATAAATGTGCCAGTGCAATACTTCTTGCAGCTATTTCCTCAGAAGAAATCACAGCACAGGTCTTCTGGGAGTAATATATTACCCTGTGACACTTGTTTTTGCCCTCAGTGAGATTGTATGGAATTACGCTGGATAAGAAGTTTCCAAGCATTCCACCTACACCTCATCTGGCCCTTCCTTTTATAGGAAATGCAAATGTACCCAATTGCCTTAAAGTGTGCTCTGTCTACAGAGAAATGAGGAACACCTGCTAAATCTGTTATCAGGAAGTAGTCCACATATGTACTCTGACAATGGTTTGTGGTTCTTCAGGAAGACCAGCATTTCCAAGACTCTCATTCAAGCGACCAAGTGTTCCGCTTATTGTACGACACTCCTTTGTTCTGAAGTGTTACGTAGGTGCAGTCCTGTTTGAAGGTATTGATAAGCTGATAAGGCTGTGCTCACACCTTCAGTTTAAACCACCTTTAATCCCTCTTCAGGTCTGACTGCTCACACTTTTTCATTTCTGTTTATTTTATTTGTGGGCTTTTCATTCAGGAAAGTCCAAAAGGAAGGTGGAAAGTCATACCTGAAGATGGACTAAAGAAGATTTAAAGAGATGTGACTGAGGTGTTGTACTTTACAGAGAGCAGACCTTTGGGTGAAGTGGTTAAAGACATGGACTCTTATCTTGGAATTGATTCCGCACTCCCCCATGAAGCCAGCTGGGTGATCTTGGATGAGTCACAGCTCTCTTCTGAGCTCTCACAGCCCCCACCTACCTCACAGGGTGTTCTGTTGTGGGGAGAAGAATAGAAAGCTTTGTCAGCCGTGTTGAGAAAGGGTAAAACACCCAACTCTTCTTCTTCTTTCTCCACAAAGCCAGCTGGGTGACTCTCTTCTGAGCTCTCACAGCTCCACCTACCTCACAGGGTGTCTGTAGTGGGGAAAAGAACAGAAAGCTTTGTCAGCTGCTTTGAATCTCCTTAAATGGGTGAGAAAAGTGGCATATAGAAGGCAGCTCTCCTTCTCCTTCTCCTTCTCCCCCTCTCCCCTCCCACTAACATTCTAGAACTATGTTCACACTCACTTTTTTTTAAAAAAGTACTGAAGTAGCTTAGACATGGTTCACAGGTGGGCAGGTGGGAATGTTCATGTTCCAGAGTACCCCTTCTCCCTTTCACAAGATGCTTTTGAGTGGCTTCTTTTCATATGTGTGAATACAGCCTTATCCATGAGCTTGACCTACATAGCTGGGAAAATGTTAAACTAGCCTAACATAACATACACAGCATCACTGGTCTCTGGTTCAAGGCCGCAAGGAAGTAGGAGAGAGATGGGGTTCTAACTGGCAGGCACACTTCATAATTCCTCCAGATCAACTTCTGATCTTCAGCTGATCAAAATGTGACTCCTGAAGATGAGAGTGAGGCCACCAGACAGTCTTGCCCCTCTCCCTGCACCCTAGTGGAAACGTGCTGAAACACTCTGCTGAGGCTCAAGGTAATCATATCGGCTTCCCTCAATGAATCAACACAACTGATAATTCCATTGGCAACTTTATATATTTGTGCCCTATATATCGTTGCTTCACGGAAGTCACTTGTGGATAAGTGGTTCCCATAAGACTGGGCACTTCTGTAGATATTAATCAATAAGGCTGAAGTAACCCAATCCACTGATCTGGACTCTGGGGAGGTATGGGTGGGATCAGTGCCATCCGCACTGATGATGGTGATCTACATTAACCCACCCCACAGCTACGACATTTGTATGAGCTTTGCAGCCACATCCCTATACCTACAAATGCAAGGAACAAAAGTTCCTGGCCCAGGGGGTGGGTGGTGAGTTCAATGGCACACTATAGTGTACCACTCAAAAACACCCCCCAGGAGTCCCAGGGACACTGAAGCATGCCATCTTCACACCTTCCACTTTCTGGAACAAACCCCTGGTCCCTCTGGTGGACCTGATTAAATGAGTCCACCAGAGATCCATACTAAGGCCTCTTAATCCAGATTAGGCTCCACCTAATGCAGGTGGAGCCTGACCAGCAGGGCAGGATAGCACCTCTTTGATCTGCATTAACATGCAGACCAGAGGCCCAGAATCTGGATTACATAGTCTCTTAATGCAGATTAAGGGTCCATGCAGAAAGCATTCTACTGAAGCCCCTCATCTTCACATCACATATTGTGCCGTCACTAGTAGTGTATGGATGTCTGTATGTAATAAAGAACAAAGGACAAGTTTTGTATATATATAAGAAAAGAGCAGAAGGATGCTTCACATTAGCCTAATCACAGTGGCCATAACTACAATGCAAATGATGATTGCACAAAAACACATATAGCAAAGGCAAATGATATCAGAGCACTTGCTGAATCTTAACAACGTATATATATTATCCTTTCTTATGTGCTTCCAAGAAACCTAGAAAGGAAAAGAAATTACTAGAATTTGGACTCAAATAAAAGTGTGCAATTTAGCAGGGTCCAAAAATCCGAGGAGGCTATAAACTCATTTTCATAGGATAGAATCATAGAATCATAGAATGGTAGAGTTGGAGGGGACCTCCTGGGTCATCGAGTCCAACCCCCTGCTCAAGGCAGGATGCCCAAGCAAAACAGAGACCGGAGCATACAGCTTGTAACTGCAGGCAACAATTGTTAAAATGCCTTCTTCTGTACAACTGCTATAGGTACAGGAGGAACTGTGTGTCGTTTTTTCTGCATGGCAGCCCTGAATTATCATCAGAGGAAAAATAAGGCTACAGTACAGATCTTTCTTTAGGACATTTATGGAACCCTGTTTCCCTGTATGTATGTACCTGTAACCTAGATTTTGAGGCAATCAGAAACAGTATTAATAGTAGAAACAGTGATATTACGAACAGTGAGAAGCTGCTCTAGTCCCTTCTCTAGAATGGAAAGAGAATGTTGTTTGGCACTTGTCGCTTCAGTGACACATTTGTGCTTTGTTAAATATTATATGACATGTTTCCTCAAAAACAACCAGTTCTAGATGTCCTTGCACACAGGCAGGAGGGAAGAACAGTGGGAGGGAGGAGCAAAACACCATCATAATTGAGGCATTGATCACAGGAATAGTAGGCCACAGTGGTGCTGATAGGATTTGCAAGACCAAAATAGATGTGAGTAAACGTCTAATTCACATTGCTTCCCACATCGTTGCTGCCTATAAATGGAGAGCAGATAGTTAGAAACATGAAGTTATACACAGGCTACAGCTATATGCCAACATAGGGTGAGTCCGGAAGCGAGCATACGTTCCCCCACTAGATGCAGCCACTTCCTGCCCCCAATGGCTGAAAGGATTCTTTTCATGTGGGGCTGATTCTCACTTCGGCCCATAGCCAACAATTAGGCAACCTCTGGACAAGTGAAATGCCCCCTGCGTGCCCAGAGATTGCCTAATTGCTGACTAGCTGAAGAGCATGAAGACCTTACCAACCCTTACCCCAACTTGCCTGGTAGCGTCCAGCCAGCAACTATTTGCGCCTCTGCTGGACTGGGAGGTCATTGGAGCTGCGGCACAAGTGCAAAAACACCCCAGGAGAAGGAACTCTAAAGCCATCCCATGGTGGCTGAGCTGGCACAGGGGCAGCATATGCCTGCTGCGGTGCCCTCACACTTGCACCGTCTCACAAGTTCTGGGCCACGTATAGTGTACGTGGCATGGATTCTGGTTTGACTTCTGGTCCCTAGCTGGTTTCCCCAAACAGAGAATTCTGTTCTGTGGACAGTATTACATTTGCTTCAAAGTTCCAAGTGGCAAAGAAGATCCTTGCCCATATGGCCTTACCCCTCCTGCCCCCATCATAGCCCCAACTGGGATGTCGTCTAGATAGTACCAAAGGGATCTAAACAGAACAAAATAACATCATCCAGTGTGATATTAAAGATGAGCAAACTAACAGACCAGGCAGATACACCCTTCTGAACTTTCCTCCCTAAATAATTAGAACCAACCCACAAGGTTTCAGCATAGGCCTAGCTATACACAAGCCTTCCTTTCCGCTTCAGAATGAAATCCATGTGTCTCTCGCATCACAAGAGACCATAACAACAACATCTATTTGGCACACCAAGGAAAGTACCATGTCTAACATGCAAGATCAAAAACGTTTCCCCACCGCTGTAAATGACTGCTCTGCACAATGTTGATCTTTAGCAACACTTCTCCCATTTTCTGTTCTCTGCTCCTTTACAAAAGTGGGCATGTACAAACTTATTTCTGAGCGGGAATGTTCCTATGCCTATCTATTTTTAATTCCACCCAGGCCACCTTCAGACAGCAGTCGGATATATTGCTAGCAAGCAATAACATGGAATATCATCCTTCCACCATTATCATTTGTTAGATAGACAGTGTTGGCCACAGCGCTGTCTTTGCATGTTTAGTGACATGCACATCCAAGTATTCAGCTGGCATGCATGCCCAGTGGTCAGAGCGACAATGACAGCTCCATCCATAAGGTACGTAAATGCACTATCAGTGGAAAACCTGGTGGAAGATACAGGAGAACATTATTCCACTAAAAGAGGAAACACTGACTTCTACCATAGAGCAGACTCCTACCTATCTGCTAAAATCTCCAGGGAAATGCTTTCTAGCCATAGCCTCCCTAAATGAGTTTTGTGGGACAACTGCTAGGAATAGGGCATTCTCTGTGGTGGCCCCCTGCTATGGAAGAGTCTTTTCAGTCAGATTTACCAGGTGTCCAAGGCTGATTCATTTTGATGTTTGGTGAAATCACATCTGCTCCCCCAAGACTTTGAGGGGGGGGGGAGGTGTAATGGGAATCCTATACTATGATTCATTATGTTGTCACCTTTGTATTTAGAGATTTTTGTTTCCATTTTCCATTTTTGTTTGTTGTTTGTCTTGATATTGACCTTCCTGCCTAGCGAAACTGATTTTATGGTACACCTCCTATGGTAATAGGGCAGTATAAAAAATCCATTTATTTATTTCATTTTAAAAAGTGGAATCCTTTGAACAAACCGTCTTAAATAAATTAGTCCAGTCCCCTAGCAAAAAGACTCCAACAGTTTATGAATCCTACATCAAATCAGATCTCTGCCTTGTATAGCACTGTACAGGGTCTGACTCCGCATCCTGTAATCTCACCAGCAGGAAGAGAGTTTCCCTCCCGATCCCTACCCTCAATCCCCAAGTCACAGCCTCGAAGGAGATCAGTACGGTTTGTTACACTCAGGCCGGAATGTACTTTGTGTTACAAATGGCTTTACTCCAGGACTCAGAAGCTGGACTTTATTTATACTTCCCTGCTCCAGGCTCAGTTACATCCTGCTGTCAGTTATGTCTGTGTGTCTGCTTGCTTGCTTGCTTCTATCGGCAAGAGAGATGACCAGGTCTTAAAAAGCCATTCATCTCCTTTAAGAAGCAGCAGCAGCAGCAAACTGTACCTTGTCTGCCTGCCTTTCTCTGTAATGAGCAAATCCTCAATTAATTTACATTCAGTGAGGAGCAGTATAAGCTTGGGAATGTTTGCTTTTGGTCTTGGTGCCTGAGCTGGAGAAGGAATACAGACTAGGCGCCTAGAGGGCAGCAGTTTGGGGGAAGAGCGAGGCCCCTGGCTGTGGCTGGCTCAGAGTGACCTTGGCAAACCAAAAACACGTTGTGCTTCGTGCCCTCATTAAGTGAAGTGATACTTAGCACACAAGCTTGGAAAGCACCTGGAATGCTTTTGATGGCTCTAGGAAAGAGACAAATTACTTGTCCTGGTCAACTTAAAAAGAGTTCTTATAGTATTTTGGACCATGATTCCTACTTCACACAGTCACCCTGCCATTTACCTCTGGGAATATGTCCTATCAGCTACATAATGGTCTTGGTGCAAACACTAAGCATTTGGTCTTATCTGGAATGCCTCTTCCTCAATAGCTCTCCCCACCCCCTCAGACTACAACTACCACAGAAATCAGGCTGTACTTGTGTTAAGGATGGTAGATGCTGTTTGCTATGAACCTTTTCCTCCATATTTCAGTACAAGAAGTCTCCTGTGAACATAATACTTACATACTATGCATGAATATGAACTAGAAACCATGGGGCTTTTTTTTTTTACAGTACACAGAATTTTAACACCAGCATTATGGAGGCTGTGCATGCTAAGCAATCAGAATCTAAGGGGAGTGTTTTAGACCAAAGAGCGGGGGGAGGGGGCCCATGGAGTTTGGAAACTGCATGGCACCCTGTGCATTGGGCCCACAGCTTGCTGGAGGAGGCAGCACATGTTTTCAGAAGGGGGAAATTCACTCTGAAGGTGCTTGCTGCCCTCATTCACCCCTGTCACCGCCATGTGGGGGATGAAAGTGGAAGAACCAACTTGCTTGCTCTGTTTCCTGTGCACCCCTTAATGGGGTTGCCCCAGTGATTCCCAACCTGGGGTACAAGAACCCCCAGAGGTATAAACCAGTATACTTAGGGGTATGTCGGGGGAAAAAGAAGAATGGCAGGAAAAGGCACAACAGTGCAACTATATTAATTACATTTTGCTAGTAAAAGGGGTACTGTTTATGGAAATGAGCTATCAAGGGGTACATAAGTGAAAAAAGGTTGGGAATCATTAGATTACCCCAAAACCATTTTTCCCGGCTTCAAAGTTTGCAAGCTCAGGAATTGCAGGAGAGAGAGAGATTAGATTATTGCTTCCATCAGAACCAGACGGTTCACAGATCAGGACTATGAAGGGAATGGGAAAGGTACAAAGCTAAACAGGTGGCCACAAAGTAAAGGGCCTTCTCAGTGGCAGCACCCAGGTTCTGGAACAACCTCCCCAGAAAGATGCACCTAGCACCAACCTTCTATGCCTTTAAATGCCAGGTGCAGAGCTTCCCCCCCCCCCACCTCACCCAGGCACTTTAGAGTTCTGCTTGGCTGTTCTGGCTTTAAATTGTTTTTTATTTTAATAGCAAGTTTTAATTACACTTTGTACTTCTATATTTGAATTAACTTATATGATGAGCTATCCAGAGAACACTTTATTATTTGGGGGACTGTGGAAATTTAGTAAACAAATAGATAAACCTCCAACTTCAACCCTCTCTGCTTCTGCCCAGGCCCTTCTGGAAGATACTGGCGGCTTTATAGCACTATAGCCAGGGGTAAAGAATGGGGATAATATTTGGAGGTACTATGTTGCTAATACTGCACTACACATCTTTTCAAATAAATGTTCCTCTGTTAACATTTTACTAGCACTACGTATATTAAGCAAGATGTGTGACTCATCTGAAAGGGAGGGAATGAAATGCAGTCCAGATAAGAGAGACAGGGCGCGTCTTCATGGCATGTGTTATTTCAGTTTAAAGAATTCGAA
>MTQE01001134.1:62737408-62750250 GCA_014337955.1 Aspidoscelis marmoratus | reverse complement strand
AACGTTTTGAATTCGAGATAACGACGTCGTGGGGATGCGGCCACAGAGAGATACTGTTGGTAGGTGGTTCCTGAATCCAGTTAGATGAGCTACGCTCATATCCTGTCCTGGAAGAATTAGGTATACAGTATAGTTTGAAGGGTACTCCTGGATCTTTTAAGGTCACTGTAGATCCAGGTAGCCTCTATAAGCTTCCAGAGAGCTTTATAAAAGTTTTCACAGATGTGTAGATTCTGATTTCACTGGATAGGGTAATCTCACATTTTCATTACAGCAATTGTTCTGTGTGGTGATGTCTTTGAAGCTAGTTCAGAAACTTTGCTTAGTTCTACATTAAACAGTTTAATGAGTACTACACAATTGGCACATAACATACACGTCTTGAACCAACGTTACTGGCAAATTGGTTTCCATGTCAAATTCAAAGGGCTGTTTTTTTAACTTACAAAATGATATATACCAGACTTCCTTTTTCTGTGTGAGGCTACTCACATCACCAGTTGAGACACCTTTCTCTGTACATCATCAACAAGAAGTTCAGAGGGACATCATGGGAGTAGATCTTTTTCTGACCTCATAATTTTGAAATTCTCTTCCTGAATAGGTTCACTGAATTTTCTTTTGGCCTCAGGTAAAAACCTTTCCTCCTGACATTAAAAGCAGTTGGATTTCTTGCCCCCCTCCCCATTTTAACACTGGTTGATAGGAGGCTTTTTTTTTGTTTTTTGTACTTTGTTTTAGAACATTGATCTAATTCTTGCTAGGCAGATTTTCACTTAGAAGGGCTGGCTCTTCTATTACCTTATTCCACTACACTTATTTTCAGTTGTAAGCTCCTTGATCTGGAAAAAAGGATCCTCCCCTCACTTTCCTCAGATTACAGAAATTGTGCAGTATTATAATTGAAAATGGTAGTTAGATTAATGGGGTATGGAAGGCATCTGATCAAGTCCATGGCGGCATCCTCGGTTACTTATTCCACTATATTTGGATATTTCAGAATAATCAACTTCTGGATGGGAGCTAAAATTTGTAATAATTTTTTACTCTTCAATCAAAACTTTTTTATATATATTTTAAATATAATATTGTCATCTTTTTTATTGTATTACACAACTTTTTCCTTATGCCATTAGGCTTTTATTTTGGGATGAGCTTGAAAAGGGTTTGGAACAAATTAGAATTTTTCCATTTAAATTAATACAGTAATTTTCAGGAAGTATAAAAGGCACAACATAATAGCACAACAAAACATGAACATCTTACTTGCTGAAGTTCAGGATGCTAAGTACTGTATGTTGCCATCCTTTGCTGTCATCTGATTTTAAATTACTGTAGGTGATAGGTACACCTGATCTTTGTGCGTGCATGTGTGTGCTGCATATAATATATTACCAGAATGCCTACATTTTTGGACATGGCTTACAGTATCACTTATGGATGTCATAATCTTGAACTTCTGAATGTCAAACATGACCATTGCAGCTCTACATTCTATGCTGAATGCTTAAGGGCAATGAGAGAGATTATTGCATTATAGGGATTTGCATGAAGCCAAATTCTCCCATGCAAATTGAATGGGGGAATATTCAGTTTCGTCTGAATGCCCACACCTACATTAGCTTTGTCCGTGAATATCACATGAATATTAGTGAATGAAAGGAACCCCTACCCACCCTTCCTGCCCCCCCCCAATAGCCTACCACCACTGCTGCTGCTATTGCTGCTGTGCACTACTCTGGGCTTGAAATAGACCTTCCAGGTCTCTGCACACAGTACCCCATCTGGAGATCACCACAATCCCTAGATGAGAAGCTGCGTGTGCACGCCTGGAGGATCTATGTTGGCTTCAGAGCAGCATGGAAATGACAGTGGACATTGTGACCACAGCCTCCATAGGGGTAAGAGAGTTGAATGGGGGAAGCAGCGGCATCACTGGACCCATTTCCATGCTGCTCTGAGCCATGATTCCTGGATGAGGAGCTGCACACACAGACCTGGAAGGCCTTCTTGGGGCAACAAGGAGTGTGCCGCAGCAGAGCCAAAGGCAAGGCAAATGGGAGGCCATGGTGGGGGGATCCGGTCTTAGTCAAAGGTTTCATGAAGCTTTGTCAAATACCAGACACATTCAATTCACAGATAAGGCCTACAAATATAGGCCCCTTTTGATTCATCCGCAAATGTCAAAATTTGTATGAATTAGTACAGATTTTTAATGTGCCTAATATTCGTGCACACCCCTATTGGATTCACACATAGGATGCAAAGGTAATCTACATAACTATGGAGTACAATACGATCATCTTCTGGACTCCTCTGTGGCAATGATGGTGAAAGAGACAGCTTACTGCTGATACTGCAGCTGCTCTTCTGACAGTTCTCTTTGGATAACTGCAGAAAACCAGCAGCTAAATCTCTTGCAGGAGCTGCTATGGCTGATCTTTATTACATTTGCAGATAAACCATTTGCATCTGCACAAACTCAGGCTCAGGGTCCACCATTGTGCCAGTGACAGAGACGGATGCAGCCCAAACACCACCTGATCGGGTTGTTATGGATACTTTTCAGATGAGGCTGCAGGTGGATGCTGACAAGCCGGCCTGGAGGCTTGAGGGTGACATCTGCCCTTGGATCATTGTCTTCCATTGTCTATTAAAAACAGACAGATATGCTTTGTCAAGCTGGATCTTGGAGGTGGTCAATGCTCCTTGAAGGAAGATGTGCTTGCTAAGGTCAAAAGATGCAGTTTTTCAGCCATCCCAGAATCACAACAAAATTGCAAAACTGTTCAATGTTAATACTGGAAATAACTTAGAAAAGCTACTGAATCACATAGTGATGTTTCAGCTTTAGGTAGTTTGGACAACAGTGGTTGATCAGACACATTCCAGTTTGACCTTTAGGCTGTTTTAGGGGGAAGTGCCTTGATTTTCCTAGTACAGTGATGGCTAACCTTTTGAGCTTGGTGTGTCAAAATTCACAAGAAAACCTAGCTTAACCCGGTTGCTGTGTCACTTCCAGAAATATCCATAATTTTGTGATATTTGTAGCTCTAGTAAGAAAGTTATATTTTTGATATACTGTATTTTCTGGCATATAAGACTACTTTTTAACCCAGGAAAATCTTCTCAAAAGTTGGGGGTTGTCTTATACGCCGGGTGTTGTCTTCTTATATGGCGAGTATATCCCAAACTCTATATTTTAACTGGAAAGTTGGGGTCGTCTTATACACCCAGTCGTCTTATATGCCGGAAAATACGGTATGTATTTTATTAAAAGCAAAAATGAATAATTCTTTACATTTGCTAAATCTTCAATTGAAAGTTGGTATTTCGTACACTTCAAGAACAAGCAAGCACTACATGCCCAGGTGCCAGGGTGACCAGGTGTGTCACCTAAAAGGGCTTGTCGTGTCACCTGTGACACGCGTGTCATAGGTTGGCCATCACCGTCCTAGTAGATGACCCTGCTAGTTTTTGTAGATTTCTCACTCCCCCCCCCCCGAATGTTAGTAACCACTGGGCTGTTTTTAGAGACATCAGGGAGGCTGGATGGACAAATATATTTGACCTCCTGGCCAATGTGTAGATGGACACAATAGCCAGGAGTCAGCTTTTCAGACAAAACCACACCCAGCAACATGTTGTAGACAAACAATGCACCAGATTTCCACTTACACTTTACAGTACATGGCTGTGGTTCCTGGAACATTTTGGGCTGTGACAAGTGCCATTCTGCTGCAGCAATATTCTCTAGGGCCTCAGAAGTTGCACAGTGTGGACTGTATTCCCAGACACCCCCAGGGCTGCTGTTACATGAAAGGGAACAAATCCTGCTTTGATCTGGATGAAGCCATGTTATGATGGCTCCAGTACTTTCTGGAGGGATGTACCCAGAATGTGATGTCTGACAAATAATATTCTACCCCACTGTCGTGGATACATCAAGCCTTAACTATATATTCCGCATGTTCTCTAACTTTTATAAGGGATTTTCTAAATAAGGTCATCTGCAGGTTTGGACAAAAGTGTCATCAATAACTAAACACTTCCAGCAACCCAAATTACTCTTTTAATGCTCACAACTTGTCATATGCCAACAAGAGAAAACATAATTGGGGTGATATGATTTGTGAGAGACATTCACAGGATCTGCACAATCCCGAAATGGTGTCATGGGAGTCCTTGGAAAGTATGGGAATCACATGCTTCCACACCCATCAGGAAAACATCCCACCTTAAGTGCTGTCAGCAAAAGTTTAGTGGCACAGCAAGAAAATGTTTCTCAGTGAGCTTTCTCTCACTCTTACCCCATCACCACCCCTTGTGTAGACCTACCTATTGGCTTAATAGCATAGTCCTATTTTTCTAGATACAGAAAATGGCCAACTAATGGGACCATTTCCTGTGACTGCAAAGATAGTCCTTGCCAGAAACATCAAAGCTGGGAAATGAACGTTCCCCAGCCTTGACATAAGTGCAACTTAGAGCAAAGAACTCTGATTTTTGAAGCAGTAGGAATTGCCACTGTGTTGTTCCTGTCAGTGATGGCTGTTCAGTGATAGCTAAATAACCTTAGGAAGTTGAAAACCTGAAGGTTGCATTGTTGTTAAAGAAACAAACTTGTATATGCATATCCATACAAGTGTCTAAGAAGTATATCATCCATTTTTAATATAAAATCTGTATCTCCATTGTGTTTGAGCGTATGTGTGAGTGAAAGAAAGGCAGCTTGGAACTGAAAAATAGTACACACAGTTCTGAACAAAGACTGTGGAATTTATCGGGAGATATTTGAGGCTGTGATAAGGAACCACTACAATATTTGGATAACAAAGTTTAATTACCTTTTTTCTATATATGTTCTGTGTTTATCATCTTCTTAGTATGTGGAATGTTACCATTAACAAAAAACCCAGATTGGTAACACAGAAACAAGGACACGTTATCAGTTCCGTGGTTTTGTAGCAACTGTTGCTTTTCTCTTAATCTCATAGATGCAAATGGATAATTCAATTTACAGGCGCATATACCAAGAACGTTTCATTAAAAACACAAGACTTGTGATGACACAGTTTGCCCATACTGATTCATTTCTAGCAACAGTACATAAAGTACTTTTTAGATTATCATTAGCAAATATTGGAATTAGGGAAAGCAGGAACAAAGTTGTCACTCACATCTTCTCCTGAAAGCTTATTCTACATAGCTTAAAAACATTTCTTTAAATTCAACCCACACATTTTGGAAAATGCAATGCAGAAAGTCCTCCTCACTCCTCTAAAACAATCTCTTAACAGGAGAAGGAATGCAAACTTAGGCGGCTGCAAGTCATTTTAGCCTGCTCCGTTAATCCTCCCTACATTAGTACATCCTGTCCTGCGAAGCTGACAAAGGTGGAAAGGCTAGAAGATGGGGTTATTATACCATTATAAAGGCTGTGAAGATCCCTGAACGGGTGAATGGTAATTGAAAATTGTTTAGACCTGTCTATTGTAGCACTTAAATTGTCATCTGGAGCAGCTGCACCCATTGCTTACAACAACTGGTACAGAATGTGCTAAGAGTAGGCCGTCTATTGTGTAATTCAGAGGCCCCAGCTTGCAGTAAACACTGCCTATACCCACTGACGTGTTTGAGCCTAGGTTCCATTTAGTGGTGGAGGGTGGTACTGCTGCACAATTCAGCCTGCGTAGCCACTCCCCGCTGTAAACTTCCAGAACATAAAGGATTCTTGCGCAAACAAGAACATACTCTCCCTAACCCCCCTCATTCCCCCCCATTTTGGGTTTAAACTTGGCACACTGAAATACCAGCCTCAGAACAAATATTTTTAGAAAAATGTACAAGGGGGGGGGGAGTTGGTGTGCCTGAATGAGGCAATAGTTTATCCAGACTATGCAAGAGACATCAACTCTGACTGTTTAAAAGGAGCAGTAGAAAATAAAAAAGGAGCTCGAGAAATATCCACTAGACATTATTCTGCAGGAGAAACATATGCCAAGCCATCTGTAGCGTGACTCCTCAGATATATAAATCCATTCGTGATATGTAATTTTTAAATGTCAGTACATGCCAATATAGATGGTGGAGGTGGAGATATGGATCTGAGTTTACTTCAGCTACTTTCTCAGCTGGCAGTTTTGAAACTTTTTTTTTTTTAAGGAGCATAGCGGTAGTAGCATGTGGAAGCTGGTATTTCCATCGCACCTCTAATCCATATTAAAAGCCTCAGAGAATTCTGTTTGGGGGTGCATTTTCTGATCAGCAATGTGAATTAGAAGTGGGATGAGAAAACTGTCACAGATGGGATGGAAGCAGCACCTCAAAGCCCCTTTAAGTTGCTTTTTTATTGCATATGGATGCAATGTTTCTGCTGTGTGTTTGTTTCCAAGCTTAACCAACCTAATAGGATGTTTGTTTACTGTACCAGTTGGAGCTGCTTCCTAACTATTGTAGTTCAGTCCTTTAGTCAAACCTGAATCTTCGTGACCCTGGGACCATCAGAACACGACACTTGTCTGCTTCTAAAATAAAAAGGACACAAGCTTTGCGATGTTACCTGTGCATAATGGCCCATGTCCAGGACTCCAGAGTGAACAAGACACACACACGACCCATGACACACACGGTAAAGCTGATTTACCACAGCCTGAAAGAAGGGATTTAATATAACTGCCATGTAAAGAGGCCTTTGATGCAGTTTCCTCTAAGGCTGTGTTCAGATAGAACAAAAGGAGAGACGCTGTGTGGTCCTTGTGTTCCCAACCCTTCTCTAATGCACCTTTTCTAGCACAGAATGTTCAGGAGAGGAGGAAAGGGCATACTGGTGTGTGGACAATCACACCTCAAATCTTTCTGTAAGCAACCTCAGAGGTGGTTTTTGTTGTTGTTGTTGTTGCTGTGTCTGATCACAGCCTAAAATTTAAACATAGTTCTACCAGGGATAGAGGGTTATACTTTAAACGTGTTGCAGAGCTTTGTATTTTAATTGTATGCTGTGACCTGCCTTAGGATCTTTGAGTGAAAAGCAGGATACTAATCTAATAAATAAACAAATAAACTATTTAACTCCAAAGCTGCAAATTATCATATGTATCAATACACCACTGTACATGCCTAGGTGAAAAATCAAATTATTTTTCCTGGAAACTCTCAGATTTAATCTCAGTGGTTTTTCCATTTCTGACCTTCAAAGCAGCTCATGTTCAAGAGATAAACTCAGCTGTATAGGGGCTTTGACCCAAAGTAGGGAGTTCAGACTTGAGCAATGGCAGCAGGGCAAGGTAAGTTCAAGCAGACACACTCCCCTGCGGTATTTCATGCAGAACTCAAGACTGAAGTCTTCATAAAGCAGCTGCCACCCTCAGGCTTCGTCTGACACAGGTGGTGCAGCTTTGTCTCCGGAGATTGCTCCACCACTGGTGGGAAAGTTGTTTTCCTTTAAAGATCAAGTGAGTCCATACTTCGGGGGGGGGGGCTCCTGAGCAGAGGGGAGTTCTTTCAAGGTCAGCATGGCCTCTTTTATCCAGATAGCTGTGGCCACAGCAAGCTCTTCATATGCAAGTCCTTCTGAGTACATGAGTTCTAAAGGCAATGCCCCCGATTATTTATTTATTTATTGAATTTTTTTTTACAGCTTCCCATTCTAAAAGCTTAAAGTAAATCACTTGTGAGTAAAAGCAAATTAAAACACTATGGACAGCAATATAATTAAAAACAGCAGGTAGACAAATACCTTCAGTAGGTGGCTAAGATATAATTATAGCCACCTTGTCAGTCACAAATGGCAAAGTGAGTATCACCACAGAGAAGGCCCAACTGCAGACAATGACTAGATTTGTGGTACCTGCCCCAGGGCCCCCCCTGAAGTCATTAATGATTTTGGAAGCCTGCTTACTGATATACATCTCTGGAAGACAAGGAACCAGATACTTTATAGGATAAAATCCAGTGATGCTGTTTTTGTCTGCTGTGGACCAAAACATGGATTGGGATCATCCAAGTGAAGCTTCCAGCTTCTTGCCCTGTCCTCTCTGCCCTTAGAAAAAGGTTTTTATCCAATACAAAATAAACTATTAAATATGAGGCAAACACATTCAGCAAGATAACATCTTAGTTCTCATTTAGATAGTGCCATAGTTAACGTGACCCTCCCCCAATCCTGAACTGACTTCAAGCCCCTGTTGTCTTCCTGAGATGGAAGACAGGACACACTAAGGTGAACGCTGGATTTCCCACACCCACAGTGCCTTGTCCTATTGGTTCAGCTCACAGCAACATCAGCCCATCCCTAAGCTGATTGGACAACAGCTGTTTGAACACCTCTCCAGGACTGTGGTGGGAGGCCTGCAGAGGCTCCCTGAAAGGCAGCTCAGCTCAGGTAAACATAAACAGGCTTTCAGAATAAACAATGAAAAAACAGTAAGGCAAACAAAGCTGTGATAGGACAGAAAAATCGTCATCATCATCATTTTAAACCCCCTATGAAATATTTGTACTGCTCCGCTAATGTTTTTTGGTGTGGAAGCCATGTGAACTCCCTGAAACAGAAATCCACAAGCTTTGATAATTGAGTGGGCAAAGATTTGTTCTAGACAACCACCAGCCATTTATAAGCCACCAAAAAGGAGGGCAATAGATAACACAAAGGTTGCGGTCAGATGTGACATTTAACTTGTTTCCAGGCCACTTTTAGTTTGATTGTCCCGACAAAATAAAGCTTTTCTATTTTTTCCCCTGGACTAAATTGGCCAAATTTGGACTATTCTGTGTTTGGATTGAGTAAGCTCTGAGAACATTTCAGATTGTTAGCCAGTTTCATTTCATGAACTGAGAACACATAAGTAGACTATTGGGGATGAAAACCATACTTTTTTTTAGTATACAGAGGGAAGGCTACACATTTCGTCTCATCCAATAACAAACTTGGTTGTGAGCATTGTAATCAGGAGGGTGAGAGCATCCTTGTTGGGGTGGGAAAACAGCACAGCACCTGGCTTATATTTCCTTGTTTCCACCACATTACCTTGTTTCGCAGCTTCATATTGTTTGTTTTTTAACAAAAGAGAAGACATAGTAGAAGTTACACTTCATCTACCTTGGACAACAGCTGGCTGGGCATGACAGTTCATTTTCAAAATGCATACCTCCTCCTTTCTCTCCATCCCTAGAAGGAGAAGGACAATGCATCCTCCATTTCCTTTGACAGTGTGCAAGGGAGACAACATTTCCATCAATTAAGGGGACTTTTGCACAAAACCAGCACTGGGTTTAACTTATTTTAGGGCAAAATGGTACACAGTGCAGCTTAACAGTCTTCGTTGAGAACAGCCAAGGGGTGGGGGTGCATGCTGGTTGGGGTATACCTCACCTGCACCTGTTTGGGGGTGCAGTCCTCTTACCCCAACAGTGTCCCACATCACTATCAACTTTGCCCTCCACACCACACAACTTCATTGTGGGACACATGCCATTGTAGATGAGCCTAAGATCATGTGCTGACCACTAACTTCCCTAATATGGATATTGATTCTCTTACACATTCCCCCCCTTTTTACTGTGAGAGCAAGCAATACTCCTATTGTGCGCAGCGTCACAAAGTAGCACAAAATTTCAATTACCGAGGAAAATACGTTGAAATTGGCCTTTAAAAAGCTCTGCGGTGTGGTAGATGTGCAATTGAAGTTTTGCTTGGGTAGATACAGGCTACAGGGGAAGAAGGAAAAATTGGTGAATAACGAGCAATGTTGTTCTAGAAATTCATGTTCTCATGCAGCAACAAGGAAACATAGAGTTTGACCTTCCTGCCCCTGTGAAGTCAAGATTTGAACAATGGGACTGCATCCAGTCACTGCCCACACTTGGAGGAGAATTTGGTGAAAGGTAGAGAGAAAAGGTACGGTTTCCCTATGCTGAGTATGGGAAAAGTGAGGAGTGAGTCCAATTTGCATTCATGTCTGTAGGAACAAAAGGACTATGTACTTGATCCTCATTCCCTCAGTGCAGATTATTCCTACAATCTTTGACTGTGCCCCAAAATGCAATATACAGGGAGAGAAAACCATATATAACCAGTAAAATTTAAATAGAAATACACATTTTACCTTAATGATGAAAAACTGTTGCAAGCCTATGAACTCTCCAAACCCTCTTATCTCTCTGAGCCATGGCAAAACCAGGAGACACGGCCAGGCAATGCTGCCTCACAAGTCCCATGGCAAATGTGAACTGGCATTCTGGCATGAGGCTGGACGTGCAGATTTGATCATATATATATCACAACTCTGTGCCAGGCCCAATAAAGATATTTTATATGAGTTACGCTTCTATATGATATAAAGGACAATGAGAAACATGTGCTCCAGGATTTCTCAGTCACAGCCAAAGTATTGCAATAAGACGGGCCAAGGAAGAAGGATAATCCTCTCATCTCCTAGTTTGGCTGCTGTCTGGAGAACTCTATGCAAAACAAAGAAGTTCAGCCTTTGTTTACAGTAACTATTTGGGAAGATCTTTACCTGGGATGCTGAAAGGATTAATGTATCCCAATACCAGGAGCTATTGTTCTAATTTGATTAGATCACTGACCCTGGGGCTGTAGATCTTCCATCTCCTTTGTAAATCTGCCATTTACAAACCCCTCCCGTCTCCATTCACCTGAATGGAACCTTCAAAGTTGCCACCCCAAAGCCCCATTGGTTCCTTTCTTCCTCCCATGGGCTGGACTTAAGGAGGAGCCTTCCTGCCCAGAGTGGAGCAGAACATAAAACTTAACCAGCTATGGCCCTCTTTCTTCTCTCCCCATCGGCACCTTCACCTCATGATCTTCAGTCCAGTTCCTGCTGCCACATGTTCTCTGATTGTGCTCTGAAGAGGAATCTAAATTGGAGAGAGCCAGTTGCACTATAGCACAGGGACTTCTTAGAATAGGTTTCTTCCTTTGTTTTCTCCTCCATATCTCTAGATTGCCCAAAGGTGTGCTTTTTAAAGTGACACCTTTTTTTTTTTTCACTACCAAGCTACTGTCATTTATCTGGTTGAAGCATTGTGCTACCCCACTGGGAATCTATTTTTGCTTTTGTTTTGGCACTCTGCGTAGTGCCCGTTCATTTTTCATTCCTTTTAATACCAATTATTAATAAAATAATTTTCCTGCTGAGGAAAAACAGACTCTGGGGTCTCTCTCCTTGCTGTCTTATGCCTCTAAGCACCAGAACTGCTCTGGCACTTTTCAAACTTCTATGGAAGAAGATCTCAACACAATCAGTTGTCCTGATCAGCTATTTCCCCAAAGACATGTGTCAGGAGGACCTCTGCTACCCTGTCACCAGATTATCTGGGGTTTTTTTTATTAGTCAACTTGAAGCAGCAAGTTCTAGACCCTTCTTGCTTTCCTTTCCTGCATTTGAGTCATTTGTCTCACATAAATGCCCTGCTTTTTGCCACCTGCTAGTTATTGTATCTGTGGCAACGTCTCTACAGCATTGTGAAAATAACTTTTCATCGGACCCAGGATGGCATGTTTTAACATCCCTCGTGTTAATGCGGCTGGACCTCCCTGCTACTGCTCTGAAGCATTGGCAGGGTATATTGAAACTGAGTGGGATTTTCCCACCCTGAAGATTGATGTCCTGTTGATTCAGTTCACAGCACCCAGTTGCCATGGAAACTGAAAAATGCCCTCCACATGTTGATGCTGAAACTTGTCAGGACTACATGGGCAATGACCATGAAAATAGTCTCCTGGGATGGCCAGGCTTCCCCACTCCAACTGACTCTCTCCCACCTCTAACTTGAATGACTATGAAGAAGATGGACACAAACCTTCCCAAAGGAGTTGAAAAATCAACTTAATTAAAGTAAGGAAATGTGGACACAGTGTGTCCTAACTAGCGGTGTGCATGAATGCAATTTTCAAGATTCAATTCACTTTGAATATCCAAAAATTCAATTTGATTCAAATCTTTAAAATTTGAATTTAACCAAATTTATTCAAATTAAGCAGATTTGAATCTATTCATTTGAATTTTTGATTCAGATTTGCACTTACAAATGTCAACAACATTTGTGTGTGCCCGAACGCATCTTTTCTGCATCTGTACACATCCATACATATCTGTACATGTCTGTATGCACCCCGTATTTATCCCATATGCAACCCATTTTCGTCCTGTACGGATCCGTAAAAATGCATACGGATGTGGGAAAGATGCAGATCTTCAGGTATGCATTGTGTACAAACCCATATACAAGTGAATGTCCAAATAATTCAAACAAATAGAGACAAAATTCATAATTCATTCAAATTTTTAAATTCAAATTTATGGACATTCGATTCAAATTTGAATGTCGAAATTCAGGCAAATTCAATCGAATTTCAGATACCTTTGAATATTCGTCCACATCCCTAGTCCTAATATACATATGAATTATATACTCGGGTAAGTGGTTTTCTGCATGTACAGATTGGCTCTAGCTCTCAAGAGGAGCAGCAACATTTATCACTTCCACAACCCATATGCTGTCAGAAGAGGATTTGTGCCCCTACTTAAATGGCAAGCAGAAAGTGCTGCAACCAGTCCCTCTTCTTCTGGAGGAATCTGTGGCAAAAAGAATGCCTAAATACCTTTTCCTCATAGTTTTTTCCTACCTCTCCTCTATTTGCTTACATTTGCTTCTAGTGAAAGGAATGTAACTGTTCTTTGAAGCTTGGAATAGAATGATTTTGCACTGTTCCAGTGGGGACCATTTCTTACCAACTCTGCGTATCATCAGTCTTGGTTTAAAGTCGTTATTGGGTGTTTTTCCACTGTCACTAGAAGTACCCATTAAGTACCCAT
>MTQE01001134.1:62693335-62728972 GCA_014337955.1 Aspidoscelis marmoratus | reverse complement strand
CATTCCCGCTGGCACCCTATCAGCAAGAGCAGGGGTGTGGAGAAAAAGATATGCGCAAAAAAAACACGGCTCCCATGGGGACGGAAGGTGCGTTAAAAACACGCATTTTGCTGAGCCTCATGCAGACGCTTATTCCTGATTTGCATGGCACTTTTAAAGTCCACTTCAATAGAGTGATAGTAGAGGGACAGTAGAGAGGCAGATAAGTATTTTGGGGATGCAGCCTGAGTTCTAGGATTCTAGAAAGATGATGAGCTAGCCAGAGGGTTGGTATTTCTGCCTTCTCTGGTAGCCTGTCTTTCACAGCATTGTGATCTTCCCACTGGCTTGTGTCTGAGAGCATGCTTGCACCTTAATACATTGAAAGGATCATTCCTGAGCAAGAGAAGACCTTGAGAAAGTTATACTTCCCTTGCTCTCCAAAGTTAATTGTCTTTTCTACCTTTTTCTCTGCCTTTCTTTTCAATTTGCACTTGAAGTTACTTCTCTCAACCTCCTATACTTTTAAAGGGCGCCTCCTAGTTAAAGATACTTTTCCTGTAGTGAAAAGGGGTATTGAGGCTTGGCATGGTCACCCTAATTCATTTTGAGGCCACAAATGATTATATGGGACAAGGGGATAACAATTGATGGGATTCAATCAGAGGCATCATGGGAAAAGAGTTCATTGAACTGAAGGCACCCTCTCACCCTTGGCACCATTCCTTTACAGATGCAAAAGCACATGGAACTTAGCCCATCTTCTCTCTGAGTTCTACTTGTCTATGCCTAGCAACCAAATTCTGATTGGCCAGAAAAATCCACACACAGTATGCCTTGTCAATTATCCCTGTTTCCACTTCCTTGGTCATTTAATCAAGTACTCTGCTGCTTGGCGTTGTCTGAGAAGTAGTAGAAACATTTACTGTATTCTTGGCTGGAGTTAAACTAAAAATTCCGGCTGTCCTATCTTCCTGCTGTAGCCACAGTTATTCCTTCCGGGCCTCCCATCCCCCCCTTACCTTTGGCTGTGCTGCCACCATCGCCATGCCTTCTCCTTGTAGGCCCAAGTAGGCCTTCCATTTCTGCACACATAGCTCCCACCCCAATCGTGCGATCCTCAGATGGGGAGCTGCCCATGCAGGCCCAGAAGTGCTGTTTTGGCTTCCAAAGAGCACCAATATGGTGGCGGCTGATGTGACCACAGTCCCCTGTTCCATTCTGGCACGCTCCCTTACCTTTATGGAGACCATGGTGGCTTCTCTGGGCCCATTTTGGTGCTCTTTGGTAGCTGAAATGCCACTTCTGGGTCTCCACACGCAGATCTCCATCCAGGGATTGCGATCCCTGGATGAAGGAAGAGCTGTGCACACAGAACCATAAGGCCTCTGAACAGCACCGAAATGGGCCTGGAGACACCACTGCAGCCTCCGTAAGGGAGCGCACCAGAGTGAAACGGGGTGTGTGTGCAGTCCTGTCATCAACTCTCATATCAGCACTTTTTGGTAGCTGAAACATCACTTTTGGGTTTCTGCACCTAGCTCTCCATCTGAGGATGGCAACCCCCAGATAGAGAGCTGCGTGTGCAGAACCAGAAAGGCTATTGAAGGGCTATTTCAGGCTGGCTCTGAATATTCAGTTCACATCTCTAGTACTAAGTGTCGCCCTGCCAGCAGTTATAAGTCAAGTTGCTCCCTGTAATTTTCAGAATTGAAAGTATTACAATGAAAGCAACAATGAAACGCTTTCCTGTGTGCCTTTTACATTTTCAATAAAGAAACTTTGTACTGACATCAACCAAGCTCCAAGCATGATCAGTAAGATCAAACTCATTATTCTAAAGTAGGGATGTGCCCAGTTTCCCCTCATTCGCTTCACAAAGAAGCGAATGGGGTGGAACTTCACAGCCATGCAAGTGAAGCCACTTTGAATGTGCTCGGCTTTGAATTTGCTTCAGATCCTTGCCACTGCTGAATCCCCTCCAAATCCCTTTTGAATGCCCTCCGAATCTGCTCCTCACCTTCATGAATGTAACAAAGCTTCAAATGATGGAATAAAAGCTTTTGCTTAACCTGCAAGGGTCAGTCTTTGAATATAGCCAATATTCACTTCAAATGCAGGTTTGAACCTTCACAATTTGTATGAATTGCAAAGGAAATGAACATTTTTTTGCCCATCCTTGTTCTAAAGATCTTTCCATAATTTCCATAACAAGGCATTCATCCAATCAACCAGAAATTGGCCACACAACACAATGATACCCAACAACAGGAGCAATTCTAGCTTCAAATCACCTGTGGACAATAGGGGTGTGCACAAATTTTTTTTGGCATTCAAATTCAAGTCGAATCGAATATTCAAAAATTCAATTTGATTCAAATGTAAAAATCCGAATTTCCAAAAATCCGATTCAAATCCGGATCATCGAAATCTGTAAATTCAAAAATCTGGTTTGTATTCGAAGATGAGAAGGTCAACAGCATTCACATCAGTTTTATGAGTTTGTGCGCATCTCATATGCATCCCGTTTTCATCCCGCATTATAAACGCAAATACACATAATTTTGTGCAAATTTGAATGTGATAGATGTGAATCTATACATTCAAATAATTCAAATATCCGTATCGGATTTTCAGAAATCTGAAAATCCATTTGAATGTCTAAATTCGAATATCGTTAAATCCAATTTGAATACGAATGTTGTTATTGGTAAGATTTGAATTGGATTTTCAATTTTTTGAATATTTGTGCACCATTCCTAGTGGACAGTGAAAGCACATTGGGTGATTCTTGGACCAGTCACTGCCTCTCAGAACAACACAAGGCACTCCTTGAGTGCTCCTAGGGCTCAGTGATCAAACAGGCCCAGGTGCAGCTGCCCAGAAGTGCTGAATTAGTTCTTGGGAGTCACTGTAGTAATCAGGATAAAGTGCCCTGAGGGTAGGTTGCAGTCAAATTCACTTCCTCTCCTACCAAATACAGAGACAGCAGAGGGAGAAGATAAATGATGGAGTGATTTCCACCTGTGCTAGTTTAGCACTGGACCAAAAATGCAACCTCTGGGACCATGTCTGGTCTAATGCTAAATCAGGATGGATGGAAGCCTCATAGCTATAAAACTTTAGTTGTGCAGCTGTGAGAAAGGATGGAGTCCAGAACAGCTGAAAAGAAGGACCCAGTCCTGCAAGGAAACAGCTTCAAATTATCAGGGCCCATCCAAGCTGGAGAGTCATCCAAAGGGCAGAGAGTTTTAGGCTGCCACCACTAGACCACCACCCCTGGAGGGATGGCAAGGTTTTCCTCCTCCTCCTCCTCCTCTTTATAATGTATTTTTATTATAATGTTTTGAGTATTATTTTGCATTGTATATTTTCTGTTTGTTGTAAGCCGCCTTTGGCAAATTTTCTTTTGGAAAGGCAGTATACAAATGAAATGAAAATGAAAAATCTTGAGTGCTTCAAAAGAATGGTAGGCTATAAATGCCATAAATGAGTGAGGCTTATGTGCACATCAAAGCCTTCTCTAGTGCACACAAAAAGAGTATCTGTCCCTGGAATTAACAAAGCCAAATGGAAGACTTATCTTCCACTGCCTGAGCAATTTCTCCTCTATGAACACTGAACAAAGTTTAAATATGTCCCTTACTCCTATGCCCAGACATCCTGTCATGCCTCGTACCATCTGCACTTCCTCCTTGGATCAGGATGCTAACACCCATGCCAGCCAAGACAAAGGAGCCTTCCCTGACTACCAAAGCAAGGGAGGTATATCTCATCAGTGGCCAAACATGGACACTGCGTCAGTCTCCCAAGATGGGGATGGGTCGGACTCAGACGCTGGCCAACTCTCTGAGCAGAGCATTCTCAGGTGAGAATGACAACACCTGAAACATTCACGTCTCCATGCCAAACAGCTGTGCCGCCAGGGGCATGGCTCTTCCAGCCCTACTTAAGAAACGCCCAAACCCAGGAAATGCCATTGCAGACAAAGGATCTTTCTAGCAACCTCAGCTCGTGTATTTCTGTGTTCCTGAACTCTGACTGATTTATGGCTACAAAGACTATCTGGTAATTCGACCATGGCATTCCTGATCACGCATTAACTCTATGTTCTCCAAGAACTTTGAAACCTGAACCGGCTGCTTGCTGCTGCTAGCCTGACATATGTGTGTGTGTGTGTGTGTGTGCGTGTGTGTGTATGTGTGTGCGTGCATGCACTTGTGGAATGCCACCTGAGACACAACACATCCTGCTTGACCTTCTTCGTGTCCCACGGCTGCCATTTTCTGACTGGCAGACACCACAATTTCTTCAAATTCCACACATACCTGCACAGTTGAAGATTTCTAGTATAGACAGTTCCTTGCTAGTACCAATGATCTATTTCTGTTTGATTAGCTATCTGTGCTACCTTGTACCAATGCATGGCTATTACTCTATTTTAAAACCTAATATTCATTATGTTTATTTATTGAAAGCTAGAACTGCCTCCAGTCACCAGCCAGATATCACAGTAGGAAGTTATAATGTGAGGTTTTGCTTCCCCAGCATTATTGCTTCCTGACTAGACTAGCACACACTGTCTTTGTGTGTTTTTGTGAAACACAATCTGGGCATTTCAGCTGGCACATAATTCCTGGATGTGTGTGTTGCCACCATCACAAATGCATGGTTGGCTGTTTCAGCCTCTATGCATGCGTGGTGGATGAAACAACAATGACCTATCTGTCTAGATGTTGAGTAAAAGTGCTATTGCTGGAAAACCCATGACCAGTGCTGGGTCTTCCAGCAAGAGTATACAGTGCTTTTTAGCTGGGTGGAGCAGGCCTATGGTGGGGTTGCCTATAATACGTGAGGAGACCCCATCATAGCAGTACTGTAATGGTGCTATATTCCCCTGACTTGGTGGGGCCAACATCTTTGGCCATTCTAATTTTGGATTCCCACATTCCTCCTGATTTCTTTTCTTCCTTTTTAAAAAAAGTAGCTTACTGTCCCTCTCAAAGATATTTCATCCCTGATAGCCAAATTGATTCTCTTTCGTGGCAGTGAATGAAACATCATTATTATTCTTGGTGGATACCATCAAGCTGAGCTCAACTCCTTGTGACTACTTGGATACATCTATGCAGTTTTCTTGGCAGATACGTAAGCAATTTACTATTAACTGGAAAGATGCTGAGGATCAAACATCTGACCTTTTGCTTTCCAGGCATTGCTCTGCCACTGAGATACAGCCATTCCCAGTTAAATTTCAGACTTACAGGCATTAATTCAGAAGGTTGGGATAGAAGCATAGTTTCTTTTTCCAAAATGTACTGGGCAGCCTTTCCACTCATAGATGGTGCAGGAACTTGGTTTTGAATATAAGAAATGGCTTTAATTTGCTGTTGAGAGACCAGAGTGCTGAAGGATAGTGCATGCTGTATAGAGGAACACCTGAAACCAGGTGTTTAAACATTCAATTACAGAGAGCAGGAGGGAGAATTATACGTATATGGCAGGATCCACACCACAGTGGTCTCTGTCGCTTCAACTAGGGATGTGCATGGATTTTTTTCCCATGTTTGATTCAAATCAAACTGAATGCGAGGAAATTCACATTTATTTAAATGTGGTAGGATTTGAATTTGAATTCAATAACGAATGTTTGATATGAATCCAATTCAAATCCCTGCTGCAAGCCATAACTATGAACTTCCTGCAAATACCCTATAAATCTGCTATGAACACATCAAATTCACTCTGAATCCACTTAGAATCTACTCTGAATCCATTCTGAATCCACTCTGGAACTGCTGCAGATCTCCAAACATTCAATTCAAATTCAAATGTCTAATTCAAACAAATTCTTATGAATTTTGAATGTGATGAATATTTGTGTACATCCAGAGCACTTACTAGAAGCTGCTGTAAAAGCTGCAAGTATGTCGTTTGTATGTGCAACAATGCAAATATCTGTCCAGGACCTTTTTTACCTTCATTTTGGAAGGCACAGGAAGGTCATATCCCCATGCACATTTGGTATGGTTCCGAACGCGGGATCAGCAAGCAGCGTCCCCATGTGTTTTGGATTTGGTCTGCAGAAAGCAGACCAAATCCCCTCAAACTGTGCCAGAACAGGACCAAATTTGATACCTGAAAATACAAGTCTCGGCATGGTTTGGGGGGTTGGCACACATTGGTTAGCGAGTTGATCCAGGAACGATCGCAGGCTAACCGGAGAGGAGATTGGCGCTCACGTCATTAGGAGGTGGGGTGTGCTTGCCATTCCTGCCCTCTGCATTGGAGATTGCGGCCAATGACATTTGAAAATCCCAATCGCCAAGGCAGGAAGGATAGTGGCTTAATTTTTGTGCATTTTTCACGGAAATGTTTCCAAGCCTGTTTCCCACTTGCCAAGGCAGGCTGGATAATGGCTTGATTTTTGTTCCAATTCCAAAAATTTTCAACCCCCATTTCCCCGATTGCCAAGGTGAACATGAAATAAAGGCTTGATTTTCTCCCTTTTAAACTTGGTGGGCATTCTTGCGGTTCCCGGTAGAGTGGAGGATGTACAAAACTGGTCAAGCGCCTAACTGCCACTAAACCTTGTAGCAGCTTTCGGTCTTTTAAAATTATTATAAATGTATTATTTATGAAGTAAGCTTTATTTTAACTTTTTTCCCGTGCCTCCCAGCCCAGCCCTGGCTTTCAGTGCTGCTAAGGGAGGGAGGCATACGACACAGGGGTGGGCTGATGTCAGTCCAGCTTCCAATGAGAAGAGAGGGGGTGGAGAGGAGGGGGCGCTGGCCCCTGTGCCAGGGTTTGGCGCAGTTTGCATGGGGATGCCTCCATCTGCGCCTAACCCGTACCTGGCCAGCATTGGCAGGAATGACATGGGGATGCCCAAGATTCAATCTTGGTCCCGTACCCGGCCCATGCGAGCCCAGTCAGTGTCTAATCAGCACTAAACAGCTTGCATGGGGACGTGGCCAAAATGTCCACAGAAGTCAGTCATTTTCTGTGTCCTTGAAAAGCAGACTTATTGTTGGGAGCCCTGGAAGCACTTCCAGGTGAAGTGGCAGATTGGGGGGAAGTGCTTTCTCCTGTACTGCTCAGTGGGTTCAGGGACATGTGATCTATATTGCCCTTTGAGCACTTTCCATGGCACAATTTCTGGGCCATGTGGATCCTGTCCAAGAGGGATAAAATGTTCTGGTGGAGAATACAGAAAGTCTGCCCACAGTTCCCCTACCTGGTTTGAAAACCATGGTTGCTTTGCTCTTGCACCTGCTGTTAATCAGCTGGAGTTAGAGGGAGCTAGACTATTTGAAAGTGTGTCTTCTGCTCAGTTATCAAGTGCTTTAGCATAACCATTGCTAAGATCTCAGAAGAGTGTGATCTTACATAACATATGTGCTGCTACAATATACAGGCACAACTGGGTGAGTCGAGGACATTGTGGCTGCCTTAGCAGAGAATTTCCTGGCTTCTGTCAGTTTACGTCAATCTCTCTGTTATTTTAACGTGGTTTTTGCCATTTTATTTCCCTTTAAACCAGCATCATTAAATAAGTGTTTCTTGGACCATGTAAAAATGAAGCATGTACGCAGTTGTCTTTGAGATGGCCCGAACTGCAGCAGCCAACTTCCAAACTTCTGTAATACATGGAGAACTTTTAAAGAGCAAACCAATCATCATTTTTGTGGGCTCATTTCATACTAGTATGAGAGCTCCGTCTGCTAACTCTTGGTCTTGGGAATGGAAGTATCTGGTACTGACCACACACACATCCAAACAGGAAAAAATATTAATACCTCAACTTCTGTGCATCAGCTATAATAAAAAGCTCTTAAGCTCCAGTGCGTTTATACAGCAGCCTTTAGCATTTTGATTCTTAGTGCATTGTTCTTCTTTGTCTCTGTGTAGCATGCTTCATCAACAACACATAGTGCTACCATGAAACATTTATATAGCATCAATGGTACGTTGAATGCTCTATTACATGTAGAAATTAAACAGTTACTGCCTAGAGGATGCACAATCTTAGCTGGATGGACTAGACTGAACCAGGAAGAGAAAGATTTAAGGACTGATGCTTATGTTGTCTGATGTGAGTATCAACTGGCAACAAGAAGCCAATCAAATGGATTTATCCTGGTTCATGTTATCATTAGCACAACATGCTACAGGGCTCTATTCAGGCTCAGTTTGGGATACATCTTTAGGTTTTGCACCAGCTTGATTTCCATTTCTGTATGAATGGAGTTTTGCTTTCTGGTTCCGCAAGAGTGTACCAAAATGCATATAAACCCATTTTCTTTCATTCACACTAATATAACTGAATCAGTATGCATTGTGTCTATATTAAACACAATGGTGACAGCCGTACACTGGCACTGGTGGGGTACAAAGCAAAGCAACTAAAACTAAGTGGCACCAGGGGGCAGAACAGGTACAGCTAATTATAGATGGAACAGTTATGTCTGGAGTTTGGTGCAAACCTGCCTAGGCAATTAACTGACTGAATTGAACTGATCACGATGAACACATTAACCAACACTTAACTGAAATGTGCTTAAAGGGGAAAGGAAGGGGGTTCCCGAGTTCTGTGATGAGATATTGTTCGCTTCGCTCCTAAGGGTCAGCCACTTTTGATTAAACAAATATAATCCTCCTTTTTCTAAGTCAGCCATTAGAAATCATTAATTTAGTTATACAAGGGAAGAAAACTGTGGCTAATTTCATAAATGCGGAGCTGTGTTATACAGAAATGTGTCATCCAGGTCGTTGCTAGCGAATGAAATTCATCAGTTAAGGGAAGCCGAGGATTGCATAGCTTTTCCTATTGTGGGTGGGCTCAAAAAGCAGAACCATCATGTTGTGTGGAGACACCTGTATTATACACAGCAGCTGTGCAAGGATGGAAATGGCATAGTTACTCAATGGTAAGCATTGGTTTGTCCATTTACCTAGCACAAGAAAAGAAAAATTCTCATGTACAGAAATAGGTATGTACAAAACAGAAGTGATTTTAAAGGTGGATAAAAATTTCATTAAAAAAAAAATACTCATCCCAATACAAGATTACCAGGATGTGTATTATGGAAGTAAGCATAATGAAGTTTTACAAGACCATAGCCATCCACTGTTACTTGCTATTTTGATAACTGAAAAGTTAATGTATTTGCAGTGAAAAACCTGTGATTCTTCATCACCTTACACAAAATAGAATGGCATCCAAACATGTGTATTTGTGAACTTGCACTTGGAAATGTCAGGGTTGTGACAGTGATAGCAGAGATTTTTAAAAAAATATTTAGTGAAAAGAGCTAAGTGAATATAAATGAAAGGGTTGAAATTGGGGAATAATTAGAAATAAAACTGACCACTTTTTCCTCAAAAAATGTTGCAATCCTAAACAAACCAAGGTTAAAAAAAGAAGAAGGTGGTAGTGAATGACTGCTTGGATAAATCCCTTAGGTTTCATTGGCAACAATTCAGAAATTTGTCATCACACTCTTCTAATATTCAAGTCTCCAGTTTACCCTGAAATACACTATAGTTCTGACTAAACAAGATCAGTGCTCAGCAGCCTAAACGCTAAGGCAATTACCTTGCTCTGGAGTAAGTCTCAATGAATGTGAAAGAATTTACTAACAAGTAAACATACACAAAAGTACACCACTTTTTAAAATTTCTCCTGGCAATCCAGATATCTGAATACTCATGGCACTGAGGATGCCTAAAACATCACCTTGCTATTTATGCTTCTCCATTTTATACTGTTATATCTATCTATACCTTCATACAAACTATTTAGAAAGGGTGCAATAGCGTTCAAGAAGCATAAACAAGTGCATTCCTTTGTATTAAGTACTTTTTTAAAGTGCCAAGCAAAATTTGAAGTAACTTGAAATAAGAGCTCTGTGATCATGTAGGTTCAAATATTTCAGATATTCAGATTCTGTGAAGAAAATTAAATGTTCCATCCCACTTTTTGAAGGGGGAAAAGAATGATTGCTGTCATTGCTGGAAAAGGGAAAAATATTTTGTAGACCAAGCAAGTCAACTAGTCAATCACATGACCCAACCTATCAGCCAATCACGTGGTTGGAGCCTGCTGCCTAGGAAAACCCAATTTTCAAGCAGGAGAGACCTTGCAGCATGTGATCAACACATTAGCCATGATTAAGATGGGTTTCCCATGAGAATTGAGACTGGAAAGAATGCACAGAGAAGGGAAATCAGTTTTAAACAAAACCCAGGTCTTAACTACCTGGCATGTAAATGTTCCCTACACTTACTTTAATGATTTAAAAAACAACAACAGGCAGTGGAAAATACCAGAAAGGTACCAGATCTGTGTGTGAGAGAAGAAAACCTCCCACAAAAATAAAGAACTTTAACTTTCCTAGGTTAAACATGAAGACATGTGGGGTATGAAGTTTTTTAGCTCCAGTTCCTAGCAAGTATAATATGGGAGCAGATGGTGTTGTTCAGCCTAAAGGAAAATGCTTAGTGGCAGTGAACTTGAATTGCATAATTTGAACTTTAATGCTATGAAATACTAAAAATCATAACTTCAAATTACAATAAAAATTCAAATGAAGCAAAAGTGTAATTATTGGAATAAATTCAGGATGTCACTAAATAGTTCCAGTCCTGTGAGACAACTGACACTATATAAACCAATCACTGCAGTAACTATTCACTGCGGAAACTAGCTAGAAAGTTATGTACATTTACATTTGAAAGAGCACAGAGGAAGGAGGCCCCTAACCAGGGCGGGCGGGCAGGGCATTCTTGCTGTACCGGATGCATGACCTTTGACCTCCCTGCACAACTTACTGGCTCTTTCTATGTTTCCTGTAAATGTTTCCTGTTACTATGGATTGCCATAGGAACTGGGATGTTCCTCTGAAACATATATAGAACCCTGGCTTGAGTGGAAGGTGGGAAATGTATGTGGTTATTGTAAATGCCTATTATTCATCTGTTTTAGAAGTCATTGTTCCATTGGAATGAGACAGATTTCCTGATGCTGCCTATTTTTTTTTTAAGTGTCATTATTCTGCTCCAGGGGAAGACTTGGCCTTTGTTGTCACTGACTAGCAATTTGAACTGCTGTTCCAGTTTATTTGCTCTTTGTGGACCACCAGGTTTTCCTACACTGGGGCTACTTTTCTTGAAATAGTCCTAAAATAAATGCAGTTCCTCTTTCTGTAGCCCTGTTCTTATAACCAACATATATTCGCTGAATTTGTAGAACAAGGAACAGGATTGTTTCTTCACTGCCTCGCCTTCCAATCCTCAGACATTTAGAGAAAAATGTAGATATGAAAGGAAGTCTATGTATATGGAACTGAAAATATAGGACCTTTCTGCACTTATGTATGAGGCCAAGTCCCCTCCTAGCATGCTGCATCTGGATTGATCACCTAGCCCAGAATTCCAGTGGGCCATGGGCTGCTAGAATGGAACCTTGTTCTGGTTTAGCAGGGGGAAAACATTTTGGTGGTGCCCCAAATTGCATGGAGGAAATGGGTACCCCTGGGGCTCTGAAAAAAAAAGTACCCCAGGAACTTTTGGAGCTCTCATAGCAGGCTCCATATCTTGCACAAGCAGAGGGTGGTGCAGAGCCTGTCCTGGAACAGGTCATCCAAGCATGGACAGCCCTGTTCTGGAAAAGAGCAGAAGAGGTGACCACAGGCCAGGAAGAGAAAGAGAACAGGAGAGAGTGAAGATGGAGGAAGGTGGCATAGCTACCAGAATTGTTATTAATAACAAAACTAGGGGTATGAAGAAAAATACTTTTTGGAATCCTTAAGAGCTTCCTGATGGGGACCAGGAAGAAATGAGGGATTGCTGAAATAAGTGAAGCCACAATCAACATCACAACCAGAAGAAAAATGGAATGGAAGCCTCTTCAGCTCTCATACTGCCTATGATCATATGCCCTTGCATATCCAACCATTTCAAGAGAACTTCTTGTTCCTCCTGCTTTGGGGCTTATCCCAAAATAAGTTGTTAAACTAGCAAGCAAAAGTTTCAAGAGAACTGCCTGGTGAGTTATTCTAGAATAAGCTAAGTAACAAGCACCAGGAGAACTTGGTGATTTTCTTCCTGTCTTTATTATTTCACTGAAGTTTTGCTGCACTCCCCTGGTTAGTAACGGTGTAAATTTCAAGGGCAATTCTGCACTGGCCAATACACTAGATCAGAAAGAATTCTAGGTGCCACTTTTCCTTGTGCTGCTGTGGTTTAAGGGAGGCCCCACACCCTCCTAGTACACTTTGCCAGGGGAGGGTACCCCTCATGCCACACCAGGATGCAGAAAGGATACCCCTAGTCCACTTACTGGTCCAATATACTGGCTTGTGCAAAATCATCCTCAGGGCTTGTTTCCCAGGAAGAATAACTCAAGAGTACTTCCAAGTCTCTCTCTTGCTTTTGGATTTACACTTGCATTTACCTTGTAGGGTAGGATTGGAGGAGAGAAAACACATGCTTTTCTTCACCCAGAGTAAAAGAAGAAGAGTTGGCTTTTCTCACCCATTTAAGGGGCCTCAAAGCAGATAAGAGTCTGGCTCCCTAACCACTAGACCAAACTGGCTCCAGTAGTATTCAGACTCACAAGAGTAATCGCATTCCTGCTCAGATCCACCAAAGGGTGCTTCCGCACACACACTAAGAACACATACAGACACACATTAACAACACATTCAGACCACATGTAAACTTACCTTCTGGACTGGAGGCCGGATCCAGGGCTCTTTGTGGTGGCCGCTTCCGCATTTTGCCGCTGAAAGATCGATCTTCTGGGAAGACCTCAAAAATTAGGTCTTCCGTCTGGCCCTTCGCCTCGATCCGGTCAGAAGCAGAACACTTCTGCACATGGAGAGGCAAAGGCCGGATGTGCCAGTGGCCACCATCTTAAAGAGGACAGAAGCATGCTGGTTTGCCTCCTCCTGCCCTCCCCCGCGCACCACGCGCCACCGGAAACACGTGGTGACTGGCAGCTCACTGCTTCATTCCCCTGGCTCCGGGGGCAGCGTCGGCAGCGCAGGAGGCCAGATGCCCTTTGGAATAGGTGCTGCAGCTTCCGCGTAGCACCCAGGTGATGCAGCCTCCCCGCACGTGTGCGGACACGCGGGGCCTCCTCAGATCTGTTCCTATTTGGGACAGATCCTCTGGAGGACTGCTCGCCAAAAAAACTGATCTTCTTAGATCCGTTTTTTAGGACAGGTGCGGAAACACCCAAAGGCTCCAACTTCTAGTCCAGTGGTTCTCAACCTGGGGGTCGGGACCCTTTTGGGGGTCGAATTATCCTTTCAGAGGGGTCGCGACGAGCCTCCTGCCACCCTTCCCTCCCACCTCCCAGCTGCTCCACCCCTGTGGTTAGGGGTCCCCACAGCATGAGGAACTCCATTAAGGGGTCGCGGCATTAGGAAGATTGAGAACTGCTGTTCTAGTCCCATTTTAAATGTCCTGGGTGAGAAGGGAGAAGAAGAGGTAAAAGGAAAGATGCTGAGGGTGGGTGTATAAGACAGAAAGGAGGGGATAAAAGGGACTGCAGCCCAGGGAGAAGAGACAAACCTAAAAAGTAGAAAGTAATAGAAATATTGTCAAGGTAGGAAATCACAAGAACTAAAATATAGGAAAAAGGAAGGAAAAATGTTATGAAGAATTTGGCATTTTTACCCACCTGTTTTTTAAAAAAGCTTTCCGTTTCAAAGCAAAAAGGATGAACAGTCCATATTTTTATGTTTTTATCTGCTGTATTAGGCCCAGTCTCAGTCATTAGCACTGTAAGGAAGCCAATTCCTAAAAGGGTGCTTTGTTTGTTTTTGCAGGCTGATTTAAATTGCTTAATCATTTTTATTGCATGATTATTTATATTGTGTCAATGTTGTACTTACTCTGTTTCCCCATTTCATCCGCACCAGAAGCAGCTGTGGAGGTGAAATGCTGCCTGTATTTGGTGATGAGGCTTAATAAATTCAGACCGAATCTCAAGAAGATGGGGAAATTATGGTTTGGAAATCTTTCCTCTTGATGGATGGCACTTCCCCTCAAAAGGACAAGTTCATAGCTTAGGCATAGAATTAAACACCAGTCTGTCGTTATAGGCTCAAATAAACCCGATGACCTGCGGTTCAGTTTCCTAGCTATATCTGTACCGGTACAGAGACAGCCCATCAGCTCACAGGATTACTGCGGTGAGTTTCACATTGGTTTTCCCTTGAAGGCGGATCAAAAGTTACAGTTAATATAGAATGCTGTTACCTGAATTTTAACCAAGGTGTGATGTTTTTATGTATTCTCTTCATGTAAAATGTTTGTATAGAGCTTGTTTAAAAACTCTCCAGTAGTATTCAGACTTTATATCAGCGGTTCTCAACCTTCCTAAAGCCGTGACCCCTTAATGGAGTTCCTCATGTTGTGGAGACCCCCAACCACAGGGGCGGAGCAGCTGGGAGGTGGGAGGGAAGGATGGCGGGAGACTCTTCGCGACCCCTCTGAAAGGGTAATTCGACCCCCAAAGGGGTCCCGACCCCCAGGTTGAGAATCACTGCTTTATATGGATGTACAAACCATGTAACAATCATCCATGTACAGAAAGCATAAATAAAGAAAGAGGACTCAGTAGATACCTAAATAATGTAATAGTAGGCACCTCCCAAAATTTTCAGGGGAGGTGCATTCTAATATATAGACATTACTTTTACATTACTCTTATATTTCAGGACTTGCACTGGCTATCTAGATCTTCGGGTCTGTTTCCACGTTTACCATTATATTAGTTCAGGAAGGGTCTTCCTTCCATATCACTGGTGTGACTTAAAGGAGGTTCCACCCCTTCTTAGTATGCTTCATCTGCATAGTATGGAGAATGGACCAGTCTAAACCAGACTAGGGCCACATCCCCATGCACGTTTGGTACGGTACTGAACATGGGATCGGCAAGGGGCGTCCCCATGCATTTTGGATTTGGTCCAGACCAGGACCAAATTTGGTACCCGAAAAAACAAGTCTCAGCATGGTTTGGGGTCCCGGCACGCATTGGTTAGCAAGCTGAGACCGCGCATGGGGACAATCATGGGCTATCCAGGGAGGAGATTGGCACTCACTTCATTAGGAGGTGGGGTTTGCTTGCTGTTCCTGCCCTGTGCATTGGAGATCCCAGCTGCTGACATTTTAAAATCCCAATCGCTAAGGCAGGCAGGATACTGGCTTAATGTTTGTGCATTTTCCACGGAAATATTTCCAAGCCTCTTTCCCGATTGCTAAGGCAGGCAGGATAATGGCCTGATTTTTGTTCCAATTCCAAACATTTTCAACCCCCGTTTCCCGATCGCCAAGGCGATCATGAAATAACGGCTTGATTTTCTTCCTTTTAAACTTGGTGGGTGTTCTTGCGGTTCCTGGTGGAGGGGAGGTGCACAAAACTGCTCAAGCACCTAAGTGCCGCTAAACCTTGTAGCATCTTTTGGTCTTTTAAAATTACTTATATATTTATTATTATGAAGTAAACTTTAACTTTTTTTCCGTGCCTCCGAGCCCAGTCCTGGCTTTCACTGCTGTAAGGAAGGGGAGGGGGATGCAGCACAGGGGTGGGCTGATGTCAATCCGGCTTCAAATAAGGAGAGAGGGGGCGGAGAGGAGGGGATGCTGCTCCCCCGTGCCAGGCTTTGGTGCGGTTTGCATGGGGATGCCTCCACCTGCGCCCAACCCGCACCTAGCCCACGTTGCCGGGAATGGCATGGGGACGGGCTGGGAGCGATCTCGGACCCGCTCCCGGTCCTGTGCATTCCAATTCTGCTCCATATGGCTTGCATAGGATCGCAGCCTAGGAGACCCAAAATGTCAGCCTAGTCCAATATATTGATATACTTCCTGCATACTAGGTGCTGGTATAGTGATGCCTCCATGGTTCAGTATAACAGAGCACACATTTTGATGGGGTGTCTTGTTGCATTGCCAAACTGGGTCGCCTGAACGCTTCAAGGCCAGGAAATGTCATTCCTGACCATCAGAGACTTCAGAACCAGCTCTTAAGCAGGTGGGAGCTTCAGAACCAGCACTGGGTCTAAGCTGAAACAGTTGTACCAATGCGGATGGCCTTGTTCCAGTCCAGAGACAGATCCATCTGCACCTGAAATGGATTCCTTAACCTAGATCAGTGCAGGGAATTCTGATATGGAACATGAAAGGTAAGTGTGTGTCTATTTCAAGGTACTTGTACTAGTGTATGAAGCCCTAAATATCAGGTCTGCTACGATTTTAGAATCTGAAGGTTCAACTACAGAACCTTCTCTCTTCAGAATGAGAGAACACATCAGCAAAGTTGCTAGTAATTTCTTTCTACATTAACTAACACAGACTTTCTGGGTTAGTTAATGTGGAAGAATAACTGTGGCCATCTCTCCATAGGAAATTCAAAGCACATTGATGTCTGTCTATCCCCATAGTACCCCCGACTAAAGGGGCTTGACAGCACATTGAGGAAATTCATGCCCCTCCAAAGTTCGAGAGGTTCAGAGTGTGAACTGAGCCATCGCTGTGGCAAAATGTACCACGCTTGTGTGGACACAATTCCACAGTGTAACCAACTGAGACCACCCTAAGGCATCTCTTGCCACCACTGAGACTTGCTGATGACCTCTCTCACTCCAAGGCAGATCAAAAAGGAACTGAAACTTAGATGTGGTTGAGACCAGTGGTTGAAAAACGCTGTTGGATCAGGAATCCAAAATAGAGCTATTTCCATGATAGTGTTCCAACTCTAGAACTCTGGGAACTCTCTCCCTTAATGAATCCAGAGATATCTCACCAAGCTTTTCTTAAAAAGAACTTTGAGTAGCTAGAGGGTTCTCAAGGCAATGTTAAGTACTTGATTTTAACAACTTTATTGTATTATCCATTTTATTGATTAAAATTTGGTTTTCCATTCTATTGTTATACCATTTTAGATTGTGTATGGGCTTAACTTTGTGAGCTATTAAGAAAGAATGGATTCTGCAAAGCCTCCAAAAAATCAGAATAAGTAGATTTGCTTGAGAACATTTATATTTTTTAGGACTGGTTCAGCCTTCATTCCTCATAGAAGGTGATACTGTTATTTTGGTCCATGATCTAGCTGAACCAAATAGGAGCTGTAGTCCAAAACATAGAGAAGTCCCCAGACTAGTGAAAACTAAGCTACCTTGCCAATCTATTAAAAGTGAGCCAGAAATTGTCCAGATTGGTTGATCCTGATCTAATTTTTCTTCACCCAAGAGTCTAAAACTATATGGATGGCAGCGGGTTTGTGAGGCTGGACAACGGCTTCTGATTCCCAGCTATCTGACAACAGCATTAATTAAAAATCTCTTTCCTGTCTCTGGCTGCCATAGCCAAGAAAACTCAAGAGTTGGGACAAGGAATGAATTTTAATGTGCCAAGAGGGATAGTTCTATTCTGAGAAAGAAAACAGATTCCTGGGTTGACCATGCTCTCAGAAGTACCTTTGCCTTTCTTTATTGCAAAGACTACATCTGCCTCACTGGGCTGTTGTGCAAATACTCGGATCTAACTGGTAGCACTCAGGGATTTCCTCTGAAAACAAGTACATTTCATGGTCCTGTGCTAAGTGACCTAGTACCATTTCTATTTTTCTGTGGTATAGTCATGGAATTGTAGACTATACATACAATATTATTTCCCCCATGAAAGTAAGAGAAAATATTTGTATGCATCCAATCATATAACTGAAATAACTGTAAGAGGCAATCCAACAGTCAGACTGGTATACTTGGAATGTGGTCTGAGCAGATTTATACAGAGCTCATAGAACTGACAGGTCAACTTTCAGCTATGTTGCATTGATGCAAACATGTGGCTGAAGCTTATGTTCAGTTCCAGACGCATAGTCTGAAGGGACATGAGACCACCAGTTTGCTAAAATTAAGCATTCCTGAATCTGGGCAGTTCCTGAATGGAAACCATACATGCATCGCCTTGTTTCCATGATGAAAGGAAGGTGAGGGAAATATACATATTAAACAAGTTAGGTGATGTCAAAACAAACATAGATTCATTCCACAACATACTGAACTTAGACTTTTCTCATATAACTAATAAATGTGCCTTATGAATCTTCCTTGCATTACTGATGCCTATGTACACAGTGAATATATACATTTTAAAAGGACAGTAATACACTCACTATGAAGTTTAATCTCAGCTCTGAAGACAAGAAATGCATTGCCAGTAATCGGGTTAAACTTAATGTGGGATAACACCTTTCAATCCCAAATTGCTCTTTCCCCAATTTTTTGGCTTAATTGGTCACAGAAACTGAAAATCTCAGGTAATTGCTCTATCCTAATGTTACTCTGCTAGGGTGGGAGGGTTGTATTTTATTTATATTTATTTAAAAAATTTATTTCCACACTTCACAAGATCCCAGGGTGGGTCACAGCAATAAAAAGATATGTACATGTATATGATATTCCTAAAACTTATTTAAAATATGACCCTCCCTCAATGACAGGATAGCACTGTGACTGCAGTATTTTTATCTTTAAAAAAACTGTGATGTGTCCTGAAACAGAGATATAAAGAATTAGAAATAAACAAAATTTAAATTTTGCACAGAACCATTTCTTCATTCATATGCAAACAGATGACGTGTGAATGTGTAAAGTGATCAAAAATTTTAAAACACAAAGAAAAAAAGCAGAACCTTCCTGGTGTAAGTCAGAATACACTTGTGTTTTCCTACTACTAAGCAACATTGGGTCCCATCTCCTCCTAAATTTTAATCTAGGTTCAATCTACTTTCAGGGTGAGAGAACCACCACAGCAAAGAGACAAGCATTCTACCTTCTGCATTATCTAACTCTGAAAACCCACTTTTGGGTTAAGGTGGAATGAAAATCACTAAGTCACATCGGTGATATGTTCTCTCCTCCTGAGAGTGGGCTGAAGCTGGATTAAAACTTAGGTATAGATGGGCCCATTGAATATAAAGGAACTTGTAGGCAGAGAGAGAGCTTAGATTGCACTTACAGGGGAACAAGTACCATCAGTTTGAGTGGTCATTTTGCTAATGATATTCCATTATTTCATGCCTAGCTTGTCTCTACAGTATATATTTCACATGCAGGCGTGACCCAACCTAGAAAATAATTACATGTTCACAATCCAGGCTAATATAAGTCCAAAAATCAAAGAAACTAAGTGCATCCCCGTAGCACTTAATTCCACCTTCTTGTTATTTTTCTCCTAAGCAACCTAACAGATGAAGGAATGCAATTGAGCACACACCTGCATTAGATAGGGGAGCACTGAGCACTGGAGATCTTTTGGCTATAGAGGCGAGACCCTCATGAGTTTACACCTCGCTTCAGGAGATGCGTACATTTTCATCTTCAATCTACACCCTTGCAAATAAATAACGTGGATGCCCAGGGAGGTTCAAGGCAACAGAGAGGGAGCAGCCTAGGGAAAAAACAACAGCAGCAGACGGCTTTCCCGCGATGGCTCTCCGCGTCTACTCACTCTCCTCCACCTAGCAGGGCCCCTCTGAATGATGGCAACAGCCCCTGACGTCGCAAGGCATCTTCCTCCACGGTCTCTCGGCACCGTCCACAGCCCGGATCTTCCCCTCGCCCGGGCTCGTTTGCAAGGGGAGGGGGACGAGCCACTAGGTGACCTCGAGCGTCGGAGCGGCCGATCGTAAACATTCATTTCATAGACGGAGGGGAGGGAGGGAGGCTGGGCTATGGCAGTGGTCCCCCTCGCTGAAGTATTTGGCCAGGAGAGACGGATCGCGGTTTCGTAACATTGTCGAAGTTCCCGGAAAACAACACACAGATAGACGCATACATAGTAAACCCCCACCCCCGCCCTCTAGGAGAACCCACCTCTGAAAGAGAGAGAGTTACAAAACGGAGCAATTCGCCCACATACATAAAGAGACGCTCTCGAGGGCTGCCCGCTAGGCGGAATGCACCTAAGTTTTAATGCAGCTTCAGTCCGCTTTCAGAGCGAGAGATCGCAATCGGCAAAGGGACGGGCTGTTTTCCTAGCACCTTTGGGCGAGGGAATGTGGAAAGAAAACGTGTCTCGTCGCCTCCTCGCTGTCGTGTTCTCTCACTCCGAAGGGGGACCAAAGCGGGATTAAAATTTAAGTGTGAACACAGGCAGTGCTGGTTCTAATGGCATCGCCTCGCAAGATCGTTAATTAGAGATCTGGCCCCGGCCCCCTTAACTAACGATTCGGCTATTAGCTCTCGTCCTCGGGCGCAGTTAACTTGTCTGTTTGTTGCACATGTGCTGCGCTGGTTTCAAGGCGGGTTAGAAAGCGATCTCGCTTTCCTCGTGGGCTCGTCTCAATACAGAAGAGGGAGCGCTTATGACGACACCGAAGCGTCTTAGTAACAAATCAATAATGGCCTTAAGAAACGAGTAAGACGGTTCGATCCGCGCTCTCGACGGGGCTCCCCAACCCACGGTGTAAACTTGCAAGCCGCTTGTACGACCCAAAGGAAGGAAGGAGGGAGGGAGGTCGACCTCGGCTTCGGATCCTCCTGAAGCTGCTGGCAAAGTTCTGCTTGGGTTACAAAGGTTAGACCTGGATCAGATGCCTCGGATCAAGGGAGCCCGCGATTATCCGGGGGGGGGGGGAGAGAGAAGGGAAGAGAAGAGCAACCGGTGGCGTATCTGCCTGTCTCCGCAGTCTCCAAAGTGGCTGCCTTGTCTGAGGTTCCTGCCATTTCACCAGCCTCCATTCCCCCCCCTCCCCGGCGTAGGGAGCGAAACCGCAAGCAGCATCCACACAGAAGAAGGGGGAAAGCGGGCTTTGGACGGGGGCTCGCCTACACGTCGCGTGAGGCGAAAGCGCCTCGTCCTCCGCGCCCTGTTGAATGGAGATGTTGCCCGGGACACCCCTTAGGCAAGCGCTCCGCGCCTTCGAGCCGGGCGCCAGGGAGGCTTCGGCCCGCGGCCTGAGCGCCAGGCGAGCTGAGGCGAAGACGCCGCCGCCGCACGGCCTCGAAGCGCGCCGAGGACCCGCTCGGTCCCTCGGTCATTTTTCCTTTTCGCCCAGGGAGGAGGTCCGCGCGCAACCCGACACTTCGGGCTCCCCCCGGGCTGTTTGATTGTCGGAGGGGGCGGGAGCGAGGGCGGCGCCGTTTGCGTGCGGGCCAGTGAGAAGGCGCCAAGCGGCCCGCGGTTCCAGACGGGCAGGGCCCGCGGCCAGTAGGCGCGAGGAGGAGGCGCTTCCCTGAGGGGACTCGCGGCCAGCGCCGGGTAGCTCGTGTCATTCCCGGTCGAGTAAAGCGGCGGCAGCGGCGCGGTGAGGAGCTGGAGGTAAGGGCAGGTACCCGACGGGACCCTCTCCGCGGGGCGGGGGGGGCGGGCGCTCTCGGCGGCCCTGAGGTGGGAAGGAGGCGCGCGTCCCTGCCTCCCTCCCTCCTCACGGAGAGGGCGAGAGAGGGAGCCCGCTTGGCCGCGGCGCCTCAGCCTCCCTCACGCCCCTCGCTCTTCGCTCTCCCCCGCAGCCCCTCCGCGGAGGCCTCTTTCGCCCTCCTTCCTGAGGGAAACCTGGAGGGGGACAAGCCGCCCGCCTTTCTGCCCGCCCGCCGGCCACCGTCCGCTCTCCTGCCTCTCCCTCCCTCCCGTCTCCACACGCTTCCCTCTCTTTGGAGACTTCTGAATGGAAGGCTTTCCTACCTGCCTCCTCCAAGCAATGATCTTCGTCGGGGTTGGGGGTGGGTGGGCACCACCACCAATGTTGGGAAAGCTATCGAGGCAGCAAGCAGGCAACGTGGGAATCAGCCCCCCCCCCGTTTCCCCTTCCCCTCTGTACGCGTAGTGTCCTGCTAGGGCGGCTTTGGGTGCAGAGATGTCCTGTGAATGGGGGGGGGGAGTCTAACGGGAGGCTCGCATGGAAAGAGCTTAGTGAGGAAGACTCCGGTCGCTCCCGAGGGACCCCAACACCGTCCGGCAATCTCGGCTTGCGGGGATGTCGACACACCTTGCTCCCTCTCGCCCTCGATTGGCTTGTGGGAGAGAGTAATAAGGGTGTCTGTTGACTTGTTTCAAAATGGAAAAAAAGCCACCCCTCTGTCGTAGTAATTGCGAGTGCGAATTGCACTGAACTACAGACAGAAAGAAGTGATGTTATTGCTGGTCTTTCCTCCGTTAGTGTCTCGTTTTCATTATATAAGGAGGAGGTGGGGGGAAGAGAAGGAATTTAAGGTCTCATGTTACTTCCTTTTTTCATACTATCAGAGTCTTGGGAGATGCCTGATCTTGAGCTAGACGACCAGACATGGATAAGTCAAGTTTTGAGAAAACAAGGAAATAGAGAGAGGAGTATATGGCTGATTAATTAATTAAAAATCAGAGCTGCTTCCTGTTTAAGTGATGGAAAGTTCTCAGAATTGTTGTGTGGTGAATTTTAAGGGCTGTTTTTTTAAAAGCTACATATGTAATTCAAAATAAATAAGCTCTGCTCTCTTTTTTTTATGGAGGTTGAATATGAAAAGCTGGCGAAATCTTTATTCCAGGCAGCCAGTAATATACACCCCAAACTTTGATATACATATGGTAGAGACACTTCCTGTTTGCATTGATACAGATTTTAAAAATTTTGGTCTCATCTTAGCCTGTGTAGTTTTGTGTAAGTTCTTCTCCAAAGAGTTATACAAGACCCTTAAACCACAGCAACTGTATTGTAAAAGTGCCTTCTATGTAGCTTATGAAAATCATAATTGGAGTCTCCCCTAGGAATATCATATACCCTAGAATGGAAGGATAGGATATAATAGAATAAATTTAAAAATGAATGAACGAGAGGAAAATCTCTTAATTCACCAGAAAGTTTTTCTCTACAAATCATATTGAGGTGATTACTATGAAGAGAACAAAGTAGGGGAAATAGGATGAAAGCATGTTGGTCAATTTATAGAGTTCCTTGTAACATTAATAGCCCCAGGCAAGTAAAATGGGCCAAATTGGACACAAATGAACAATGCCAGAAATAATCTTAAGCAACTCACTCAACATTTTAAACCATGTTGCAGTCACACTGATAATATTATTGTTAGATCTATGAAAGAAAAAGATTTTTTATAAAAAATCTTCTTGCTTTGGACGAGTTGCATCTTCATGCTTTAATCTTTTTAAAGGGCTTTCAAAAAGATTTCAAAAAGGCTCTGGACCAGTTCATGGAAATCAGGGCTATCAGTGGCTATTAGCCCTGCTGGCAGCAGGAGGTAGTATGCTTCTGAAGGCCAGATGTTGGGAGACTGCAAGCAGAGCAAGCTGTATGCTCAGCTCCTGAGCTAGTGAGCTCTCTGTTCACTGGTTGATCACTGTGAAAACAGTATGCTAAATGAGATGGGCCATGGATCCAATCCAGTGGGGCATTTCTTATGTTCTTAATTATAAAGAAAAAACCTAAGAGTTTCCATAGATCAGTGTCAACAGATAGGATTTTTTGTGTAATTAGTTATTTTGTGCCTTTTGTACATGCATCCTTGTACAAATTTCAGCATTGTTTTTAGAAAGATTCAATTAAATTTTTTCGTTGCGGTTCTAGCTTATGTTTCCTGGGCATAAGAGCCATTGGGTAGAGCAGAACTTCTAAATTATATATGTATTTAAGAATTTATATCCCACCCTTTATTCAAAGTCCTCAGATGAGTTACAACAACAATAAAAATACAAAGTATATCTAAAACATGTTTAAATTATAACCTTCCCACTCTTCTTGGTAAGGTAACACTCAGAGATGGCTAAGCATCAAAGGTGTGGTTGAATAATCATGGTTGGAATTGTACAATTAATGTAGGAGTTGTCAGTGGGAGCCCTACCCAGTACTGTTGGATCACAGCTTCCAAATATTAACTTTTCCCTGATAGTAATTAAATGTGTATAAATGGTTCAGGAAGGCTGTCTGCAGACATGCAGTAAAACCCACTTTCTCTTAGCACTACTTTGGGAATGCCAGACATATCCCCGGCATTTCCAATAGAGTACTGTGCAATGTGCAAAGAGCATGTTATGGGAAATCCAGCAATGGTGCTGGGTTTCCTGTAATAGCTCTACTTACCTACATGTCTGGCAAGTAGCTTTCATGATTGGGACTACTGGAAGTCAGCCAAGTGCATGAAAAACAGCAACAGGAACTAAATGGGCACTTGACTCACTTCCAGTAGCCTCAGTTGACCCAATCATGGAAGCGGCTTGCCAGATATATACCTAGGCAGGGGTTGCTCCTTGTGTCTGGTGGGGTACTGCAAGAGGCAATCACAGGATCTTGTTTAGATCTGCATTACCTCTTGCTGTCTGGAGGCAACCAAAGTACTATTAAGTGAAAGATAATAACATTACTTTTCAGAGTTACTAGGCTAAATATTTTATAGAGATGTATTCTTTTGGGGTTGCTACGTGGTATGAATATCTAGAGAAAGTAAGCAGGGTCTGTAACGTGGAGATGGAAAATCAAATTGTTGATGAGATGTTTCAGATTAAAATTTACACTAGTGGAATGTGGTACAAGGTATCCCTCCTAGAAACCTCATTTACAAATTAAAATGAGCTATAGAAAAACTTTTTTTTAAAAAATGGCTCTACCAATTTGAGTCATCATTCACACAAAGTTCATTGTGCCCAATGTGCTTAAGAAACTTAAAGCATGTAAGGCTGTGGCTGTTGACAGGGTCTTCTCCCCTTGTCCCACTGTGAGTATGACAAAAGCTATTTGTGTTTTATGCTGTCCTTGATGCTCTGCACTGAGGAATAGCCCTGCCTGTTGCCTGCGCTGGACTGAAAGAGAAACCAATGCAGCTCAGTGTTGTGCCTTTCATAAAGTCAAAGGCCATAGTCAGTAACCAGATGATTATGATGCAGAGGGCCTGTAAGAATAGGTAGTCAGAAAAATGTGGAATTGGAAATGCTCTTCACTGTTTGTAAATCTGTTTTGGTGTGGTGAGGAACATTAGCTGTATCTTCATCATGGATGCCTTCACAACTATCTGATACACATTTGATGGTGGGACTTAACTCCTTTCCCTGGTTACTCTCAATGGAGACTTTTTCACCTTTATAAATGCGCCTTACGGGCTACACACATATAGGCCTCATTTGTCTGATTTAGGTTAAACCTGCTTAGAACATCCCTCCTGTATCATAAAATTTCATCTTAGCTCCTTTATATCTCCACCAGGCATTAAATTCCCATTTTCTGAGAAAATATTACAGTGGCATTGTTCTATACTAATAGCTTCGTTTGCATTTACATAAACCTGTAAAATCAATGCTTATTCTTTTTATTTATTTAAAATATGTATATCTTGCTCTTCACCCTAAGATCCCAAAGCAGACTACAGCATTTTATAAAACAATAAACATATATAAACAGTCATACAAATAAAGTGTTTTAAAATGTAATCTTCCCAGCATGGCAAGATAATATTTAGAGTGAGCTAGAAATTAAAGAGCAAAGAGGTACAGAAAACTATACAGCGCTGGCACCTAGCATACTTCAAGTAGCAGGCTGGGGCTACCACTGAAAAGACCCTCTTAGGTGCTGTCACCCCTCATCCATCTGAAAGTGGAACTACAAGAAGGACCTCTCCTTGTGATCTTAATACTTGGCCTTTGCAGGCAGAAGCAAACACAGCAAATGATTGCATTTGCAGTCATGCAGCCTTACCTCCTTGCCTCACAACATCCAAAAGAGTATGAAGACACCATCCTAAGACTGTTCCACATTTAAGATTACATTTTAAAATACTTAATATGGGAGGAGGTACTCCTTCAGAAATTCAGGACCATTTATGTCTTTGTATGCTAACATCAACATCTTATAATGGGTCCAGTAGCAAATAAGCAGCCAATGCAAATCTTTCAAGACTTGCATAATGTGTATCTGGCCGGTGAGAAATCCAGAAATGTCTAGATTATGCACTTTTTCATTCTAGGGCAAAACAACCCCATTCAGAAGCAGGTGCCCTGTAATTTCCTGTACTTGAAACAGTATGGCACATAGTACTTCCAACTCGCAATCTCAAGTCACTCCAGTAAGCAGTCATGGTTGATAATAATAAAAAACCACAGAGATCAAGGAGAGCCAACACAGTTGCATTAGCCTCTCCCTCTGCTGATGAAGCCTATCCATCAGGGCAACCAAGACAATCTTAATGCTGTACTTCTGCCTGAAACCAAATTGAAATGGGTCTAGATCAGTGATGGTGAACCTTTTGAGCTCGGTGTATCAAAATTCACAAGAAAACCTAGCTTAACTCGGGTGCTGTGTCACTTCTAGAAATATCCATAATTTTGTGATTTTTGTGGCTCTAGTAAAAAAGTTATATTTTTGATATATGTATTTTATTCAAACCAAAAACAAATAATTCTTTACATTAGTGACTTTTGTTGCTAAATCTTCAGTTGAAAGTTGGTATTTTGTACAATTCAAGAACAAGCAAGCACTACACGTCCAGGTGCCAGGGTGGCCATGTGTGTCACCCAAAAGGGCTTGGCGTGTCACCTGTGACACGCGTGTCATAGGTTGGCCATCACCGGTCTAGATAATCTGCTTTCTCTAAGCATGCTTGTTTCTGGGCAGCCACCACACTCTCCAGCATCTTGTCCAAAAACAGGATATTAACAACTAGGTGGTAGTTATTTAATATCTCTGGATCCAGGGAGGTCTTCTTAAGAAGGCGGCATACCGATGCTTCCTTAAATTCCACTGACACCTTTCCTTCCCTCAGAGAGGTATTTATTGCTTCCTGGACTCACCAAGCCATATCCTCCCTGGCTAGTTTCAATTAGCCATGTCAAGAAGACAAGTGGTTGGCTGAACCCCAGACCGGGGCAATTTTGTACTTCCCTTCCTGTCCACTGGACATAAAAGGTGTGCAATGAACTGTTGACTAGCGCTTTTGCCTTGTGATCAAATACCTCCGTTTGATTGCTGAGCTGGTCCTCTTCAGGGCGCCGCCATCTTGAGTACAGTGCCCTCCGCGACACTGCGTGCATCAGTGCCATTGCCATGAAAATGCTGACGCTCTGTGCAGTCACATCAGGAGGTCAACAGAACTGCCAGTGTGCTTGTGCAGCATCTCTGTTGACCTCCCTGTCCAGCAGAGGTGCGATTGGTCATCGGTTGGATGCAACAAGTAAGCTTTGGGGGAAGGTTAGTAAGCTTGTGGAGCACGATTTCATGCTCCACGGCTGGTTGATAATTAGGGAATTTCTGGGCAGACAGGAGGCCTGTAAATGCCTCCTGCAACTGCAGATGCACTTGCCCAGATGTTGCCTAATTATCAACTATGGGCAAAAGTGTGAATCAGCCCTAGGGATCAGCACTCTTAGTAAGAGCTCTACAAATGGTTAGATGTGTTAACAAATATATTGTAGTACAAACATTTTTGGTGCTTTGCCAAATGTGTGCATCTGCTTAAAGGTTACTCCATATATATGTTTGGAGTCAAGATGCCATGAGAAGATGCTATGGGATGGGTCTCACTGCAGCAAAAACAAATATGGGCACCTGTATGGAATTTGTCAGGAGAAGAAACATACTTTTCTAGAATATACTTGGATAACAAAGCTAGATAATTTCTAGTCATGTGGTCACTCTCATACTTAAATATTTTGTGCAGGTGTCTCAATTAAAATATTGTGTTTCATCTGGTTACATAATATGTATTCAGCTAAAAAAGAAAGAAAATAAATAAGTGGGAAATATAAAAATGGCATGAAAACGAGAGACCTGTTCCTTTATGCTCCTCCCAGGGATCATTTTGGAAAACCACACACAAAGGAAAAGGAAAGGACCAAGCACAGCACTCACAAAGGAACTTTTCATGCTAGCAAAACCGTAAAGATGGAGGAGACTCCCACACAGTGTCTTCACAGTGCAGGGAGCTGCTACTGGTAGTAATCAGATGTTGGTTAGAACTTTGCCATGATGATCCACCCTACATTGATCTCGATGAGGCTAAAATAGTTAGCTTGGACAATCCCAGTCCAGTGGGTCAGAACCTGGCCTAAGTTTGTATTTGTGTGAAGATATGTGCACCACCTATGTTTGCTATCACTTTTAGGTGTCCTTTTGAATATCTGTCATTACTGAATCTTATTAGGATACTGCCATATCCTTTTGCCACAATCAGCAGTTCTTAAGTATGATTGTACCCTGAACTGTGTTCCCAATAGGAATGTTCACGAATATTGAATGTGCCGAATTTTGAAATTAGAATGTAAACATTTGAATTGAATTTTGGATCTATTCATTCAAATTATCTGGACATTTGTATGCATACGAGTTTGTACACGATGCGTACTTGAAGATCCACATCTTTCCCACATCCGTACACATTTGTATGGATCCATATGGGATGAAAACAGGTTGCATACAGGATAAGTACGGCTTGCATACAAACATGTACCGATGCTTATGGATTTGTACGTATGTGGGCACATACGAATGTTGTCGACATTCGTATGTGCAGATTCAAATCAAAAATTCAAACGAATAGATTCAAGTTCGGTAAAAACGAATAGAATCTTGTTAAATTTGAATTTAAAAGATTCAAATCGAACCTGATTTTCGGGTATTTGATTCAATTCGAATAGAATGTCAAAAAAAACCCCCACATTCATGCACAACCCTAGTTCCCAACCTTGATATGAAGAATGTTTATACTGAATCGCATTCAAGCACTGAGATACAAATAAGATACATGGGCATGACTGAGTACGGGCAATGGTGAAATAAAGAGAGTTCTAATCTTGTTTTGCAACTTTTGATTCTTGATAAAATATTGGAAGCATAGCTAAGAGTACACTTCAGTAGAACTGTGATATGAAAAGATCAGTTTAATAAGAAAAAGCTTCTCAGAGCCTGACATAACTTCAGATTCTCAACCACAATGGCAGCCCATCTGGCTAGAGTGAAGCAGCTGTTTGACAGTAGAGTCTACCCTGTCTCCAGTGTTGCTGCTGGGTGGTGATGGGGATGGATCTGGTAGCTTTGAGGCCCTCCTTGGGGCCAGCTCCCTCTAACAGGCAGATTCTGCCTCTCTTGCCCACACCCACCAGGCAGTCTCAATTCTTCTCCCTTTAAAACATGTGGCACAACTTAGAGATGTATGTATCTCTTCAAAAACAAATGTAATGGGAAGGAATGCTCTTAAGAACGAGGAGTAGAGATTGCTCAAAGATTTCTCTGGAAGATGGGGTTCAGTAGCTCCTCTGCTCTCCTAAAGGAATTATTGAAGGAGGAATGTGTGGACACTGTTCCTCAGAGCTAACAGCTTAAAAGGGAAGCATACATTCACATTCTAGTCAGGGGATCTGATAAAAAAGAGTGGACAGCCAATTCTGAATATAAAGAGCGAACCCAGAATAAACCTTGCTGTGGAAGGTGGATAGTGTTCTGTTGCTGGGGATCATAAGAGCTCATGTCAATGAGGTACTTCTGTTGTTTCTGGCTGTAGCAGTTTCCAGCCTGTAAATGCAATGTGGCATTTTATACTATATGTGATGCTTATGTTTTCCTGGTAAAACACAACCCTGTGGTTACAGAAGTATGATGGATAAACTTATCATATTGAAACAAATATTAGACACATCTGTCTTTTATAGTATAGAATAGAAACCAAAAACTTTCAGAGGCTGCTTGCGGCATGCATGTTACTGAGCACTGCCGTTCTTCCAGCATTTTGCTGCAGTCATTTTTTATTAAAAAACAGTTCTTCAAAATAGTATATGTTAGAGCTGTAGATTTCCTTCTGTTGCTGTCAATATTTTATTTAATGGTTTGTTTGAATCCTGTCATTCAGCCCCCAAAGTCTCTCAGAGCAGCATATAGTGGAAGATTCTACAGTGCCATCCTGATCTCTCACTTGCGGTCACTATAGTGTCCTCCCTCCCCACTCTGTTGATTCCTTCATTGAAACCATAGGACCTACCAGACAGTGATGGGCAATGTCGGTTCTTAAGGGAAAGCCAACATTGCCCTTCCACTTGTCCACCAGACATGCATGGGACTTTTCTGGCAGAAAAACACCGACCAGGTATATCTGGTGAGGCTCCTTCAGCAGTAAATCAGAAGGAACTTCTTGGAACTTGCCCTGAATATGCACAAAAAGCCAAAAATAACAAAAGAAAGAGGGTGGAACTGGCAAGCTTCTTTTGATTCAGTGCTGGAGGAACCTTGCCAGATGTCAGTGCCTCTGTGCCAGGAAAGCGAAAATAGTATGGGATCCCCCACACTATGTTTACATCGAATTAAACAGCTGGTAGATCGCCAGAGGCCCAGCATGGTGTCAGGGCTGTCTGGCAATCCTGATGCAATGCCAGCAACCTGTTGCCATTTTTTACTTGTCTAGAAGGCTAAAGCAGCCAGTGAAACTCTTGAAGTGCTTGACTTTGTCCATTTCCTATGTTGTGGTTATTCTTCATATATTTTATTTCTTGAGCTTGGATCCTTAGAACATTTAAAAGTTTTCCCTGGTGTAGGGTTATTCTCCACACCAATTCCATTACTGTATAGGTACCGATTTTTGTTTTAGACACTAGAATTAAAGAGCGTAATACAAAACATTCCTGTATTAATTGTGAGTATCATGACATTTTAAACAGGGAAAATGAAGCTCTTTTTAGCTCAGTGGGACTTTTTCTAATAGGTTGCAGGACTGCTTTGTGAGTTGGTTCCCCCCCCCTTATAATCTCAGAGTCTGGCTGAGACTACCATTTTAAACATGACTTTATGTGTTGTAGTGCCTTGCTGAAAGATACTGTGTCATAGTTTTGTAATTTTCTTCCTTTTTTTGGAAAAATACAAAAACTTGCATCTATGTTAACAATGTACCAAACTACTTTGTCAAGGAATTAAATTATAAGAGGTTTGTAATATTCTTTTAATTGGATATCTCTACCTGTTTCTAACACATCGTTATTTACCTGTAGTTTTAAAAAATGGATTATATAAATAGGAATAAAAATAAATAAGATTAAGTAATAAGATAGTGAATATGTTGTTGGGCTCTGCTAAACAAGGATTACCTTTGAAAGGGACCAATACTGTCTCAGAATTTACATCTGTGAATAGACAAAAACCTGCCTTTTCTAAATCAGTTGGATTTTATCAACAGCAAGAAAACTGATTGTATATATGATTTTTACTTTTTGCTATTTTTTTTGTTCAAAGAACCTTTTTCTTAAAGCAAAGATGGAAAGTGTTCAGTGAGCTCCTGATCAACAGATCTTCTTCAAGGTTAGCTCCAGTGGCTCAAACATCCGTCCCTGAAAATGAGATTAGGAGCAGAGCAAGTCATAAATCTAATGGTACTGCTGAGAAATATCAGCTTTACACTGTATATAGCACAGTGAGTTTTATTGACCACTTATATAGGTCTTATATGAGTCAGTAAATGAGTGGAAAGCTAGATTGGAGCATTTACTGTTAGTATTACTGGTGGTTTGTATCTTTCAGCACATGTATAAACTGAAATAAAAAACTGTTTAGCTGAATTAATATTATTTTTTATTAGATTTCCCCAGAGTATCATAAAATTATCAGTAGTTTTTCCGGTGGCCAAGAATGACTGGATTTTGGGAATGATGTGGTATGCAGAAACTGGAATGGCTTCTTATAGGAAATCGTCTCAGATGATTGAAGCCCTGAGAAGCGGGTAATATCCTGAAGTCATTTTGATACTGAGCCTCCTTTATTTACAGCTAACTTTTAGATTTCTCTTACTTGAAGGATACTAGCTTTTAAAATGTTCTGTGCATGCTCAAGTCTCAGAATGCACATGCCAGATTTAAAAACCACCTTATTGGTAAAGAAGAGAAAAGGAACTGTAATAAAGAAAAAAAAGCTCTATGCAAGGAGGAGGGTTATTATTGGTCTCTTTCCCATATACACCTCATCCAATGAATATATTTAGTTAAAAATGTGCCTTTGAGTTCATTTAAACTCAGTGGGAGTATGCTCTTTTTAGTGCAGTAGCATTATTTCTTGGTAAAAATGTATATACTTAGGCTATAAGCTGTGTGGGAGGAGAGACATCTGGTGGCTACTCATGGTAGAGGAAAGGGAATGCTAGGATCTGTTGCTTCTAAAGCTTGACTGGTTTTGATGGTTGCAGCTGTCCAGGCTGCCATTTATATCAAAGGCAGAAGAAGGGATTGAAGTGCTTCCCATTGATGGGTGTTGAAACCATACGGCAAGCAGCAACCTTGTCTAACTTATTTGTTAGATATATCTTCTCAATATAAGTACTGCTTCCTCTTTCAACAGGCTTATAATAAAAACAGACATCATCATCCTGGGATCTGCTTCATCTAATGAACAAGGAGGATGACTGTTCATTTCTGTTCAAGGTCCCCAAAGGAAGAAAATAAAATGACTTTTTATCTTTTTGAAATGCCTGTTAGAAATTTGGAATAAAGTTCATTGTTGATGTCATTGATTTTAGAAATGATGAGCCTTGAGTCATTAAAATTCTTTTTCATAGGTAAAAGATCAGTCAAGATCAGCTGTGTTTCTGAAAGGAATGTTCTCTTTATCTAATAGTAGCTTCCTCTGTATAACTGATTTCTATGAACATTCAAAACATAAATCAAAAGAAAGGAACATATATATAATACATTTAACATCAACCTAAGGCTGTTGTCACACCTTCACTTTAAACCTCCTTCACTCTATTTTCAGGTCTTACCTTTTCATTTCTTATCTGTTTTGTCTGTGACCTTTCCACCCCCCCACCCCCGTTTGGACTTACCAAATGGAAAGTCCATTGATACACTTTGAGTACTTTTATTATTGTGAACCATTAACATCTTTTGATGAGAAGTGGCTTAAAAATGTTTTAAATAAGTATACTTGGATTTTTATCATTTAGTTACACTGGTAATCAGAATAACTCCTTTCTGCTATGTATGCTACTGCTTTCAGCACTAAAACATTTGCAAGGATGTTTCTGGGTGAGTGGACAAGTGCTTTCTGAAAGTATTAGACTTCATTATTTGGGTGGAGTAGCTGCATTTTTTCAAGCGCTGGACTGCCACTGACATGAAAGCATTGAACATAATGCGTGTAGTTGCTGTTGCTTATAGAATAAATTAAGCATGTGATAATTAAAGTGATAATTCAGTATGTGATGGACATTTTTAAAAACTGCTGAGGTGCTCTTAATGTTTAAAGTGTGTACTAATGGCTTTTTAAACCATCTGCTTTTATAAATGATGCTTATCCAAAGCAGTTTCCTGTTTTCACAGGAATCCTCCTGTAGCATTTTTCCTTGATAGCTTGGCAGCTGGGTATACAAGTTGCTTTTAACTGTGAGAAAACTGGCATACTCATACCAAAGCCTAAGAGGAAGAGGAAGAAACTGATTACTGTTCTACTTTGAATTTTATTCCTGGACATATTACAGTCCTTTGTAGAGGCTTGCTCCCTTTGTTTATTCCATGGAATGTGACAAAGCACTGTAGCAACTTTGTCCTCATTCCTAATGATGTATTGGGTGAAAAAACTGAATCTGGTTTGCTGAAAGGAATGAGGGACCTATCCTTGTATTTAAACTGGCAAATAGAAAAAGTTGTTCACCTAGTAATTCTTCAGAGTCTATGTTCGGCCCATCTCCTATTAAGAATTTTATAATATAATGAAAACAGACATTTCTGAAAAGTGTTTCCTGAAGTATGAAGCATACAGAGACCATTTGTTTAGGGTTAGGGTCAGCGTGGGAGCGATCTGCCATGGCGTCTATGCAGAACATGGAAGATTGCTCCTGGAAAGCCCCAGACCCATCCGGACTGGACCAACAGTCCAAACAAGTAAGTGGGGCATGGGGGGTGGGGGGTGGCACACACCCCTGGGTGAGGTTGGGCACCCAGAAGACCCCCACTGGCTGCTGCCAGCCCAATCGGGGTGACGGGAGCCTGCGGGATACCAACATGCCCTCGGCCCGGTCTAGTCCCACTCCCAGAATAGGGCTGCCAGCCTGCATAGGGCACACTGTTGGCAGCCTGGGGCTGGACTCAATGCAAATGCTCTCCCTGCTGGACAGCTCTGGGATGCCCGGGGCTAAGGTTGAGCAGGGTATGGAGCATGATTTTGTGTTCCACACCTCGGCTGTAATTAGCACAGCTCTGGGACAGGCCAGGACGCTTCTGGGTGGAACAGGCCATTACAGAATGCAAATGGCCTGTTCCAGAGCTGTGCTAATTCTTCCCCAGTAGCCTAAGTGCAAATAGGCCTCTGATCACAGAATCAAGATTATTGTAATATCGACCCTAAGTTATTTTGTGGTTTTATCTGTGTGGTGTCCTTGCTGTGAGTTGTCAGAACCCAGGATTATGCGTGATACCTAAATAGCTTACAATCCTTCCTGCTTCTATTTGAAATGTAGTATAGCCATTATTTCTAAATGCAGACAGGTATCTTTTCGATGATACAGTATGTGTCCTATTTTTTGGTAATATGTAAATGGTTGTCCTATTTCCATCGCCTCTAGTTCTGATAAAAATTTTAGAGACAGAAATAGGATGGCAGAAAGAAAATGGAAAGCACATGAGCAGAAGAGATTACTTTAACTACTTTTGGAGCTGGTTCTCTTCACCATGAGATTTGCTTTTAATTTCATTTTCATCTGTTACGATCCTAACATCCAAATTTTACTAATGCATTTTGGCCTGTCCCTGCCACTTTATTGAACAAATTGCTTCCTGTTGGGTATATACAAACAGCTGTTAAAATTAGTTTTATGCAGCCTAAGAAATTATATAGAGCTGTTGCATACAGAGTAAGAAAACAGGCAAGTTATTAATGTCTCCTGTTGTTCCCAATTAGTACATGCAACCTGAAAACTCAACATTTCTGTGTATTCTATTAATTAATTTTGAAAGTCGCTTTCAAGTCTGTGTCCATTATTCCACATTTAACAATGATTTGGGTAGACAGTATTAATTGAAAATTTAAAAAGACCTGCAATGTAAAAAATAAAAGTGTGGAAAAATCAAAGACTTTCTCTAGAAGGCAACATCTGAGAGTGTGAACAAATTACGTTGTTTGATTATTAACCAGATAAAGACATAATGGCTAGGTTTAATGTGTTCTTGATTTGGAAGGCATATTGTACCATTTGCACTCTCATTTTTTAACCCAACTAAGGAAATGTGCACACAAATATACTCAAGAGTAGAATTCTACCATTTCTGATGTTGTGTATCTGTTGTTTCATAAACGAAACCAGCACATTAGCACAATTAGCAGAAAACATTGGCTCTCATTTCACACTTTTATCCTTCCAGATTGCAGTAGCTGGTAATCTGTGCACTCTAGCAAAACAAAGCAACCATCTGCACTAATATGATCACAATCCGGTATGCAAATGAACAACTGAAAAGAATTTTGAAAGATACATGAATTGTCAAGCTTTGCTCTTTTTTCAAGAAAAAAAATCACCTGTCTATCACAGAAAGCCAGCAATTCAGAATCCTCACCCTGCTTTTACAGAACCTAGAGTCTGTTGTCATGAACCCAAGCACGTTTAGGGCAAGAGTGTGAAGTGGGCTAAGAAAGCTGTGGCTCTTAGCGTAACTTATTTATTTATTTATATTTATATCCCGCCCCATACCCAAGGGTCTCTG
>MTQE01001134.1:62632170-62692162 GCA_014337955.1 Aspidoscelis marmoratus | reverse complement strand
CCAAGTCATTTAGGGCCTTATAAGTCAGAGTTAGCACCTTGAATTGGCAGTTAGCAGTAGTGAATTGGCAGCCAGTGCAGTTCTTTTAGAACCGGCGTGATATGCGTCCAGTTAGCTGTTTCCGGTCATGAAAACTGAAGCAGCAGGAGAGAGGTCGAGAGAAAATTCAGTATTGGCACACATCCTCAGCCAGATCTCCCATATTCATCAGTCCTGAGTGGCTGACTCCCCACACTTTTAACTATCATTTGTATTATGTTTTTTAATTTTAATTTTTGTATTTGCTTATTACATTGTATTGTTTACTGCACATTTTGAGTTTCACTGGATGGCAGGATACAATTTAATCAGATAATATTTGAATATATGTTGCATATTTAAATGCACTCATACGTAAGCCTTTTTCCCAGTCTATAAAATTAATACTGTGATATGATATCTAGGGGACTTTTAACACTTGCCACTAGTCTACAGGACTCCCTTCTTCAAGGGTGTAGATTTTGATGTGGATTAAGGGAGGCCCAATTCTATTTTGGTATGCTCTGTTTGCATAGGATGGAGTATAGACCAAACTAGGATGTCAAAAATAGCATCCTGGTTCAGTCTACCAGTAATCTTTTTTTGAGGCATACTATTGTATTAGGGTGTAGTATACTAGATCATGGAGGCATGTGTTCAGTATACCATGGGGGATCTATTTTGGTGGCACAACAAGGCATTCCTGGCCTTTGAAGTATTTGGAGTCCCACTGCATGGGCTCCAAAGCTAGAGCAAGCTTCAGAGCTGGTGTAAGGGCTGGCCCAAACCAGGCCTTCATTCCAGGAGCAAGGCTTCCCAGCATAGGATGTATTGCCTATTCTGGACTGGAGTCACCACTCTGATCTAGATTAAGTGCAGAAACAGTCTGCTTTGATTGCATATACCAAAATAGGCTCAGCAGGTTAGGAGATGGTATAGTACAACAAATTGATTACGCTGACTTTGTGACCTTTGAAACAAACATACCATATGTATTGACTTAAAAATACTAACAGTATGGGTATAGTAATTTTCTCAATGTTGGACAATGTCAGTTGTGAAGCAGATGTCATGAGTTCTGATTCAGTAATGATTCATTCAGTATTCCTATATTATATAAAGTCTTGTTTTCCTTAAAAAATATTGTTGTTTCCTGCCAAGTCATTCGTTTGATAATAAAACATAACACTAAAGGAAAATGTTTGGAAACAATTTGTACAGATGTGCTATTTGTATATTTCCAGTGAAGTATTATTTTAAAAGGTTTCTTGATTTAACTTTGTCTCTTGCACAAGTGAACACACAGCTCTAAACGACAGAAAATACCAGACACTAAAATTATGTCCCCAGTTGGAAATATTGGGCAGCATATTTCAAATTCTGTAAATTATTTCTGTTGTTTTAGTTGAATGAATATACTAAGGTCCTTTCTGCACTTACCATTAGCTCAGCAGTTCTCAACCTTCCCAGTGCTGCGACCCCTTAATGGAGTTGCTCACGGGGGCGGAGCAGCTGGGAGGTGGGAGGGAAGGGCAGAGGGAGGCTTGTTGCGACCCCTCTGAAAGGGTAATTCGACCCCCAAAGGGGTCCCAACCCCCAGGTTGAGAACCACTGCATTAGCTGATCCAGTAAGGGATCCAGAGGCCTCCCTTCTGCATGGTGAACCAGTTTAAGGGGGAGCCAAGCCCTCTAATAGACCACTCCAGATGCTAGAATAGAGCAGGGGAACATGGAAGAGCATATGCCTTATTACTTCAGTTTAACAGGGGAACCCATTTCAGTAGGGCACCAAATTGTGCCATCAAAATGGGTCATCATGGGACTTTGAGGTCAAGAACTTTTTTCCTGGCTATTGGATCCTTTACAGCAGACTGCCAAGTCCACTGCCTTGTACCAGGACAGCTAGCCCGCTACAGCTGGTAACTGTTCTAATAGAAGAAGTTCCAACTGAAGTGATCCAACCCAGGTAACCCTAAAGCTTAACTGGACGGTGAATTTTAAGTAGTAGAGTTTTTGTTTTTGAATTTTTCTTTTTTTTATTGTTCAAAATATTAGTTCTTTTAACATGGAAATAATTGTTAAGTTTTAAATATAATCTGCAGTTCTCAGCCGTATGTGCTCTTTCATTCACTAATTCAATGAACCGTTAAGAAAGCATTTGTAACATCTGAAGCATAATATTCTGTGTGAAATTAATTGCGTGTAGCATGTTCATAGAGTTTGACATAGTAGTTGTGAAGCACCTCATTTTTTAAAGTAAAAAGGAATGGTTAGAGCAGCTGTGATTCCATTTTCCTATCTCTTTTTGTACTTCAGAGTAAGTTCTATAGCAGGATTTTAGTTACCTTTACTTTTCTTTACTTTTGTCGTTACTACAGTATTGTCAGCATTGTGGCTTCTGTTCTTCTTCTCAGAGCCATAGTTATTCTACCTATTCACACTAAGTCCATGTAACTCTGTAACTGTGGCCATTTACTTGAAATCTGGCACATTGCGGACCTCATCAAAAAGAGCCAAAGCCCTCCTTGTTAGTTTAGCAGGTGCCATTTTATAAGCTGTAGAATTTTGGAGCTTATACTTTAATGACAGAAGCTGCTGCTCTTGCTGCTCCTTTCATCCTTCTTTGTGCTGATCTCTTTAACTAATCCTCTTAATAAAAAGACCTGAATGTATCATTCAAAACAAAGCTGAAATCACATCAGTTGCTATCTCTGCTTCTCAGGCAGCATCTGAACAAACACAGAAAAGTGCTTTAAGGGGAAATTATGGATTTTCTTAAGAGAAGGTACTAAAACATTACTGTCCTTTCCTCATTTACCACCAAAGTGGTATAGCAAGGGGTCCAGGAGTCTCCCTTCCACACCTTGACACAGGCCAAGGGAGGCCCCACTCTGTTAGTATGCATTCCAGGCTAGGCAGCCCAAGATGGCCACCTAGTCTGGCATACAAGTAGATTTTTTTTTTTAAAAGTCTACCAGCAAACTAGTGGGTGCTAAACTGGACCATGGAGGCACATGAACGCTGTTCCTCTGTCGTTTGGTTTCCCGCAGAGCCCCCTTTTTAGCGGCTTGCCTTGTTGTGTCACTGAAATTGGTCTCTGGGAGCTCTGAGGCCAGAAATATTTCTTCCTGTTTGGTAGAACTCTTGGAACAGGCGCCAAAGATTGCATGAGTATCAGAGCTGACACAGGTGTCCTGGAGCAGCCATCCAAATGTGTATTAATTTGTTCTAGGACACTTAGTGTGTTTTTCCCCTGTCACTAAAAGTACCCATTAAGTACCCATTAACGGGTACATAATGGCATTTTTGAACCCATTAATGGGTACTTAATGGGTACTTCTAGTGACAGTGGAAAAACACCCTTAGACCTCTACAGCTAACTGGCCACTCCAGTTGGTTCATTGTCATTGGTGCAGTCCAGGAAAGATGAGTGCAGAAATACATTAAAATCATGATTCTGCTATATATGTGTGAAAAGGATGCACAAAGGCTAAATAATCTGTAGCCCTCCAGCTGTTGTTGGATATGATGGGAGTCTAGTTTATCAGCATCTGGAAGATTGCTGGTTAATCAACTCTTTAAAAACTAAATCAAATATTTAGTTAGAGTATCCTTAAGGAGACGTTTTGATGAAGTAAGCCAGTGGCAGTTTAAATATATTCATGAGGACATTTTTTTTAATTTAGAGAATTGTCATATTTGAAGCAAGCCATAGTGATAATGGCCGTTTCCGCACAGGCTTCCTAGACCCCATTAAGCACCCAATAAGTACTCAGTACAGATTTGCTATGTACCTTCCGCACTTTGGGATTGTGAATCCACATGAGTGTTGCAGAATTCTGGATTCATTGGAGTCTTTGGGCCCTTAAATCTGGGTTATCGGTTATCCCCTTTGTGTCTTCAGTCCTGTCTTGTGACATGAAGAATCAATTTCAGAGCACACCTCCACATGCATGCTGGGCCAAAGGGGTCCAGGGGCAGACCTGGAGGCAGCCATTTGCAGCAGGGTGAGTTTGGCTCCACTCCTCTACACAAACCTACATAGGCCCGCACATCCTACATAGAAGTCTACAAAGCTGCCCACAACCTACATAGCAGCTATGTATGCAACTATGTAGCCATGTCTCTCTGTCACGCACACTGTAACTGGAAGTGACTCTTGATTGAAAGTTTCATGGGCCAGTCATGCTGTGCTGGCGGCGGAACATCATCCTTGGGCCTTATTAGGGCCTCAGGATGTATGCTGTGGTGTCAGCCCTGTTTAGCACCCATTGCCATCATGTGCTAAACACCCCCATGCAACGCATGGGGTCTCCGTATAGATCCAGAACTCAATGGACCGGAATGAGCGAGGACCAGATCTTGGAGATCCAGATCTCCTTAATCTGGATTAACTGCAGTAAGCGCGGAATGGCCAATAACTTCCCAAAAGGTTATCTTGGGATGCAAACGTAGTATTTGGGATGAGCAGATAGGGATGTTTCCCTTATGTTTCAATTTCATATGCTTCCGTCAGGCTGCATCTGGACATTGGTTACACATTCCATTATATTTGGATCTAACGGATATTCTGGAATAGCCATGCTTTATTCCAGGATATCTAAATATATTGGAATCAGTAATTGCTGCCTCAATGCAGCTTCAGTCAAGAATCTCTCTCTTCCCGTTCCTTTTTTTGCTAGATGCTTCACATTTAATTTTTTTTATACTTGTTTTTCTGTGGTATGCATTTTATTCAGGTTTTCCTCAATAATATTTTTGCAGTGGATGGAACCTGGGCAGAGAACTCAAGCGATTGTCTATTTATTTATTTATTTGCATTTTTTATCCCAGCCTATACCCGGAGGTCTCAGGGTGGGTAATAACATTTAACCTCAGTGCTGAGATACCATTGCAGCAGATTTTTTAAAATGACAATTAAATGCCCTGCTCAGCCATTTGTCCTTCAAGTTCCTTCTTCTGCCTTTAAAGATTCCTCATCAAGGAGTTTCTTCCAGTATCGAGGAGTTAATTTGTGTTGACTTACTGCACTTTGGGAGGATCAGAGCAATGTATTTTGAAATTCCGGAAAAAATTATTTTCTGTTCCCTGTTCTGAGAGAAAATTACCTGATGCTTATGGAATAAAAACCATTGTCATTCTCTCCTCCAAAAGAGAACTGGTACTGACCACCCAGTTTCTAAGGAAGATATTCATTTACAGAACTGTGCATTCCATTGGCATATTAGAATTTGTTTCCCTTGATAATAAAAGTCTTTCTGAATCTGTTAGAGGTGCTTGACATTGAAAAAGGCACAAGAATTGCATTAAATTATATGGTATTCTTCATAGCTGATACTAAACAAAAAGATTTTTCTTCAACTCCAGCTGTGCTATAATGAAAAGAAAAGTCTTTAATACTCTCTTACCACATTAGTCAGTTATTTTGATACCTGACTCACTACCAAAAAAAAAAAAAAAAGCACATTGTGTTCTTCTTGGAACTTCTTCAAAATTAGAAATGCACTAAAGCACTTCAAGCTTCAGTCCAAGACGTGTAAAGAACCAAATATTGAGTTTCTGGCCTTACATTTTTAACATCATAAATTATTTTACTGGACCTTGGTTTAAAGCATTTTATGATAGTAGTTCAACAGAATAAGGATAACATTTAAGTTCATTGTTCAAATCCAATATAGCACTATTCTTTCCATAGTTTTTTGAAATAAGCAACATTTTAAAAACTTTGCTATTACTCCCCACCCCCAATGAGGCTGGTTATTCTTTAGTCCAGATTTTTTTCAAAATGCCAAGAATGGTTTCGGATACCTGTGCAGTTATGATGGTAACTTCTGTTTGCTGGCACTGCAAAAGAGTGCCCCTGTATATATAGTTTCTGGTGTACTGTATAGTAGTAGTAGTAGTAGTAGTAGTAGTACCTATGATTCTACAAGATACAGAATCTATTATTAGAATTCACAGAATTGTCCAGACTCAGAAATGCTCTCTTTTCAACCACTCAGGCAACAAATCCTTACCATTTAGCCCTCTGATACTGCAACACCACTGATACTATAGAGAGCTTCAAAGCAGTGATGTAAAGCAAGAAAGGGATTGGGGGATGAAGACAGACCATCCTTCTGGAATGCCCACAAGTTCAGGCATTGGCCAGAGAGGAAAATGAAAAGTCTCCTTTTGTCCATCCAGGAAAGTACTAGTACTGTCCTAAATAGTCCTCTTGCACATTCACACATGAGAAAATAACCAGACTAAGACAGAGAAATTGTCTGGAGTGCTGGCATAATCAGAATACAGTAAACCTCTGAAAAGCAGAAGAATATTTTATGGTGTGATCCCTGGAATCTTGGAGCAACCTGAGACCAACTTAAAACACAAGTATGAGAAGATGTTCTCTTTCAAAGAGCAGCCATTCTAAAAGAGATTCACGTTTATCTCTGTGCGGGGTCATTTTGTACCCCATTAGTTTGTAGTTCTTTTGGTCAAACAGTACATGAGATTGGGCAGATTTTGCAAAGTGTGTTATGGAAAGATCATAAAAGTATGCTAAATATATTTCACATGCATAAAAACAGCACTGCTTCCACATGGCTTGTCAATTTGAAAGTAAAAGAGGCCAGTCTAAACTAAAGTGGCAGTTTCATAGTGAACCAGTTCATATTTATCTTTCCAAAACAAAGAAGACATGTAGGACCTTTCTTCATGGGATGTTGTTCTGTGCTAGGAAAAGGTCCAAGCAAGGACCTCCTTTCCATAGACTACTGTGGAATAAGGGAATCCCTGTCCCCTTTTAGCATTCTCTGTCTGCACACAACAACAACAACAACGACAAAAGAGCCAGCTACCACCCTGGGCCTGCATAGGCCACCTGGCATGCAGATGGTTCTTGGTTCATACTCGCCCTAGTCTGTCCCAGTATGGTCCAGACTACCCATTGTGGGATAACCCGCACCATGTGAAAATGGGGATAGAGTTTGCTAACAGTTCCTAGCAGTCAATTTTCATAGCACACTGTTTGCACACCATTAATACAGAGCCAAGTGTTTACGTTTTGTCAAATACTTATTTGTCTACTGTTTACACAGACTGTCTACTTTTCATGGTTAGTAATTCCAATTACATCCAGTCTTATAATTAAAACAATGAAAGAGACTTTGCAGTTTAGTATGATGCAAGTAACAAGGTTTCCTTTCTACATCTTTCTTTTTCAACACGTATGTCATCCTCATTCAAAAAGGCTCCCTAGGTTCAGGATGAGGAACCTGAGATTTTCCAGGTGTTATTGGATTATATCAGCTCTGACTTCTAGCCATCTGGCCAAGACTAAAGAGAGGAGGAGAACCATTATCAGGGTTGATAGACCCAAAAGTTGCATGCTGGAAGATCACTTCATGTGTTGGCAAGCATAATGCTCGAAATTGCCTGTTCAGGTTGCCTTTGCAGATGAGGTGGGGAGAGAATGCAGCTTAGGGGTGGTAGAGAATGGCACCAGTGTTTCCATCCTGGAGACCCCCATGTGGATGCAGCTTCAGTTTTATTCAAACAATTCTACTGAATGTAGGTTCCTTGTTCTTTATCTTCTTGGGTGTTTTTCCACTGTCACTAGACGTACCCATTAAGTACCCATTAATGGGTACTAAATGGCATTTTTGTACTCATTAATGGGTACTTCTAGTGACAGTGGAGAAACACTGCTTGTCTTGTTTACAATATAGATTATTTTAAATACTGGATTATACTGTCTATTTATTGTAATCTTCATAAGATTACATAATAATCTTCTAAATTATTTTGCTACTGTGCCCAGTGCCCAGACATCCTAATAAGATGAGTTTTACTTTCATGTTTGCTCATTCATTACCATGTCATGCTATCATATTGACATAATAGTCAACAGTGCTTTGGTGTTCTTGAATGCTGGCATTATTCTTTCCTCATTGTGTGTATTTATTTTCTTCCAAAGGCTGTACCTGTGAAATGAGACCATGACAACTGACGAGGCTACAAAGAAGGAAGGAGAGGTTCAGGCAGCAAATCTTGATGAGCAAGGTGAAGATATCACACCAAATAAAGATCGAGGAGTTCTGAAGGTGACATTTTGAGAAATTAAACAATTTCCCTCTCTAGCTCAGCATTTTGTGAAGCTTACCTTATCGAACAGCACAATATATTTCACAGTAGAAGACAGTCCACTGTAGGAAAATATATGTAGCATAAAGTGTACCTTCTTTGTGATAAATGTAGTAAAGAATATGGTGCAGTTTGTGCATGCGGTGGTACAAACAGGTAACTACACTAAGTCAGTTACTATGGCCCAGTTCCCACTCGTGCCTCTGAAAACGGTTTAAAAATGAAACAAAAAAGCAATTCACACACGGATTCTGGCAGTCCCCACTTCAGTGGCTTTAAATCACTTTAAGTTGCTATCAGCCCCTCTGCTGTCCCCACCCAAAATGGTTTAGAATTGCATTAGGGAAAGGGAATCTTTTCTTCCCCCCTCTTGCCAGCCAGGGCCTCATCCCCTGCCTGCCGATTGGATCCTGCAATAACATGGCAGATGCTGGGGAATTGCAGCTCTTCCCTCTCCTCTCCCCTCCCCTCCCCTCATGCTTTTGCAAAAGACATCCTGCCAGTCCTGTGCATACACACACACACACCTTCCTCCCCTCCCCTCCCCTCTCCTCCTCTCCCCATCGCCAGCAGCACCGGCTGGTATATACACACACACCCGTAAACTCAGGACTGGTGCTTTTTTGCTTCTCCGCAAAAGCAGAAAAGAGAGAAAGAGAACTGCATGCCCGCTCACCCTGCTGGCTGCACATACGTGTGCTCAGTCACTGGCGGGGCATTGGGGGGGGAGGTGCTTCTTTCCTTCCCAGGGCTCAGCAAGGCAAAAGAGGCGCCTCCAGTGTGTGCTTCCCAGCAAGGAGAAAGCAAGGGGAAGTGTAAAATGAAACTGTTATCAATGTGGAGTGGGTGAATTGCTACATCTTATCAGGCTGAATTGTTACTTCTCTGCTGAATATGGATCTGACGCTTTAACAAATTTGGCAAGGGGCTGGTCCCTGTGCAGGGTGAAAGCCCACCCGTTTCATGATGTATTTGCCCCAATACTGCTGTAGCGTTCCCATAGCAATAAGGAAGAAGTGTTTTAAAAGCTGGGACACGTAGGAAATGGCCCAAGATGATGCACAATTTTCCATAATTCCTTTGAAATCCCATGAGATGGGAAATGGAGTGCATCTTGAGCAAGATTTCTCATGATTCCTGTGAAATCTCACAGAGTTTCACTGGAACTATGGAAAATGGAGTGCATTTCCCAGCATTCAGTATTATCTGTGGTTTTAAGTTATCTACGGAAGGGCCTGGAACGTATCCCCTGCGGATATGGTGACCTGACTGTATATTCTAATGGTATGTGAGCTGACTGTATAGAGATAATTAGCTCAATGAAAACACCATCACAATTAGATTGTGTGATGGTTTCCCTTTAACTGCTTGTAACAGAGGTACAGAATTGCATCAGAAACTGCTGAATCACTGGGAACGGAGAGGGAAAAACTGTATTTAATGAGAGGCAAGTTAGTTGGAAAGGGGAGAGAATGTTGGAGTTGGTGGGAGTTGTGGAAGGAGGAAGTGTTGGTGGTAGTAGTCAGAAGGAGGCTGGTGTCATCCAGGACAACTGTGCGGAAGCAGCAGAGTATACCTAGCCAAGGATGGAGCACAGAGAAAGTGGAAGCCGGTGGAGGCCAAGCAAGGAAGCTGGAAGGGAAAGGAATCCTGAGGCTACACTGGAGTTGCCGTCCAAGGCCAAACCTGGGAGCTGGAATGCTGTAAGGAGTGACTAGGGGAGAGAAGTAAGAAAAGTTCCATACCTGTACTTGTTGTACATAAACAGGACCCTGGAGCAGTGAAGCACTGTATGTAAATATTTGCATGTCTTGAGCACTAGTAAATCACCAAGAAACCAACCTTCCAGCTGTGCTGTTCCTTGCATCTACCTGCTACTCCTGGGAATTTGTGGAGGTGTTTAACATCTCAAACCCATCACACGTTGGTTGTAAAAAAAGGCCAACTCCATGTTAGGGACTATAAGAAACCATATTAAAGAGAGAACTGCCAATATTATAATGCCCCTGTGTTAATCAGTTGTATCTCTGCACTTGGAACACTATATGCAGTTTTGGGTACCACATTTCAAAAATAATATAGGAGAATTAGAAAAGGTTCAAAAGAGAGGAACTGAAATGATCAAGGAAATAAAGGCATTTCTCTTTGAGGAAAGGTTATATTGTTTAGGTTTTTATGTTCAAAACAAGGTAAGAAAGGAAATGACAGAAGTGTATAAACTTTGAGTGGATAAGGAGATGCTATCACAGAGTAGAAAAGAAAAATAATTTCTTGCTTTCCCAATCTTGGAAAAATTGGGATAAACAAAAGGAAATATTTCTTAACAAAACGTGTGATTGAAGTACAGAAATTACTACCATAAAAAGTGCAGCTGCAATAACTCTACAAGTATACAAGAGAACTGACCTTCCTTTATATAATACATTATGCAGACATTTTACAACCCTGAAACTCTCAGTTCTAAATATTTTTTGTTTAGTTCTATTTTTATCCTATCCTATACAAAAAGATCTTGGCAGGTAACAGCAGTTAAAAAAAAACCCTCACCAAAACCAACAGTGCATCAAAGATAGGTTTCCTAAGGCAAAAGCCATGGTGAATAACTGCTTATTGATCAGTCTTTTATTGTATATAGTGAAGATGCCTGGCACATCTTAGAGAAGAGACTATTTCATAGTCTAGGGGCTACCCCCAAGAAGGCCCTATCCTGAGTACCCATCCCTTTAGCAACTTACATTCAGATGGAGATTCTAAGTTTACAAAGTTATATACTTTCTATGTCAAGCTGTCAAGAGTTGGTCAGGTAGTAGGCATGAGCTATCAATTTTTTTTTTCATATTCTTCTTCTAGATTGTGAAGAGGCCAGGGAATAAAGATGAATCTCCTATGATAGGAGACAAGGTTTATGTCCACTACAAAGGAAAGCTGGCCAATGGGAAAAAGTTTGATTCCAGCCGTGACAGGAATGAGCCATTTATCTTCAGTCTGGGCAAAGGTAAAGAGTGGAAAAGGTGGAGAAAGGTAAAGAGAGCTTTAGGGATATAAAATGGGTTTTTGCCAATTAAATGATGGTTTATTTATATATCATTCTGTTTTCAAAAGACTGTGTCTAAGAGAAGGAAGAGCTGGGATTTGTCATAATTTTTTTTTGCTATTGCTATGCAAGTCATATCATTTTGTTTCCTTGTCACATTCTACTGTTATGAAATTTGTCCCAGTTTGACATATGGCTGTTGAAGACTCCGACTGATTCTCAGCTATTTCAGATTGAAACTTGATTAACTCGGAAGCTTTCATCTTTGTCAATAGACAAGGGCTCTTTCGGTATTTAACAACACTATTCTGGTGCAGGGTGGGCTACCCAAAACAGGAATGAGCAATTCCTTGCAAACCGGGACAGATTGCTTGTGGCATGGGAGAATGCCATCTATATTGGGATGGCTTATTCTACGTCAGCCCCTTTAACTGGTTCCCCTGCACAGAGTGCTGTAGTTTGCACATGCAGCCCCCTATTCCAGGACGTAGTCTAGAATAAGGTCCAGCACAGAAATAAAATAAATGTTATCCTGTAGTATCTAAGGCCTATAGAACTTCAGTCAAAAGTTTGGTGTAGAGTTCCATAAATCCACTTCTTAATGGAGGGAAGGTTTTTTGAAAATTGTAACCTAAATTTGAATTCTAATTTATCAGCTCAAAGAAGTAGTGGTATTAACTTGAAGCAGTAAAAAATATTAAAGTTAAAAAAAAACACCTGTGGTATCTAAAAGACCAATAGATCTACTGTGGCATAGGTTTTCCAGAAGTATGATTTGGAATTAATATTTTAAGAAGAGTTTTTAATACCTTTTTAAATGTTGCGATCCACCCTAGGAACCTTTGGTGAAGGGCAGGATATAAATTCTTAAATTAATGTTTTAAATTGTCTGTACTTGCATTCAGACAAAAGTGAGAACCCTCATTACTGTTTTGTGTAGACTAAATGAAATGCAGATGTTCATCACTGATCATGCTGAGGCTTTTTAGAGCCATCTTCTGATTAGGCTTGCCCTGAACTTCTAATTGACATGTGCAAACTGCATAGATAGGCTACAGACTGCTGGGTACCTCTTTACGACAGCTAGATGAAAATAAAATGCAGATGAACTCTTGAGGAAATCAAGTGATCCTCAAGGAGCCATCATTACAGGCACAATGATGTTCTGTTTGCCTGTTCAGAGACACTGAGCTGAAGCAGCTCTGTCCGTGAAAGGCCCAGGAATTGATCTAGTTGTCACAGAGAGGCCATACTTGTGGGAAGCACCCAACACTATAGTGTCTCTATGTGGTTTGAAAATGTCAGATGAAAGTTTAGACCCAAGCCAACTCCTGATTTTGTATTCTGCTCATCAGCTGCAAACTAGAGTGTGCTGTAGCTGTATGCCAGCAGAAAATCCCCTTCCATAAGAGGCTTATGTAGAATTGAATGTTAGTATTTTCTATCACCAAACAGACATCTTCTTTGCGGTAAGAGCTGAGGAAAATATGAGGTTAGTGATCAGTTCTTGTTTTCAATTAAGTAAGTTTTGTTTTGGTTTCAAAAACTTTGGGAATGAAGAGATTATCTTTCTATACTGGGATATTCTCTTCCAGATATAGTTATTGGCTCCAGGTTGTACCAGTCCTATCCAGTATGCTGAAAGCTCAGTTGTAGACCACTATGCCTGGGTTATGTGACATTAACTACGCCTTTTCTAAACTAGCTGCAGTTCAATAGACTCAAGAACTTACAGTTTTTTAAGACCAGGTTTGGAATGTACATTAGTACTTGCTCCTTAAGCATTCAGCATTTGTCTAGATTAAGGTAACCATTTTGCCTTGGTTTGGCATACAATTATTAACCTGGTTTGATATTCTGGTTTGTTGTTTAACTATTGTTTGTGAACCAGGCTTCTTGTATTTTGATAATGCATGACATTACTTTTAAAATTACATTTCTTCATGCAAAAATGAAGGAAGAAGGGAAGGGGAAAGTATTCAAGCTTTAGTTTCCTGGTGTTCTAGCACATAATACTTAAAAGCGGTTTAAAAATATGTTCAGAGTCTTCCTTGCTTAAGATGAATGCTATCCCAGTACCACAGTGAGCAGCTTACTTAAGCAATCCTTAGATACAGAAGGAATGGAAGCATAGTTTTGTCCCAATTGGCATGCCTGTTTACTAAAGTCTTCTAGGGAAGCTTATCTAGCTGTTCCCTCTCTTTAGGAGACTGGTGGGAGAACTGCTTGAAATAGCCCATGATCTGCAGTGACCCCTCTGCTGTGAAACATCCTTCCTAGTGAGATTCACTGTGGCCCTTTCTGCAGCTGGCCTTATTCTGGAACATATCGCAGAACAGGGGCCTGTTGTCCACATGCTACTGCAGACTATGGCAGGCCTCATCTGGGGCCTGCACTAGCATGCAGATAGCAGTGCCCTGTTCTGAGGTATGTTCCAGAATAAGGCCAACTGCAGAAAGGCCCCAGGTGTCCATAGTTGGTTCATTTAGATGCTTAGTGAAATCACGCCTGCTCACTGAGGCTTTGGGGAAGCAATGGGCACTCTATAGTCCAACTCTTTGTTCTGATAATTTTTATCTTTCTGTTTGTTTTAAATTTATTGTTATTTTTATCTTGAAGTGATTTTATTATGCACTGCCCTGCAGTATAGAAATCTAATAAATAAATAAACAATGTGGTACCTTGGAATCTGAATAATAATTTAGTTATTTGTTATTTAAATGACCACAAAGTATAAATTATTTTTAAAAAGAAAATTAATTTTTATTTGTGGCTTGTTGAATAGACTTACCAAATCTGTTTACTTGAACTTCCTTGTTATTAGGCCAGGTCATCAAAGCATGGGATATTGGAGTTGCCACCATGAAAAAAGGAGAAATCTGCCATTTGGTGTGTAAACCTGAATATGCATATGGTTCTGCTGGTAGTGTTCCAAAGATCCCCTCAAATGCCACACTCTTCTTCGAGGTAACAGCCTAATTTATTTACTCATTTATACAGTATTTATTAGTAGTGGCTGGTGTGGGTAGTCTGCAGGTGAAAACCCTTCCTCCTACTTTTAAAACCCATACTGCTCCAGCAAATCTTCCATATGGATCAAAGAAAGATTTACCAGTATAGTGTATGCTTCCAATAAGGTCTTCTTGTGTTGTCAGTCAGTGAATTTACTTTGTGCAGTTAGTTGTACAGTTGTACAACTAATTACAAATGAAGCCCTATGTAGCATGGGCTACAGTAATTCAGCTTCTAAATTCCTATGGTACAGATCATAATGGCCAGATGAGACGATTCCAGTCCAATCATATTTGCATATCAGTCAGAACTGGTCTAATGCAGACTTGCCAAAGAACTAAGTACTCTTTTTATCTGGAATGTGGTATTTAAACTAGTTCAGTGTCTCATACTTATTACTCAGTTTTAAGTCTGGCATAATTCTTCTTCTTGGCAGATTGAGCTTCTTGATTTCAAAGGAGAAGATTTATTTGAGAATGGAGGTATCATCCGCCGAATCAAACGGAAAGGTGAAGGATATTCCAACCCCAATGAAGGAGCTACTGTTCAAAGTGAGTGCCTGCTTAAGTGTGATACTTGGGGTTTGATCGGGCACATTTAAAGAGATGCCCTCTGTGCAATCTGAATCTCTAATGGAAGACTTTTTTTTTCTGTATTTGCCTTTCCACAGCTTGGTCTCCGAAAAAATGTCTCTTCAACGTTTGGGGTTTCATAGCTTTGTAGGCATCTCTTTCTTTAAGCTAGGTTAGGCAGAAAACTACATAAGCAAAAAGGCAAGGATTTCCCACTGAATAGCCACTTAGTGGCAAGCGCCCATAGTCAGGGTATAAGTTGCCTGACTTGGATGTGAATATAGGCTGCAGCGTGGCAATATAAGGTACATTCTCAGCCAGGATAACTGTTTGAAAGGTATTTTTTGTGTGTTTGGGAATGGGAAAGGAACAACTGAAAAAAGCACTGATCACACTATTAGTTCAATAGCTGATTGCAAATATAGTTTATTAACAGCAAAATCTGGTGCATTTGAATATTGATTTTGTCTGCTGTTTCTCTGCCATCTCTTACACAGAGATGGAATGGTGTAAACAATGCTTGCCTTCGTTTCTTTTTTATTTGCTATCTCTTAATTTGCACTGTTAAGAGCAGTGACTTCTCATTGTGCCTGTTTATGTCATCAGTTGTTTATGGTTCGAAACAAGCACAGTTTGCAGGAGTGTTGGAGACTGTGCAGTAATGCAGTTGAAAGTCTCAGTTCCATCTGCTGAGTTCAGGCATAGAGGTCTATGAGTAATAGATAAACCGAGTGGTCATATACTGTATAACACTTATAGCTGCACTGCTACTATCTGTAAACTGCAGGGCTGGAGAAAATTACAGGGACTGTTCAGACTCACTTTCTCAGTGTCTTGAGGAATTTGGTAATTGATAAATATATTTTGCTGCCATGACTGCTTTCTTTTGCACTTGATAATTTAAGGGGATTTAGGCAATTCCACACTGGGAAGTAGACTGGAAAAAGCACAGAAATCTCCCTTCCACATAAGGGCTTCCTTAGACTGCACTAGCATGTGAAAGGGAGGATCCTAGTATGCTTGCTTGCAGTATGCTGGTCAGCAGGAAACCACCTTTAGTTACATACTATTAACAATGTAACAATACTTCAAATATCTATTCTCTCTATGGTTTTTGTGTCTGCAGTAAGGACTTGTGGTCTGTTCCTACGTTCATGGCGATTTTGTTCAAACTGCATGAAAAATAAGCACAGGAAATTTTGTGAAAATTGAATACTATACAACATGGGATGAATAGCTTCCTCATGGTGCTGTGCTGTTAGGGTGGGGTTATATTTTTAAATTATGTTTAATATTTGATGCTTTATTTTTATTGTAACCCGCCCTAGGACCATTTGGTGAAGGGCGGGATATGATTTTCTAAAATAAATACAGTAAGTAAGTATGGCCATTACAGTTCATTAATAGCAATTGTAGAAGTGGGTTTTTATGACAAAAGTGGAATATGGCTGCAAGCTTTGCTGGAAGTCTATAGTGCTATTGTAGAACTATAATGCAAGTTACTGCAGCTCCCTTTTTCTTATTTTCCTTAATTATCTGCAATATGAAGATAAATAGTGTGCATGCATATATGCATTTATGTCCCAAAATAGGAAGCACTGGCAAGCAAGTGAATCTTTTAAAAATTCAGATAATTCCATTTCATTGCACAGCTTAAATTTTAATATGAACATCTGTTTTTGCTTTTTACATTTTGGTGCAGATGAGCCATGAGATCAAAGTAGCTAGTCCTGTTGCCAAATACAGATTTTCAGTTTATCAGTAACATCTTAATCAGTTTTTCTATACAGTGGAAAAATGTATACTGTCAGCTGAGTTCATTATTGCAGGACAGGAATCTTTTTTTTTTCTATTGGCAGTTCTACTAGTGACATGTATGTAGTAAATGTCAGGAAAAAAGCTATAAATATTGCAATTAAATACACTATTCTTACTTAATTGGCAGCTTCTCATACTGTAAAACCTGTCTTTTCAGTCTCTGTAAAATAGTGTCTACAGAACTGCTTGTGTGGCATTTTCACAGTTAGTACATTGTTCAACATAGGCTGTTTCCACACTTCAATTGACTGGACTGCTCCAGCAAAACCAGGTCAAGCTGGATGTGGTCTACCACTGTATCCAGTCCACTTGTCTCAAAACAAGCTGTCCATATTAGGATGGCTTTTCTGGGACAGCCACTGCACTGGCCTTGAAAATGACACGATCTTCAGATTTTTCCTGAAGCCATTTCAGCAGTAAAACCCATTTTAATGGTGCAGTTTTGTTCACTGCCAAAACTAAATTAGAACATGGAGGTGTATGCTCGATCAGCAATGGATCTTTTTAAAAAGGTTCACCAGTATACAGGGTTAGGTGGTCATTTTGGACTGCCCTAACCTAATCTGTGGTCTGTCTAATTCAGACAGAATGTACTAGCAGTGGGTACAGGCTCCCCTTAAGCTGATCCAACTAATCAACTTGAAGAACTGTTCTGCAGGTAAGTGCGGAAAAGCCCAGAGACTTTCATATTGGGGAGGTTAAAGCAGAAAACATAGTCAATGCTACATTCTGAATCAAACTGTTGACTACCTGGTTTATATCTCAGTTACTTAAAGGCTGAGATAAATTAGCTCCCAACAGTTTGTTTCTTAACTCTGTCACAAAGCTTTCCTATATTTTTGTCTCTTCTTTTGCATTTGAAATATGTGAAATATCAAAGCCTGCCATAAATTCATTGAGTAATTATCAATTACTATTTCTACAATTACAGTTACCCCCTACTAATATCAAAGCCTGTCTTAAATTCATTGAAAATCTGATCCCTTACAATTTGGTCTTACAAAAGTTAGAATTTTGATTTTATTGTGTTTCAGTTGAATCCATTTTAAAAATTCTTCCTGCACCCAAGATGGACTAATAGCTAGTAGGACTGACAATATAATATCCTCAGTAGGAATGTGGGTATAGCTATGAAGACTTTTTGGGAAACCTTTGAAATATGTAACATAAAAGATCTCTAATACTCTCATTTTCACTGGGCTTATAAAGGAGCTTGGAAATAGAACAGTTGTTTAAAGGTTCTTTGAATATCAGAATATTCATGGCTATGTGGCTATGTGAGAAAATTAGTGGCTGCATATCATTTCAACTCAATTGCCCGATTCTTCCTTAATTTTTTATTAAATTGATGCATTTACCTGTATTTTAATAGAATAGAACATTTGGAGGGGGTCTGCTGCACTTAATTGAGATGCCATAAAATTCAGTTGCGTTTAAAACTTGGCTGAAATTTATGAAAGAATTTGGAATTTTTGAACATTTCTGGACTAAAGGTCACAAATCCAACAATATCTTGAGCCATAGATTTTTAATCCCTGGCTTAATGGAAAATAATAGTAAGAGAAAGTAGATGGTTGTTGAAGTAGACTTTTGCTGGCCCATTACCTCAGATGAATTCTGAGTCATAGGTCACTTCCAGACCTTTCTTCTTTAGCCCCATATATAGCAGTATTCTGGAAGATGCTACTTTCACTGTAATCACTTGTTGTTCGTATGGTTGGGCAACAACATGGAGCAAATGGAGGTAGTTACCAGTCTGGATGCTTGCTCTTGCAGCGGTGTGATGCCTACATCTGGGTAGTTTGAAGACATGAAATACCTGGGAGTGTGCAATTGCCACCTCTTGTACATGTATGACCACCATTTTTGCCTGCGTTTGTTTCCACACATGCACAGTCATGTGAGGAACTGCCCAGGGTTGGAGTTGATTTTCCCACAATAACATTATTGTAGAATATCACTCAGTTTCCCAGGGCTATGTTGGGGTTGCCAGCAAACCACTTCTAAATTCCACAACACTATTTAGAATTCTAGAGAGAAAATAACAGGACACTCTTATGTTCTATTATCCTCTTTTCTATTGGTACTGCATTGGTCAAATTACAAACCTCTCTTGATTCCAGAAATCTGCCTTCTGAAACCTGAAGTGAATCTTTAAAAGCTGGCTGGGTATTATATGTGTCTTGATTATGGTTTTTTTGGGTGTTATAATTTAGAAGTGTGGTTTACTTACAGATTTGAACAATATCTGGCCTGTTATCGTATATACTAGTTTCTCATTGTCCCTAGAATTACAATAGAAACATTTATATTATTATAGAGCCTTACATCATTCTTTTAATGTGAATCTTATTTTAAGTTTTCATTCCAAGACTGTAGTGCAGTGGCTAAGGTATTCTAAACAAAATATACTATATAATTGATTTTATTATGTTAATTTTAAGCCTTTGAGACTAAGCCTACACATGCTCCTCAAGAACTACTGTATTTTTTTTTTGCCATGTAAGACCCACATTTTCTTCATAATAATTTATTTTAAAATCACCATGCATCCAATTTTTGTATTTGTCTTTCCTAAATATTCCTTTGCAAATTATATGTGTATATTAAATGCTAGTGAGTCTTGTATGTCATGAAATACATAGCTTCATTGCTAACGATCTACAGGGGAATCACAGGCCCTGTAGAAATTCTTTTTAGTAGCAAGAAAGATACCAAGGCTGCTTTTGTTCCTTGTGATTTATATTTGCATTTTAACTTGTATTTGTATTTATATATCACCTTTTGAAAAACAGACCAAAAATATAATAAATAACTAAACGATAATTTACTATTTAATACAAAAGATATGAACAATAAAGTTTTTGGGGGGTAATTTTTAAAAAACAAATTTCTATCCTATGATATTCCATATTTTTCCTTTTATATTCTTCTTGCATCATCTTCTAATAGGATTACATAGCCAGCATGCCTTAACCTCAAAGTTGCTAATCCAAAATAGCATATTTCTAATTGTTACATATTCTTAACATTTATTTATTTATTATTTATTTATTTCTAGGTCTCTGGGCAAATAACGTATGCATTAATTAATTTTTTATCATATGCATCGACTATTTTTTTCCATATGTTATAAAACTTATTAGAATGAACAAACTGACAGTAAGCCATAATATTATTATATTAATTAATATCTACAATAACATATATAATGCAAGCTAAAGAGAGCAAAACAATAACAATACCAAATTAATAAGTTGCATTGCAAAGAGACAGCTGTCAGCTCATGTGATCTTCTTTCCCTGCCCCAGCAAGAGCAGCCACAGTTTATTTGACATTCTGGATAAGGACATGGCAGAGGCAACAAGTATAGCATGACAGCCAGTTCAGGTGGTCTGTGTTAGGCTACACCTTCCACAGGAGAGAAGGAACTTTATTTCCTTAGGTCCCTGCCTAACAAGTGTTAGTGTGCCCATTTGTAATGTACATATAGGAAGATGATTTGTATCCTTCCATTGCAACTCTGAGCTTCAGTTTTCTTCAGGTTGTAGGTGGTTCTACTGAATGCAAGTAGCTGACAAGCAGGAAGACATGTTTCATCTTGGATCTGCTTGCTAGAAATCATACTGACTTACCTTGTTTATACCCCACCCCAAACAAAATATCCACCGAGTTATCAGGAATATCACCAAGTTCAACTAAAACTATGTGAAGGAGATATATCATCATGTAACCAATCCTAAGGCCAGTTTCAACATCTTATACCCTTAAGGCCTGTTGTGAATCATTTTCAAGATAAAATCTCTTGTATCTTTGCTGACGTGGATGCTGCTGTTTTGACAGAATGCTGAGGTGGAGAGGGCTGTTCTGATGAATACCTTTCAGTCTGTATTACCTAGAGACCTGGATAAGCTTTTCACCACAGCGGGGCTTAATGCCAGCTGGTTTGACCTTTACTTTTTTAATTGGTAAGAACTTGAATAGTTCAGCCTCAGAGGTCCTTTGTAAATTAATGCTTTCAGAAAATGGGGAACTTCTCTGCACATGGTCTGTGGATTTCGTAGTGATCAGCATGGTCTCCTATGTGTACGGTATTTGAAACCACTAGAAAAGGTTGAGGTTCATAAGGCCTTTTAAGCCAGCCATACCCAGTACTACAGCTTACCATAGCTTACTTCTCACTCCTTGGTTGCCTCACTCAGGCTTTCTGGAAGCCAAAAAGAGCCAGGGTCATGGTTTGTGACATTGAATGCTGTGACAATGTCATTGTGGAGTCTGTTGCAGCTGGAGAGTGAATGGCAGCACAATATCACATTAGGGTCTGTCAGTATAGTGATGTCAGTATAGTGACATGTGGGCCTGTTGCTTTCTGGCTCCAAGAAGGGGATCAAAGATGTGACAGGTGAGTTAAGATGAGTTCAGGTAATGGGTGTGGCTGACTTGAGAGGTCTTTTGAACTGTATGAATATGAACCTTGCACACCTCTAGAAAGCATTAAGAGAAAGTCTAGAATGTAGTATCAGAAATGTGCTATTTCTTATAAGAAATTTCTTATTCCCCCTTTGTGACCCTAGGGAGTCATAGAAGTTCTAAACGAGGGGCACGAACTAGCTGAGATTAAATTCAAGCAAAATGGAAGTGCCAGGAGTTAAGAGCATACCTATTCCAGAAGGTGGCTACAGTTGACTTTATTGGAGCAAGTGTATAAAAATCAAGTATTCATTCTGGAAATACTCCTAGACACTACACATCAACAGTAGCTAAGAGTGTGTTTAAGCAGTTTTAAAGCAACTGTGAAGAGATCACACTTTACCACAGTAACCCATGCTCTAGATCAGTGATTCCCATTTTTCCCTTCTGCACCCCCTAGTAGCCCATTTTTCACACTTCATATTTAGCAAAACATTTGTAATATAGTTGCTACTGTGTACATTTTCCCACCATTATTCAATTTTTTTCATGTCTTGGTTCTATACACACTCCAGGTTGGGAATCACTGCTGTAGATTCAACTACACTAAGCCACTCTGACAGGGCAAGATAGTAAGATTACATATTTTTTACCCCAAATAAATAAATATCCTGCTTTTTCATTGAAGTACTTAGCAGATGTCCTTATGTATGTACTATTCAGATAAAGTGAGGAAGAAGGTTTCTTTCACCATAATTGTACAGTTCTGGAATGCTCCATCAATATGTTTTTTAAAACTACAATGATTCGGTTATTCAGAAATGTCTTGAAGACCTCTTATAGTCTGTGAGCTGGGATTTTCAGCTGAAGTTTTAGCTGACATTATTGTTACACATATCTGAAAGTTTCTTGGTGGTTAATTTTAATTTACCATGGAGCCTGCAGCAATTTTATTTATCTCCTAAGTTACAGTTTTCTGCCAACTGTATTTTTTGTGTCACATCAGAGGGGTTGGCTATGATCCTTAAACAACTGAATTGAAGAGTAATTCTGAAACTGAAGCAGAGATCAGATGCTTCCTCTTTGTAGCAAATTCTTGATAATCATGGAGACAAAAGTTTCTACAGAATGTTCAAGGTGCAACTCAGAAGGGTTAATATCATTGTTTCTTATAGGCTGCGTTCCCGTAGGCATTTAATTTCCCACTAAATTTGACTTCTGTATCCACTGTTCCCATTACTTCTGCAATTAACCCAAATTCAGCATCCAGCGTTCCTGCTCAAATTCTTATGTCCAGATTTTATGAGGGCTATTCAGCAAAAATCCAAAGAAGAAAAACCCCTGAGAAGAGCAGGACTTTTTTTTATCCTTTCGTAGTTGATCCCGCTCCCCCCCCCCCAAATGGGAATGGTCCCAGGCTAATTGAGGCAAAGCTGCAGCCTTCTGGCCAATGCCAGACACACGTGGGTGGGGTTTCACAGCAGTGACGGAGAGGAGGAGGAAGTGTTGGCTGGCTGGAGAGAAAGAGAGGAAGGTGACAAGGGAGGAAGAAAGGAAGGAGGAAGAAGGGGCTGCCCCCGAGGGTCCTCCAGCAGAGAAGGGAGCCCACCTACCTGCTCCCCTGCCAGCCAGTCAGGAAAAGAACCAACTGGCCGGTACACGCACATGCACACACGCATGCATGCACACACGCTGATTTGCTTGTGCACAAATTCATTCCTCTTGGTAATGTGGATCGAAGTGTGTGCGGGCTCATGAGGCAGGCGAGGAGGAGGAGGAAGAAGGAGGCACTCCCACAACTGCTGTGATCCCCTCAGGCAGGAATCGCTGTTGGCTGGGGCACCCTGCCAGGCGCTCGCTGCCATCAGCTGCGGCTTAGCGAGGGTTAGAAGGGGAGGAAGAGAGAGATGAAGGCAATAAGGGAGGGAGGAAGGAGGGAGGGAGGGAGGGAGGGAGAAGAGGCCGTCACCCGAGGGTCCTCTGGCAACGAAGGGAGCTTGCCCGCCCACAATCTCAGTCTCATTGAAAGGTCCTGTTTCTCTGTGCCAGGCATTTGGGCAGTGAGTGGGAATGGTGCTATTTGTATTAATTTCCGTTTATCGGTAAACGGGGAACGGCCCGAGATGTGCACTCGGCCCCATATTCGGATCAAAGTAGGTAGGGTCAGAGTAGTCCAACCAGCACTAAAATAGTTGTGTGGGAACACACCCATAGAATCCAGCTTCTTCCCCAGTCACCCAGTTTAAATTCACATTGTTGGCAGGTCGATTTATTCCTAAGTCAGAAGTAAGTAGCTGAAAGCTAAGATAATATAAGGTTGTTGCTTCCTCTTGTTGCAGCGGATAAAAGTCTTTGCATTGAGAGACCCATTTCAAAATGCTTATTGGCTATAATGTGGTAGAAATGTGCCGAGAGGTTTGAGAGGGCAGGTTGATAGAAACACAAAATATAGTTATGACTATTTTAAAACCAGTTAAAAGGTAAATCTAGCAACTGTACAGTGAACTGATACTGTTTAACATCTTACAGCATTCCACACTGTTTTAACTGATTCCTGGCAGTGGTGCTTAATTAGAATGAGAAAAATATGTGTGCAGCAGAAAAGAACTAAAAGCTCTGAACTGGATTTTTATAGACAATGCTGTTAGATGGAGTGATAGGATATAATTCACGTCTCTGCTTCCTAAAACTCAAGCTACAGTTGAATGTTTGCATTCCAAGTTGTGTTGCAGCCCCTCTGCTGTTTTAATCAGAGTACAAATTGCTGTCAGTGCACAAGGGTTCATGTGCCAGCCACATTCAGAACACTCTGTTCTGTGCTCTTCAAAACAAAATTGCTCTAGGCATTGCAAGAACAATAAGTCAGCTCAGCAGCTAAAGTGATGTTCTCTAGCCTGGCTTGGTGTTTTTTTTTTTTTTTAACCAAGTAATCCAAGTGTAATTCTGTCCAAATGATCTGTTGTAGACAGCACTTAAATAAACTTTGATAGTCAACTTCTGCAGATTTTCTTGTTTTATATAAGCCATCAGTGATAAACACAGGTAGTCAAGTGGCCTATCCATTTGAAAGTAAAAGGGAGCCATTCAGATGTAAAGGAACTACTTGTACATACCTAGGGGACTTTTAAAATGTATACATATGAAGTATGCATGTATAGAAAAGACCCCTTAGTAAAGTTGCAGGACTGTGTGCACCAAAATTGCAAAGAATATAATTAGGCAGTATTGCCTTGAAAGAACATCTAAAATCATAATGAATGTTAAGGACAGGAGCTCTTGTCTCTTCCTGCTACTGGTTTAATCATTATACTTGGCTATTCCTCTAATCATGCCTACCTCCAGTTCATTTATAAATATAAACAGCATACAACTAAAACAGAACCTTGGAGATCCCACTAGTTAAATCTGTCCATTGTGCAAAATGTCTGTTTACTTCTACTCTCTATTTTTTGTTTGTTTTCCTTTATCTTTGATGAGGAATTTTATCAAAACCTTTTTTTTTGAAAATGTATGTACAATAGTTGATACTTTTCTTGGCTTGTTCAGATTTGTTAACATCCAGCCCATTCCCATAGGCTACAGGAAAATTACTAAACTGCTTCTTTTGGTTTGCATGAAATGGAGAGGTGGAGCAGGATGCCAGCAAGCTGATGGCACCTCAGTCCAGATCTCCTGATGACTGCTCCCAAAGTACGCATTGTTGCAAAGTACGCATTGACTCCTGAGGAACCCCATAAGATACGAGTTCCCAGAGTGTTTGAATCTTCCACTGCTATTTTCTGCTATGGACTTGGGAGGCAGAAACAAAACTACTCGTATATTCTGGCGTGTAAGACGACCCCAACTTTTCCAGTTAAAATATGGAGTTTGGGATATACTCGCCGTATAAGAAGACGACACCCGGTGTATAAGATGACCTCCAACTTTTGAGAAGATTTTCCTGGGTTGAAAAGTAAGTCTTATACGCCAGAATATACTGTACCTTAATGCAATGCCTCGCATTGTAATCCCTTGAACTTTTGCAGAAAGATGCCATTGTCACTGGTATCAAAAACTGCAAATGTTTAGGAAGAGCCAGCAGGGTTCCACTGCTCCATCTCTCTTCTGATAGAGACATCTGAGGCAGTTTCAGTGACATGATCAGGTCTGAAGACATTTAAATCTGCTCTGATAATTTGCTTCCCCAAGCATACTGTAATTGAATTGCCACCAACCACCCTTTCCAGGACTTCGTAAAGGAAATGTGTTAGTTCAACACTTACATCCATGGTGGTCCTCCTCAGAGGGGGACACTCCACTGCTTTTTTAAAAGCCTGTCTCTTTAAGAGCCCCTCATTCAATAAGACGTTCACTATGTCTTCATCTCACTTGCTCATACCTTTTGTCAGCCATGACACTGCATACACAAGAAAAAACATGTCCAAATACTCAGAATGTGATAATTGAAAATGATCAAAAATAGCTCATCTACATTGTTCCCTAAACACTTCAGTCTGGCTATTATATACAATAGCATCCAATTCCATGTGAATTTGAGTCATTTTGTCCTTTAAATCCCTCACAAGTTAGTCACAGCAGATCTCAGTTAGTATAGGTTCTTCCTTCCTCTGTCCTGATGTTAAGCCATTCACCAACCAGAATGGCTGGACAGCTACCGGATGAAGTGGTAGCAGAGAACTAATTTGATTTATCAGGAAGAACAGACCCTCAACGGGAGCATTATCTATACCAACCAGAAAATCTCCCAGAGCATTCATGAATTGTTTGGATTCCAAGAGCAGACCGTCTCAAATCACCTTCTCCCTGTGTGGGGCTAATGCTAGTTTAAGTTCAAACTGTACCAGCAGGTAATCCATCCATGATAGCAGGTTTATTTCTAGTCCTTTGTCAGTGGAAACTCGTCAACCCACTCTGTAACAAAACCCAAATCAAATGTAGGCCCAGGTGCATGGGTAGAGCTGGAAATGGCTCAGTGGATACAACTGGTTCTGTCTGCTGCCAGCGTATGGTTGCGTCAGAGGAGCATAGCTTTCTTCTGCCCACAGCAGCGGCGCAGCATCCGATCGAAGGGTGTGAAGTAAAAAGATGTTGATCAATCAGCATCTTTTTACTTTGTTTTTTCGGGGACAAGTTCCGACCCCCCCTGTGGGCAATGGTGCATCCCATCTGACCAACAAGAAGCTGCTTTGGTGGGACAGCGCAGCTTCCAATCACCCTGTCAGGTGTACCAGAAGTGACTGCAGTGTCCCTGTACGGCTTCCAGTTATCGTGTCTGTCTGGAAGCACCCTAAGTCAACTCCTTGTCATACAGTGGTACCTTGACATACGAGTTTAATTCGTTCTGTAACCTTGCTCTTATGTCAAATCGCTCGTATCTCAAAGCAATTTTCCCATTAATCCATTCCAGCTCCCAAAACACCACCTCAGTTGTTTTTGTTATGTACTGTACTGTATTTACATACTCGTATCTCAAATCTTGCTCTCATCTCAAAGCAAAATATCACTCGCTCGGCGGCTTGTATCTCAAAACACTTGTATGTCAGGGCACTTGTATGTCGAGGTACCACTGTACTTTCTGCAGATAATCTGCTTCTGTCTAAACAACTGCCAGTTTAAGGGCATGAGACACAAGAAGATCCTGCACAGTATTTTTGTGGAATGGACTTTTTTTGTTTTCCAGTATTTTGTGCATTTTCCGTATAATAATGTATTATACTATATTGCTTACATTGTACTTTGTTTTTTTGTTTTCAGTTGTAAACTACCTTGTGCAGTTTTCTTTGGAAAGGTACCACACAAGTAAATTGCTTTGATAGGATAGGATATTGGGACAGTTTCATGGTTGTCATTGAGGTCATGAAAACAGAGGTGGTCCACTGGGTCTGCCTCAGCTTGGCTCTTGAAATTTGTGGACACCATTGAGAGAGAAATCTTCAACACTACATGCAAGAGGGTTTTAATTTATTGATACAGGATACTACTGGGCAGGAGAGTGAGCGGTACCTCAGCAACAATCGTGTTTTGTCTCTCAAACCAAGTGTTATTCTCTAAAACTCAGTCATGGAGCAGAGTGGCTATCTATGAACCACAGCAACTCTCTCATACCACTGGTCTTGAACAGTGTTGTATAGAAGCCTGGGGTTAGAGCCGGATGAGTGAGGGCACCAGTCCCAAGTTTAGGTAAAGTGACAAGGTAGACCTTATTCTGGACTGACTGACATTCACAAGCAACACCACCAGTGCAGCGGGGTAGTGAACAGGTATCCTCAAATTCTGCTGGTTAGAAGGAATGACAGCTTTAATGTATCTGTCATGATTTCTCCAAGTCTGATTTTTATGTAGTAGTTGTTTCTAGCTGACTACAGTAAAGAACATCTTAGTTTTATGCACCGTTTTACTTAGCAAAGCACTTTACAGACCTGCAAGGTCCTGCTGTGGGTACCATAGGCTTTTGAATGTTGGCTGTCAACAGTCTGTCTTTCTTTATGATTGTTTCTGCCTCTAGGGTATTCTTCCTTCTGGAATTAATTCATAAAACACCTAAACCTGCATCTTTCCCCATTATGAAGGGTTTCCTTTTTCCTATCCATTGTTTTTAGTGTTTTTATGAATTGGTCACTTATCTGTTTTTTTCTATAGATTACTTGATTATTTTTATCAGGAAATATAGAAATATATGCAGCTCTGGACAGGAGCCCATTGAATGTCATGACTTTCTGTCTGCTTCCTCTTTTCCCTTTAGTTGCTGTTTCATTTTCTCTGTCCATTTTCTCTTCCTCAGAAAATGGAACAGAAGGCAAAAGAAAAAGGTGAAATAGGACTAAACTGCTTTATTCACAGTCTGCATTATTTTCTTTTTCTTTTTGCTGCCCTCTAGCTGAGTGCTGAGTAAAAGCTGCCGTTTCTGGGATCATGTTGAAATGACAGAGCAATGCAATGTATAAAAGTGCATTGCTGATGTCTGAGTTAGTTGTGTCTTGCTGTACACAATGCTGGGTGTCTAATTACTGTGAGCAAATTAACGGCTGTGTTGATTTCCCAGCTTCCTTATTCAGTATTCCTGGTATACTATGGCTGGAACAGTATAAGAACGAACATGTTTGTTTCTCCTCTTTTGCAGTCATTTTAGAGAGTGTAAATGTTAGAATTACCAAGGGTTGCACTGAGGGCAAGTGCCCTTCAGATCAAAAGAACTTCCTTCTGAGTGATATGTACAGGATTTGCATAGTATTTTTCTGCGATGTGTGAGTTTATGCTGTTATTAACACACAAGAATTGGGGTTGCTCTGATAGGGCTAACAAAGTTGTAAGCCATCACAGTTGTGGCAACTAAGGAAGCGGTAGATTAATTTATTTTGTGATAGTGCAACTTCATCCAAAGTTGTTTTCATATGATTGTAATCTGTGATCCAGGCAGAATGTAACAGTGTGGAGATTAATATTCCAAGGTATTCCCTAGTTTTTTAAAATTACACATATCTATCACTCAAATAAGTTAATGGGGCACCAGCAAAGGTAAGCTATTGACAACAATGGTAGAATTTTTCATTCAGTTTAGAAAGCAACACTGTTTTCAATGAAGGGTTTTTTTAAACCACTTGTATAACTTAGCCCTGTCTCCACTTAACTAGTAGGCATCTACAGGTACCACTTGCTCACTGAAGGGTATATTGTCTACCCAAGACACCTGGTGACAAGGGTGCAAAATTGTGTCCTCCAGAGGATGTCTTTTTGAGCACCCATGCTAAAATCTAGACTAGGAAACACCCAGGAGAGTGGGTGCTTCTACAGAGGCACCCTTCACCAGATAGATGCCTTCCCCCACAGCTATGGAGACACAGCCTGAGTCTGCATTGCCATGAAATGAAAAGGAGTTGGGGTGGGAACATGGTTACACTCAAGTGGCAGCTGTTTTCCATCCCAAAGCCCAGAAGAAATGCACCAGCCAGAGAGAAGAGGGACAAAGCTGGAGAAAGTAAGCTAAGGTAAAACCCTCATTTAGCTCCTAGTATTTGTTCCATTCAGCAAAGCCTGTTCCCATGTAGAGAAGCAAAGTAGGATTGTATTAGCAATATAAACAATTGCAGTTTGTGCCCAGGACAGTCCTGAGCCCAGGACAGCATGTGGTACATGATATATAGGCCACATGGTCAGTGTACATTATAGTAGTCTTCTGGTTAACATAGGCTTTATATACTAAAAATATATGCTCTCTGGATCCTTCCCCCTCCTGGCTGATAAAAGCTAGCCATCAAGGTATATCCAGGGGGAATGTCATCTTGTTGGTTCTCTTGGACCTCTCAGCAGCTTTTGATACCATTGACCACGGTATCCTTTTGGAGAGGCTGTGTAGTTTAGGAGTGGGAGGCAGGACTTGGCATTGGTTCTTCTCCTATCTCCAGAACCGATCTCAGATAGTGGTTATTGGAGATACTGATTTGATGCCCTGGGAACTCATTTGTGGGGTTCCCCAGGGGTCAGTCTTATCTTCCATGTTATTTAATATCTATATGAAGCCACTAGGTGAGGTCATCAGGAGATCTGGAGTGAGGTGTCATCAATATGCAGATGATACCCAGCTCTGTCTCTCTGTGCCATCTGAATCAGGAGAGGTGGTTGAAGTGCTTGACAGATGTCTGGAGGCAGTAATGGGCTGGATGGTGGGCAGTAAATTGAAGCTGAATCCAGACAAGACAGAGGCGCTGTGTGTCACAGGATCTCATGTCCATGTAGTTGGGAGATACTCTATCCTTGATGGGGTTGCAGTGCCCTGGAAGAGACAGGTGCGTAACGTGGGGGTACCCCTGGACTCGGCACTGATGCTTGAAGCTCAGGTGGATGTTGTGGCCAGGAGTGTCTAAGAGGCATCCCGTTTGTCTCTCCAACCTGGAAGTAGTACCTGGGCATCCATTCTAGTAGACATTGGTACACTTGTCCTCCATGAATTTGTCTTCTCTAACCCTTTCCTAAAGCTCTCCATGCTGGTTGCTGTCACCATCTCTTCTGGCAGCAAATTCCACAGGCTACATAATTGTATGTTTTAATATATTTGTTAATCTTTAACAAGCAGTAACACTCTTCATTGTATATCATTTGAGTCAGTTTGTATAACTAAGCCTTTTATGTGGGATTCTGCATTTCAGCACAAAGGATGGAACTGTATGCCTTTGAAGAAAATGTTTATAGCACTTCTCATGTATTGACAGGTACAGTGATAGGTAGATCCTTTCTAGTAACCAATATTGAATTTACAAGTCAGCATGTCAAGACTTGAGGCCCAGATCAAGCTACTTAGAAACAGGTGTGTAGAAAAGCCATTGTGTTTTATGTTGTTCCTGCTCTGGAGAGACATGTTTGGCTCATGTGGGAAGAGTGTTTTATACAGCAGTTGTTTTTCCAGGCTTTCACCTCTTCTGCTCATCTTGTCCTTCTTCCCATGAGACTATGGTATTTGCATGAAGACGTTCAATCAGAATACCACACCGTTTTGTTTATTTGAAAACAATAATACCCTGTTATTCAGGAATATTACTGAAATCGTACTGTTTGTCTTCTCAGTGTAGTCTGACTCTGACTTAGAAGTGGGTTTCTTTTATTCATTACAGAATTTCTGTAGCCCCCTCCCCCAACTAAAGTTATTTGGACAGCTTACAAGTATATTAATCCACAGATATTAAGTTGTAGCACATTATAAAGTAATTATGGTGACATTTTTTGAATGGCAGGAAAAACAAAGCTATCTGGCTCTTCCTGGGTATGCAGGTTCTTCCTTCTTCTTGATTCCAATAACCATAGAAGGATTTTAGCTTCCTGCAGGGAGCCATCTGCAGGAGGAGGTGCCAGGGCCATGTCAGTGTGTTCTTATAGAATGTTTTATGTTGGGTCAGAGCATGTTCAGTGCTTACCTCTGTGGCACCGAGGTAAGCAACGTCCATATTTCACCATCCAATGTGTGCACAGAATTTCCAAAAGCAGCACCTGTCATTCAGACTGATCAAAGTACTGTTTGATGTTGTGGTCGGTTAACCGCATAGTTGGCCACCTGCAGAACACAAAGCAGGCTTGAATGCTGAACATCTTCACATTGGGCTATTCACAGTGCACCATTCTGTGTATTGTCAGGCCTCCTAGGAATGTTGATGTTAGTGTTTACACAAGACACTCATCTTCCATGTGAACCTTTGGCTGTCAAGGAGGTAACTGGAACTATTGTCTTCAGCCCGGTGTGAGAACTCTTCAAAGGTTCTCAAGCCTGGAAACACTGACAATGGATCATCTGTGTTGAACCTGGCTTTCATGGGTACAAATGCCACCAGGCCGGTATTAGTCCCAATGTGGAGGTTGCAACTGCCACTTTGCATGAATCATACGCCTTAGTCAGGCCTCCTAAAAAGATATGAACAGGCCCTTGGTGTGAAATAACCAGCTACAAAACGAATCCTAGGTTTAATGCAAAGTTCTGCAGTAAGATCTCACTGTCATTTTCATGGAGTAGCTCAGAAAAATGAGTGATGTGAGTAAATTAGTTCTAGCCAAATTAATTTATGTATTTCTGGCAGTTTGTCATTTCTGGATCATAAGCATTTTTAAGACTTTTGAAATCAGTGTCTTCACTAATGATTTTCAGTAGTGTATAGTAGATGAAGTGCTTTTGGATTCCTTTGGGGGTTAGAAAAATAATTCCAGCCATTATTCAGCAAAAGTTCAGCTAAGATGTGTTTGGGTCTCAGTAATTCTTTGATGCTGCTAGGTGTTCATCCTCTGTAACCTAGAATTTTCCTTTCTCTTATATAGTCCACCTGAAAGGATTCTATGAAGGTAGAATGTTTGATTGCAGAGATGTAGCATTCACGGTTGGAGAAGGAGAAGACCATGACATTCCCATTGGAATTGACAAAGCTCTGGAGAAGATGCAAAGGGGGGAGCAATGTATCCTGTACATTGGAGCACAGTAAGAAGTTGGGGAGTTTGTCCGTTTCCTTGTTCACACACATGCATGGATGCCCTTTTTTAAATGCACAGACTCTGTAGTATCCAAATCTAAGCAAACGTCTATTTTGCTAAAGCTTCAGAGTTAGGTATATGTAGTGCTATTATTAGATGTTTTTCTGACTTAATGCAGTCCTTTTAAATGAGTCTTTTATTTTAAGACTTCTTTCCTTCCTTTTAGTAAAATAATATATCTGAATCTGACATATTTTACAGGGGAGGAATAGAAATAAATCTAGGCACTCGTGTGATGTGTAGCTGGTTACACATTTAATGTTTAGCATGTTTGTTAGAAATTCCAGGAACTTTGTGCAAAATCTCATTAACAAAAAAAAAATACATAATTCATCGCAGGGGTGTTAAAGATGACTAGGAAGCACAGTGTACAGGAAGATTTAATTGGAATACAAAGGGAGTAATCACAAGCCCGGTATCAAAGCTACATTTTGTGACACATGAGTTACTTGCTCGCTGGTTTCCTAGGCAACATCTGTTTTGTTTTCAGCACCTGATGTGTAGCTTGCTGCTGTTACCTCAGTGTGAGCATGCATATTCGGTATGCCAAATGGAGTCCCCCATCCTGTGCCATTTCTGTTAGCATTTTGTTTCCATTCTTTGTTTCAGATATGGGTTTGGTGAAACAGGGAAACTTAAGTTTGGCATTGAGCCCAATGCTGAACTTGTTTATGAAGTCACACTGAAAAGCTTTGAAAAGGTGAGACTAAGATTTGTTCTGACAATAAACAGATGTGTACATTCAATATTTACCTACAGGATATGCCTGCAGTTAAAGCATTTAAGATGCCCCTTCTCTCCCCCTTCCTGCCCCAGCCTAGAATGTTTGTAGCAAACCTTGTGAAGCAGATATGTCAGCTAAGATCACAGTGTTCTTGTGTGTTTGTTTTATTGTTTTGGGTGGGGTCCAAGGCTTGTTCTAGGCCTGTTCCTTTTGTACTTTTTTTTTTCCCCTGGGCTTCAGACAAAAAAATGCATGTCCTGCCAAATAGTACTGAAAGGAGGGCAGGGCAGAATTGCTGAACAGGCTGTGCCCTCTTTTGGGTGCTGAAGAATGTGCCCATCTCTGTACAGTACAGCAAAGGAACAAGATGTACATAAGGTGGAGTTATGGTGTTGTACCCCATACAAGGGAATGTTTGCAGGAGGGCAGCTTTGGTAATTGGTTTTTTTTTTGCCATCCTTTCTACTGACAGAAATTCACAGAGTTTCCTCGCCTTTTTTTAATCATTCTTTCTCACTCTGCAACAGAGGACCATGTTTTCAAGAACATTTTAAGTTATAACCTAAAAGGTTATTTGGGGGGGGGGGATCAAATTTAGCTTTAATGTCTTCTAACTTTAGTTATTCTAAAGCCAGATATAATTACACAAAATATTTCTTATCCACACTAAGAATAATAAATTGTCTGTCCATCTATCGGCACCCAAAGCCTCCAAGACCATAGAGATCTGGGACTGTTAAAGATGACCTAATGTCGTGCACCTTAGTTGGATTTTTATGAGTCATTAAAGTTTATAATCCATCTGATTACTAAGACCCATGCGGGGCCGGACACTTTAGCTGGTGTTTAATAATATCTCTCTGGCTGTGTACTTAAGCAGTTACTATAGTGAAAAAAGCTATTACATGATAGGATCAAAAGAATATGTTTCAATAATGCCTAAGTTGAAAATAGAAGGCATTATAGAATCTCACTGTTTTTCAGGCTATAAATAGCATTTTCTTGGGGAAATTGCACCAGTTCTTGTTCTCTAATAGTTGTTCTAAATGCCAACAGGCCAAAGAATCCTGGGAGATGGACACCAAAGAGAAACTCGAACAGGCTGCAGTTGTCAAAGAGAAAGGAACTTTGTACTTCAAGGTCTGTGCTCACACTTATCCAGAAATGGAAACATCATAAAATGAGATTTTTTTTTTCTGAAAGGCACACATGTTTTGATTGGTGATGCTGGTGAAACTTCAGCAGCACTGTGGTTCTTGGTTGGCCCTAATAGCATTCTCTTTCCATCTTACCTTCCTGTTTAATATGGATCTTGATGCTTGAAGTTACTGATAAATTCAATAATGCCATTACTGTTTGGTGATACTATTTTTTCTTTATATTTTTATATTACATCTCTTATTGATACAACCTAGCCTTTCTGAAACTCTTCGTTCTCTTCCTTGTTCTTCTGTTGGATATTCAAATTGCTGTATAATGTATTTTAGGATGGAAGCATGATGTCCTTGGGAAATACATTCATAAACTGACTTTCTTTACCCATCCTAGGAAGGCAAGTACTTGCAGGCAGTGATTCAGTATGGGAAGATTGTATCCTGGTTAGAAATGGAATACGGTTTATCAGAAAAGGAAGCTAAAGCATCGGAATCCTTGTTACTGGCAGCTTTCCTCAACCTTGCCATGTGCTACTTGAAACTGCGAGAATATACTAAAGCTATTGAGTTCTGCAATAAGGTAAAAAGATCTATCTGGCTATGTGGAATTGGACATTTTCCCTTTTTTCTTAGGCCTTTGACACAAATTCTGAAATAACAGAGACCGGTACTAAATAAGAAAGAAATCAGAAAGGTATTAAAAAATTTTTTTCCCATACATGAAGATTCCTGTGCTCATGGATTTTTGCTATACCAACACAAATAATAAATACTCATATAGCTATTTAAGTCCAGATTCATAATTTTCTCCTGTTTGGCCCCTGTAGAAAAATGGAAGTGAGCCTGCACTTTTAATGAGATGTCCTCAATCATATAACCACTAAACTAAGCTAAAGTTGAATAGGGACAAATTTACGCTGTTGTGCTATATTCTTAGGTTGTTTTAATTGGTTTTCATTGCTTAATTTGGCTTTGTTTCATTGCTTTTAACTTGCTATTTTGGTATTGTGATGGTAGAGGGCTAAAGGCTTTCCCTGCCAAAATATCCCTTCTGGATTCAAATTGCAAAATGAACCAGAATAAAAAGTATAATTATTTGGTTTATTAAAATAAAAAGGCAAAAAAATGAGCAAATACAAAAAATAGCAAAAAAGATACAGGTTCAAAATAATTCAAGCAACTAAAAAAGATTTATCCATGCAGAACATGGGGTTCAACTTCAAAGTTTGGTAACAGTTCGAAAGGACAGCATCATGGTCAGAATAAAATAGAACAAAATGACTCAGCATCAGAATAGCATGACTCTGAATGGATCAGAATTCAGAATGAATACCTAGTACGAATACAGGCATGGCTATATCCTAAATCAGCGGTTCTCAACCTTCTTAATGCCACAACCCCTTAATGGAGTTCCTCATGTTGTGGAGACCCCTGACCATGTGGGAGGGGGGAGGGAGGGGCAGTGGGAGACTCATTGTGACCCCTCTGAAAGGGTAGTTTGACCCCCAAAGGAGTCGCAACCCACAGATTGAGAACCACTGTCCTAAATCATGAATACATCACATGTTACATATTGGGCATTTTCCCACTAGCACTAGAGTACCCATTAAACACCCAGTAACGGTCCTTAATGGGTTGTCTAGTGCAAAGTGGAAAAACACCCATTAACCAATACAATGCCCACAAATACAGGTCCTTCTAGAAGATGAGTAAGTAACCCCCTCCCATCATGTAATGTGAATAGTTGCACATCCCCTCTTTGCAGCCAATTAGTGTTATCTAATTTGGGAGTAAATTCCCAGGTGCTCCAAGACCAAGTATGCCTTTCTTCTTCAAGACATAGCATAACAAGCTGATTTTTCCCAAGAGAAAAGTTTTACTTTAGATGTTAACCCTCTAAGGCCAAAGTGGAGATTGTTAGGCTCTCAGGGTCTTCTGTTACATGTATTATTAAGGCTGAATCTCCACTTACTGATCCAGACAACGTCTCCCAAAAAGTGTAGAGGGAAGCATCATAATCACTGCTAAAAAGCATGCCTTCACATCTCCATTTGTGTGTGTGGAGACCATATGTCCGGTGGCAGCTGGGAGCACCTTTGTTCAGGGCAGCAACCCATTCTGAAAAAAATTCTGCCTCTGACAACAATTCTACAAGGCACTTTCTGCTGCTGTGAATGGAGACTCCGTGGCAGAAGGTGCATTACAGAGTGCCTATGTTTTATGGATTTTAACTAGCTTTTATTATTTTTATTCATTCCTTTGTTATCCACCGAGATGCATGATAAATATGACAAATAAACAAAGTATAGCTAAATTAAACAACAGTTACCTTATACAAGACAAAAGAAAAATAAAGACAAATACTCTCCCTCCAAAAACCTTGCATAGTTTCCAAAACATATTCTTTTAATCATTTGTTCATGCTACCAATGCAGAATATAGCGGCTTTTCCTAGTCCATTTCATCTGCAGTAGAAAACCAACCAAGCAAACAAAAATATTTTAAAACATTGTTACATTATTACATCATATAAAGCCTTAGGATGGATTAGAGAAAGGAAACCTCATGCTTTCCTTTTTAAAAAGAAGTGCCAACAATGATGGGGAACCTTGCATTAAGGTAGGGCTCTTCATCTATTAAATATTAAAATCTGTTAGAATAGACCATTTTGAAGAAGTTGCTGTAAGAATCTGAAAGTTACAAACAAAAGGTAAGAGTTCATTTCTGAGCTCTCAAAGTGAGTGGAAGAGAAAAAAGATTTTTCAGTTGCAATGGTTGGTGCGTCTGCCAAGCCTCTGTTGTTGTTGTGGAATTGTGAGGTGAGCCGGGCCATTGACCCAATCACACCTAAGTGTCCTCAGTGTAGCTGTGGAGCCCATAAATACCTTGGTATTTCAAGAACTATGAGTGATGAAGCAGGGTGTTGCGGACCCTGCTGTGAGTCTAAAAGAACACAGGTTAGAGCACATTCTCACGCCTATCATGTGACAGTGGCAGTTAAAAGGAACTGTTTCTCCACAATCATAGCTTCCTCAAGTAGCCATTCATCAGAACTTTTTTGAGTGATAAATATCAATCAGCCTGTGGACAAGTTTGCTGTGACAAATCTGCAAGGTATACTCCAAGAGCAAAGATGCTCAGATCTGTCAGAGATTGGATACAATTGTTGAAAACAGTCCAAAGGAAGCAACCTGAAATCTTTCAATTATTGAAGCCCAGGGATGTGAACAATTTATGACACTGAAAGTGCTTTGGTTGCCTTAATTGATTACCTTCTCTAGGAGAAAAACTGGTATGATGAAGACCTTTGGGATCATCCATTCTGTCTAGCCTGTCATTTGGAAACAGAGTGGGTTATTCCTGCTGCACAACCCCATCACAACCGCTAGATGATGCTCATTTTTCTCAGCCATAAACAACCCAGCACCAGTCTTCCCTTCCCAGTATCTGAAGCGAACAGCAATACTCAAGACAAAACACATCATTAGTCTTCCTAGGAGGGTCAAAATAACAGGCTGGAGAGAATGGATGAACCCTAAGGTCTTCATCATACCATTCTCCACTGGCCCGTACATTTGGAAACAGAGTGGGACATACCCAAGCAACGCCACTGGGTGGGAAGAAGATGCCACCACCTTCAACCTGCACCACAGCCCCCTGGCCCCATGCATCTTACCACCGCAGGAACTGTAGGAGCCAAAACACAACGGCCAAATGCAGTGTCGGCTGCCCTGGGAGAATCCAGCCAGTAATACCCCATAAACATTGACGGTGAAGTCCAGGCTGCTGCCCGCCATCTCTTCCAATGAGGCATTGTGATCAAACACCATACTTGCCGCCTGGGACCGCGTAGAATGCACCAAGACTGATCAAGGCAACTCCAGCCACCACCTGTTGATAGCAAAGGACAATACACGCCGGGACCCACATCACCAGGGCCTTGGTGGACACCTTGAGTCCCTCCCTACTAGGGGTGAAGCAAACTTGAGGACTTCTGCCAAGATGTAGTCCTCTCCAAGTACAACCTCAGCGTTCTGCTGGTGTCCAGCTCTGTCCAATTCCAACTAGGCGCCGATGCCACCGAACCATCCAGCATGGGAAGGTGAATCTCCCGCTCCCGATGAAACTGAGAGTCCACTTTCATTCAGAATGCAGGATGTAACCAGAGCACCAGACTGTCAGCCACAAACCTGCAGAGTGCTGGCTCAAATGAGAGGGTCGCCAGTTCTGAGACCCTTTGGGCTGAATAAATGGCAACTAAAAAAGCCACTTTGTAAGAAAGAAACTTTAATTCAACTGTAGGCAAAGGTTCAAAATGGCTCCTTTTGCAATGCTGTTAACACGAGATGCAAGTCCCAGGTAGGGTAACAATGAACCACCAGAGGGGCCACAGCCCTGACTCCCCACATAAAATGATGTATTAAGGGGTCCTCTGATAACCTGGGACCCTGGCAAATTCCAATACTGCAGAAATCACTGAAACTTGTTTCCATAAGGTATTCAATTTCAACCCCTTATGCAGGACCTCCTGCAGGAAGACCACTACCTGAGCAGGTGAGGTGTCCCCCCGATCCACTCCTGACACCAATCCCAGAAAGCCTTCCAGACTACATTATAAATATGGTAAGTAGAATCCTGTCTTGAAGCAATCACAGTATCAACGGCATCTCTCGCCAGTCTGAGCCGTTGCAAACACCACCTCTGACATTCCAAGCCATCAAGGCCAGCCAGGAAGGGTCAGGATGGATCAGGTCCCCCTGCAACAGCAAGTCCTGTATTGACGGGGGACTCCTGGGAGGAACCAAAGACACCGCTAGCAAGTGCGGAAACCATGGTCTCTTTGGCCAAAACAGGGCAATGACCAACACCTGTGCTCTCCAGTCCTTGATCAGTTGTACCAGTCTGGGCAAGAGGGGAAAAGGGGGAAAAGCATACAACAGGCCCTCTGATCGCCCAGGCTCCTGGAGTCCAATGACGGGATATAAACCTCTCCACATGAGCATTCTCTGGCACTGCAAACAAATCTGCCACTGGCAACCTCCATAAGTCTGCCAACTTCTGGAACACCTCTCTTTTCAACATCCATTCTGAGTGAGGGAACAGGACTCTGCTTAATCGGTCCGCCACCAGGTTGGACTCCCACTGCACCAGTGATAAGGAAGAAACATTACATTCCACCCAGGACAGAAAATCAGTCATTAGTTTCATCAGGGTCGTAGACCTAGTCCACCTTGATGATTTATATGGGCATTGGTGGTCACGTTGTCTATGGCCACCAACACATGTCTACCTTTAACCAGTGGCAAAAAGGATAACAGACACTGCCAAACCGCCTTGAGTTCCAACCAGTTGATTGGATGCCTAGCATCCTCCATGTTCCAGACTGCTTGAGTGGTTCTGCCCTCACAGTGTCCCCCCCACCCAGAGAGGCTTGAATCCATAGTTACTAAGACCCGAGACGGGTCCCTAATGGGAACACCCATCTCCAGATGAGTCCTGACTGACCACCACCTCAGGGACTCGTAAACCTCAGGAGGAACACTTGAAGGTTCTGAAGCAGAAACCACTGGAGGGCCCTGGAGTGTAACCTAGACCAAGGGCAAATGTCCATAAAAGAGATCATACTACCTGACACGGAAGCCAGGGTGATGACACTGACCAGCACCAAGTCAGACACTAACCTTACTGTGGCCAACAGCTTATCTACCCACTCTGGGGAGGGCTGTGTTGTATATAGGGCCGTGTCTACAAATGCCCCCAGATGTATTACTGAAGTAGATGGAGTTAGGAAACTGTTTTCCAGGTTTATCAGAAAACCAAAATCCTCCAAAACCTATAGGGTATTAGGAACCACAGACCCCGCCTCCTTCATAGAACGTTCACCTATGAGGAGGTCATCCAGGTAAGCATATAGCTCCACCTCCAACAACCACAGCTTTCGAACCACCTCCAAGAGCAGCTTGGTGAACACTGAAGACGAACTGGAAAGCCCGAACAGGAGGGAATGAAACTGAAAGTCCTCCCCTCCCAGACAGAACCGGAGAAAAGGCCTGGAGTCCTCATGCATCAACAAATGGTTGTATGCCAAGCAAAGATCCAAAGAACTCAGGGCCGCCGCCCCTGTCCAGGAACCCTCTGATACTGGACAGAGATTCCATCTTAAACTCACATTTCCTAACAAATTTATTAACAGCTTTCAGGTCCAGAATCGCCCTGAGCGGACCATCCTTTTTAGTTACAAAGAACAAGATTGAGTACACCCCTGATCCCCATTCGGACTCAGGAACGGGTTCTGTGACCCTATCTTCCAGCAACTTTTGTACCACCTGAACCACCCTAGACCGTCTAAGTGGATCGGAAGACAGTGAAGAAACAACTATCCTGTCCCTTGGTAATTTAAAAAACTCAATCTTGTAACTTTGGGATACACTGAGAGTGCTCAGGGGTCGGAACAGTTTGCCACCCAGAATGGGTGGAAATGCATCAGATGCCCCTTCCCCCCACAAGTGGAGCCTGTTTTGGGCTAGTTAGCGTGACTGAGGGTTTGGTGACATGAAAAGGGGCCCTTGCCCTGAGGCTGCTTTGGCTGAAAACTCAACCCCCAAAACTTCTGTGTCTTTATGTTGAAAGCTAGGTCTTTCAGGCAGATGTGGGGGGGTTGAAGAATGACCATTCGGCCACAAACCCCTTCCTCCGTTTACCTTTCCCAGCATGCTGGGACTGGGACTGTGGAGCCAAAGGAAAGGACCCCTTTCTTGTCTTCTGACTCCAGGAGGAGTCCTTCAAGACCTCCTACCCAAACAGCTTTTGCCTTTAAAAGGCAGAGCCAGGACTTTCATTTTGGAATTTGCACCCACATTCCAATGTTTGATCTGGAGACTGGGGCATGCCACTGTCCTTGCCCCCGTAGAATGCCCACACTGATGAAGGGCATCCAGTGTGGCATCAGCCGAAAAGGCCAAGGCTGCTCTGAAGTTGCGTATCATCAGCTTGGCACTGCTTGGAATACCAGGAAGCCCCATAAGATCATCTGCCCATTTTAACCCTGCTCTCATACACATTGAGGCTGTTGCAGAAGCATGAGCTGCTAACAAACTGGCCTTGAAACTCCGCCGGAGTAAAACCTCCATGTGTTTCTCCATTGGGTTCTTAAATGACACATCTGGGATGACTTGTGTTTCAGCCCGTAATTCCCATCTATCAGGTTTTGGGGCAGCCACCTGAAAAAATCCCATCAGTATAGTCAAGAAGGGCAAAAAGCCTGTTTTGTAAGGCAGGGGATTGCTCACGAGGATCCAGGTCCTCCCACTCAAGATCTTGGTCAGAGTCCACTATTTCACCTTCCTCCACCTGAAAGAGTGAACATGTGGGCCTACCCAGGTTCAAAATGCCCATGTCCTGACCCCCTTCTGCAGCAGATTGAGTAGGAACAAATGCAGAAGCAGAAGCAGAGGCACCAGTTAACACATTAGCAGAAGAAAATATAAATGTTGAAGCCCCTCCAGAGGCTGATTGAGCGGTAACAAAAGAGGCCTTGCTAGATGAAGAGCAACTGCTCCCCTCCCCTCGTGTCTATGTTTGTGTTTCCTCCTCTTCTTCCTCCTCTCCCTGCTATGGGAGGAGGAAGGTGATGATGAAGAATGAGGGGATGTCTCCTTTCTGGAGCGCTTCTGTCTTTTCCACCATAGAGTGAAATATTTCTTCTACGTTGTGCTTGGATAGAGCTGCCTGGGACCCAGCAGCAGCAGCCTGTGTCTGCCCTCCATCCTGATGAGTCTCCTGCCGCCCGATGCCCCTCCTCCCGAGAGCGCAGCCTTCATGCCTGCAGCTTCCCTGCCAAAAAGGAGGAAGAGAGAGCTCAGCATCAGCACCTTTGCGTGCCCCACACCCTTCAGGGAAAAGAGCTCTGAGAAGAGCATGGCTAGAGGAATTCTTCCCCCTCCTGCCTCGGGCCACTATGTAGGTATTGAGTGGAAGGGGAGATGGAGAGGGGACGGCTACCCTGTCTCTTGACAGGGACGGACAGCTGCTTCTCACCCTGAATCGATTGCGGAGTGGGTAGGAAAGGCCTCCAATGCCCTCCAGTCGCTTTGCGCTGATAGCTCTTGGTGCGCGGCCTCCAAAAGTGGCCACTTTTGATTTCGCCACCACGCCGCTCCTGGTGGCCTTCCCCTGCACTTCAGGCATTCTCCAGAGTTATCCCCAGGGGGAAAGAGCTCTGGAGCCACCACTAAACAGTGTTCCATGAAGCACCTAAAAATCTTTACCTCCTCCCATCTGGGAGGGGCCAGGAGGAGATCCCGAATGCCAGCTGGCAAGGGAGACTCTGAGTGAGACAGGTTTGCCTCGTGTAAATAATCCACAGGGCTCACTTCCATTTGTGCAGCCCCAGTCGTGTTGGAGTGAGCAACCGAAGATGCTGGGAAGGGAAGGCTGGCGCTGGGCTGTTTATGGCTGAGAAAAATGAAGCATGATCTAGCAGTTGTGATGGGGTTGCGCAGCAGGAATAACCCACTCTGTTTCCAAATGTAAGGGCCAGTGGAGAAAGGGAGTGTCACTCTGTTGGTTCCCTTGGATCTTTCAGCAGCTTTTGATACCGTTGACAATGGTATCCTTTTGGAAAGACTATGGAGTTTGGGAGTTGGAGGCATTGCATTGCAGTGGTTCTGCTTATGTCTCCAAATTGGGAGATCTCTACTCAGTGCCCTGGGAACTCACTTGTGGGGCTCCTCAGGGATTGATCTTATCTCCCAACTCCTTTAACATCTGTATGAATCTGCCTTGAGAGATCAGTGTGCAGATGACATTCAGCTATATCTCTATGTCATCTGACTCAGGCGAGGTGGTTGAAGTACTTTACCGGGTACTTGGAAGCAGTAAAGGGCTGGAGGGAGGCCAGTAAATTGAAACTGAATACAGGCAGGGTCTCATGTCCATGAAGAAGGAAGGTTTCCTGTTCTTGATGGCATTACTTTGGCCTGTAAATAGCAGATGCATAACCTGTGAGTACTCTTGGAATCTGTGCTGACACTTGAAGCTCAGGTGGAGAAAGTTGCCATGGGCACCTACAACCAGTTACAGCCTTTTCTGTATAAAGACAGTCTGGCCACAATAATCCATGCTCTGATAACTTTACCAACTGGCCTATTGAAATGCGCTTTACATGGAACTGCTTTTGAAGATGGTCCTTGCTTGAAGATGGCCCATGCAGAATGCAGCAGCTAGACAGCTCACTGGCACTGCTGGCCAGATGCACGTTATGCTACCAAGTCCAGTTCATTAACATTAACTTAAAAGGCCACAAGCAGCTCAGACCCCAAATATATAAAGGAATACCTTTTCCCATACAGACCTGTTTGTGCCCTAAGGTCTACCAGTGAGGTCCTCCTGACTGTGCCATCCACTTCAGCAGTGTGTGGGGATGCATGGGAAGGAATACTTAGTAATAGCACCCAGATTATGGAAAGGTCTTCCCTCTGAGAGGCATCATGCATCCTTCTTTATGGGTGTGATTGAAGATCCTTAAAAAGGTCTCCTATGAGTCAATTTGAGTTTGAAATAACACACTTTTTGCCAGCATTCACTTTCTCAGAGCCTTGGAACAATTGTCTTTTAATTAATTTCATAGCACCAAAGGTGTCTCTGTAAGCTGGGTTGGGCAGGAAACTATGTAAGCAGAGTTGGAGGTTTCCTGCTTCTTAGTGGATAGTACTCATAGTCAGGGTAAGCAAATACAGGCTGTAGTGTGTCAAAATAAGGTAGATTCCCAGCTCCATATTCTATTTGAAAGATTCTTTTTTGTGTGCATTTGGAGATAGGAGACTTTTTCTTAAAGGGACAACTTAAAAGAAGCCTGAGTGCACCCTATACATATTTAAATGTCTAGGGGAAATGCATCTCTTTGGCTGAGGAACAGCATCCCATCCCCATGCAGGCACTCTCATTCATTCATTCATTCATTCATTCATTCATTCATTCATTCATTCATTCATTCATTCATTCATTCATTCATTGTTTTATCTGTTTTTATAGTGATTTTATTTTGACCTGCCTTGAGACCTTCAGGTATAAGGTTGAATATAAATATAAATTGCAAAAATTGCAAAAAAAGGAAGCAATGTTTAGTACAGTTGTTCCTAAACCAGCAACAAGCTGGAAGTTTGTCCTTTAAATCCAAAATTCATTAATTTGAAGCATCTAAAGCTAAAGGTTCATTGCAATTTCCTTCTTTGCATAGTCTTCAAAAGCAGCACCTTCTAATATACAATAAGTGCAGATATTATATATCAGGTTTTTTTAAGCACCACAAAATTGATTTCTTTTCAATTTGGTGATCAATAGATTGAATTCCTAACCTGTCCTGCACCAAATGGTCCTGGAACAAGTAGTGCAGTTTAATACAAGGCAGAGTATAACTGCGACTAGTGTGAAAAACCATTTGCCACGGCGTTATTGTGGGATCCCCATTTTTATTTTACCCTTTTCTTTCATGGTCTTTTCCAGGAGTCATTTGGTAACTTGGAAAAAACTGCAGCTTCGGGAGGTGGGTAGAAAAGCAATTGGGGTGACAATTGGACTTCCATTGGTTTTACCAGCTGATTCCTGGAAGACAGCAGTTTAACTCAAAAATTCACCTCCCAAGTAGTTATTCTGAAGTGTTTTGCACACCTCTGTTTCTTTAATTACATCAACATGTTGGTACTGAAGAAATATCTGTACTGTAGCCATTACTTTCTAAAAAGTCATATTATTAGAGAATGAACCATGTTCTGGTTTTGAACAGGATGTTAAACATTTCACCAGGGCCTGCTAAGTGCTAACTGTGTAGGAGAACAACATCAACACCTAAGGCACCAAGGTTTAAAAGACCACCAAGTTAGACTGCATTTTATTTTATTATTTTCTTTTAGTCAGTATTCTAAGTTCATAAAAAATGGGCTAGCAGAAATAGTTACCCAAGTGGAGCATGCAGGTCTCAGTCATAATGTTTCTCTGCATTTACTGGAGGTGTGCAGAAATCATGCTTTCTGTAAAGTGCCAAAACCTCTTTGGTTGGATCTGAGTGTACCTGCTAGTATACATTCAAAATGAGTTCTCTGAGTACAACAGAAAGTGTTAAAAATGAAATAGAACATTTAAATGAGAAAGATAAATGTGCAAAAAGTAAGGCATGTGCTTACGGATAAAGCTATAAATATCTGGGGTTTGTGAGTCATCATCTAAACATTACCCGTAAGTTCTCTTTCAGGCCTCTGTTTGGAAGCTTTAAGCATAATATCCGTTTGCATTTAGTCACTGTATCATATTACTCTTGGAATGTTCTAGTTGTAGATGGCTTGTCATCTGTAATATATAACTTTCCTTCCAAGTACTTTTGGAGACAAATTTCGCTTTGTAGATATTTCCACCATATTAGTGCCAAAATGTTTGAGAGAAATATGTATTTATATTAGTTTTAAAATTCCTCGCTCAACCCATAGTAAAAATGACAGCATTTAGTTTCTGATAAAGCTATACTGCTTCTAACTTTGGATCTCTAAGTTTAAGACTGTGCAACAGATGTATCCCAAATTATTTTAATATTTTTTAAATAGCCAAGAGCTGTATTTTATTAATAAGATTATTAAATAAGCTCCCAGCTACAAACAATATTCATGAAATACTCTGCAAATAAAAAGTTATTTCTGTCTCAGGAATCTTCGCACATGTGTCTGTTCTGCTACCTTAAACTTTCCTTTCATTCTTACTTTTCGATAACATTTTTGTATGTTTCCCCTAAGCTTGCTCTGAGTAGCCCAGCTGATTTCTTCCTCCACATCAGTGTAACATGATGGGCTCTGCTTTCTTTATATCAGTCCCTTGATTTCTTTTCCTTTGGGGGGCCAGAAAGCAGCTACAAGTCACACTAGCGTTCATGTGCCTGCCCACTGTTTTGCCTTGTTTTATCGCTATCATGTAGCCATGCATTTCTTCCCTCCATTACCACTTTGCTTCTCCCTCCCAGTTTGTAAAAACAAGTAATCAAATAGAAAAAGGAACTTCTTTAGTAAAGGCTCCACTAAAACAACCAAATATCGTTCTTTGGCTTAGTCATTTCTCTCTCTCTCTCTCTCTCTCTCTCTCTCTCTCTCTCTTTTTGGTTAGTTTTTCACACCTTGAAAGTGCTGTTGCTTTCATGCACTGCAACTTTTGGCCAGCTGCTGCAGTCACTAAAGAAATGGTGTTCTCCAGCTTATCTTTTTCAGTTTCTTTGTTGATACTGCTGACGGTGTATGTTGAAAGAAGATCATCCCTTTAAAAACTGTTTGTTACTTCCTCTGCTGAAATATGTCTTGTTTCTTCCTTTGCTCATTTTTCATCAGTTCAAACAGTTCTTTGGGCAAAAGCTGTAATGAGGGAGAACAAATATCCCACAGTACTAACTCAGTGGCAGAGTATACTGCCCGGAAAGCAGAGGCTTGCCAGTTCAGTCCCTAACCTCTCCCCAGAAGTAGCCAGTGGCAAACTACTTCTGTATCCGTGTATCTTTTCCCCACTATAACAAAACTGATTCACTTATCTGGATGCTGCTCCTGGGAGTCACTGTCTTGGAGATGGCCACTGTGCACATGAGGGGTCTGAAAATGACAGCCGTGTGTGTGGGGGGGGGGGATATTGTGTGCTTTGTGGTATGTTGGCCTTCAAAATACCATAATGTATGCAGCCCACTGGTCCTAGGAGCACTGCATCCAGACAGGTAAGTCTATTCACTTGCCTCCCGCTGTTGCCCAGCGGTTGGGGCAACAAGTAATTACTCCAGGATAGGTTTATTCTTGAATATTGTTTAATAGAGGATTTTGGGATGCAGTCTAGAGGTGGCCTCTGTCAGCAGGAGAGAATCTCCAGCAGCTTCATGAGGATTCCTCAGGAGGTTACTGAAGATTCTCTCCTGGCAATGGAGAGAAAAATTAAGCCAGCCCCCCCCCCCCAAAAAAAAATCCTTGCTAAGTTACAGGTGTATCTTATAGGCCAGTGTGGCTTTTATGATGATTATGTTTAATGTAGAGTTTTATGTTTGCAGGCATTAGCACTGGATCAGGTCAATGAAAAAGGCTTGTATAGAAGAGGTGAAGCACGACTGCTCATGAATGAATTTGAATTGGCAAAGTGTGACTTTCAGAGAGTGCTGGAAGTGAACCCACAAAACAAGGCAGCCAAGTCGCAGATCACTGTGTGTCAGAAGAAGACAAAGGAACACAATGAGCGTGACCGAAAAATATATGCCAACATGTTCAAGAAGTTTGCAGAAAGAGATGCAAAGGTTTGCACCATGCCAATCATGTTCTCTTTCAAACTGTTATCTAACTCTAGGGGGGGTGGGGGTTTCCACTGACCTTCCTTAACCAGGATCTAAGATGATCTGGCTCTGAGGAATGGATCCTTTAACTAATCCGGTTCTAGTAGACCCCATTAAAGGGATCTAGTAGATCCAGATTAAGGGAGGTACCCGATGCGTCCCCATGGGCGGTGCAGCACCCAATAGCCATGGGTGCTAGTCTGCCCTCAGTTGAAAAGCGAATCCAGATCGACCCACAGCACGTCCGCCCATCACCCCAGGTTTTTTGGGGGGACAAGAGGTGCAATCTCCATAGATACTCCGGAAATTCTTCGAAGATTCTCCAGAGCCTTTGACAAAGGTCCATAGGATTGCCATTCCTCTTGCGTAGGATCCTTTTCAGAGCCTGTGCTATTCTTTGGAGACGGCTTCAGAGATTGTGCACAGGCTTTGGAGCTTTGGGTTTCAGGGCACCCCTCCCCCCCGGAGCCCTCCCTAGACGACATTGCCCGATCGCGGTGGAAACACGCTCTGTATAATTTGGATTTGATGCCTGAAGTCCCCATTGTAAACCCCTTTAACGGGGTCTATGGGAAATCTGGATAATAGGTCCTGAAGGACCCATTCAGTCCGGATTTCCCTAGTACTGGTGGAAACAAATGTGGCTCTAATGGGGTCTGCAGTGGAAATGGGGTCTTCCTGCCTGAGTCTAATGGGTCCTTAATGGGTACTTACTGCTGGTGGAAAATTCCCTAGGTCAGTGGTTCTCAACCTGGGGGTCGGGACCCCTTTGGGGGTCGAACTACCCTTTCAGAGGGGTCGCGACGAGTCTCCCATCGCCCTTTCCTCCCACCTCCCAGCTGCTTCGCCCCCATGGTTGGGGGTCTCCACAACATGAGGAACTCCATTAAGGGGTTGCGGCATTTGGAAGGTTGAGAACCACTGCCCTAGGTGTACCAAAGTATTGAGAGACTTTTTTATGGCCTTCAGGAGAAACAGTATCAAGGCTTCCTTTGCTTGTATGATAGTTGGATTCTTAGAATTTTGCTTGGAAAGGACTTTAACCAACCTAGAAGCACAAGGGGGATGGGCCCGAGTCTTAGGAGCATAGTTCCCACATTCTCCTGCAAGAAGATTTTTAAAGATACTTATGCACGTTTTACATCCCTCTGTAATTTGGAAAATGCACAGTCAATTATTTAGCATACCCTTTCATTTTAGGGACAGAGTGCCACCTTTCTGCATGTTTGTTAAATTTAACTCATACTAAAGCTATTGAGCCTTGAGCACATAAATTATTTTATAGCCATTTTCAGTGGCATGAAATTGCACTTTTATCAATACAGGTCAGCCAAGCATGAAAACAAGATTTTCTCATAATTGAAATGATCTAGCGAAATGATCTACACGCTTTTATATTTGCATGTGCCATAATAGTGTGGAAGTCCGTTCCCCCTCCGTCCTTCTCCCTCCTTTCTTTTCTCTCTTTCTCCCTCCCCCACTGTGGGCTTTTGGATCACAGCCAGACTCTACATACATGAAGAACTGCAAGCTCCCAAATGTGGCTTTGCAATTACAGTATTAACCAAGGCAAGGCCATAGCCATACATTCTCTTTCAGCCTTCTTCAGTTCATCTTCAATTATGACTGCTCACATCTTTTCATTTCGGTGCATATCATTTCTTGACTTTCCACCTGCCACTTTCCACAAATAAAACAGATAGTAAGAAAAAAGTGTGAGCATTCAGATCTGAAGGTGGACTAAACAAGGTTTAAAGTGAAGGTGTGACCACGACCCATGAGTTTTCTGTAGAGGTTGGGAGACGGATTGGAGGACTTTGGTTCATTTGAATAGATAACAGATTGTTTCACAGGGTTGTTTTTTATGGGAGGCAGCCATAAACGGTAAGTATTAAGAGTCCACATGCTCCTTCCATCTTTTCACAGTTCTTATATTAAAAGTTGAACTATGTAACAGCAAATATATTGAATAGGAGCGTTGTATGTTCCAGCCATTTTTAATGGACTGCAGGGATGTGTGGAGTTGGATCATTATGAGCATCCCAGGTTCGGGATGCTTGCTGTTGAACTGAACCACACTTAAATTTTGAAGTTATATCTGATAGTGCAGTTCCCCTTTCTGTTGTCATACCACAACTTTCCCATCATCTTCTCTCACACTCACTCTTTACCTATCTCCTGAGCTGGGTCAAGCCAGGCCACTGGGCATATGATTTTTCCAAATGCTGATCGGTGCACTTTGTTTTTGTCTCAGCCACCTGGGAGTGGTGGAGGGTCCTAGCTTCTCCCACAGGCTTTGCATGCCTGTGTGCTTGGCCTGCTAGGAGAGATGACATGAGATTTAGGTCAGGTTGGTCCACACCTGTTCAAGCACATCCCTAGTAGAAAATTTAGAAATTATATGACTCCATAATTTCTTGCCAACTTTTATTCCATCAATTATGGAATGAAATTTCAAAAAATACTTCCAGGGATTGTTGAGATTCTTAGGAATTTGGGAATCTTTGAATTTATACACGGATAGCTTTTGCTTGTACCTTTCTACTAATTACAAGGTAGTGTATTTATTCTTGGTTACAGGAAGAGGCCAGTAAAACTACAGAAGAGAAGGAAGAAAAATTGTCTTCTGAAATTACCATAAAGAAGTCAGGGATGGAAGGAGAAGAAAGAAAGGGCCATGTATGAGTCTCCAGCAGAAAGACAACCCTGAATTCGTCCTGCACTCAAAACAGGTTTCTGAAGAACTCAGAATTCAACAGTGTTTATTGTAAAGCTTGTCACAGTAGGCATTATTGTGGAAACAAAAAGCCTATCCAGCAGCTTCACAAGAAACTCTCAAGTCATTACCGCCACTCTGAGCGTTCTCAGCAGCGGAATATGAGCAAAGGGACAGTTTGGGACCACTCTTAAGTGGAACAAATGGTTTCAAAGCAAACACACACAGTGGCTCATGGTTATAGAAGATTTTTACTGAGATGGCACAAACAGAGCTCAAGTTTGCATCAATTCTACAGGCACCAATCAGGGTCTATAAAATGAGTTAGCATATAGGAGCTATCAGCTGTATAATTTTGGCATTGCAATTGGTTTTGCGTTAGTAACACCACATGGGTGAATGCTGTCAGTTTTTGTTTTTGTTTTTTAAGAGAGAATAAAATAAAAAAGAAGACCCAGCTGCTACTAACTCAAGGCAGCACCTTAGTACTACAAGAATCAGGTGGAAAGCAATGTTATGGACTTGAAAGCTACATTCTTGGAGTCTTTTTCTGTCTGTCGCATATTTCCAGTGGGTCTCTGTAGCACAAACTGGTTTCTCAGGGAACCGAGTAATCCAAATTGCGTTATTTTTATTAAGTGAGTGCTTGCTGGCAAGGTCCCTGATCTAAATGTGATTCAGCATGCCAGTTTCTGTGAAGGAGCATCTTTTTTTAATTCCTCATACCAACCAACCCAAAAGATTAACAGCACTATCAGCACAGATAGCCCAGGTTAGCTGCTCCAGTGGAATGGGAAAAGATACCTAAACTGAGTCAGGCGTCTTCTTCTATTCCTGTTTGGGCTGAGTTTGGGGCATGCCAGAACTAAAGTACAAGAGGCACCTTTATTTTATGGATTTGCCTTGTTGAATTGGCAGGAAAATACACAGTGATCAACCAGGATTCTGGTTTAACCCTTTTTGAGAACTTTTTAATGCTTTTCATAAGATTATAATACTGCACAGTGAATAACCAAGATATTTTTTTAAAAAAAAATGATCTCCTTTCAAGAAATCCTTCTATTCTCAGTACAGGATGGTAAAAGCATTTTAAGAAACAAAAGTAATAATTAAATTCTGTAGGATACCTATCTCAAGTTCTTGCTTATATTTTGCCCTTGACACTGGGACACCATTTTATTTTTCTATGGTTTAATACACAAAGAACAATTACTCCAAATCCGAGAAATGATCCTTCAAGATGCTGTCATATTAAAGCATGGGTTTCACTGCTGTCATAGGTACAAGAATGTCATATCTTGCCTGATTTGCATTATATCTCAAAACCTGTAATAGCACTGAAATACATCATTTTACCTCTACCCAGAAAAAGATTGTTGTACTTCTAGCCTATTGATGTACAGCAGTGAAAATATCCCATTAATTTAGGGCAACTTTGAAGTGTGATTAATTTTCTCTGGGATTGGGTCAGTAAGTTTACTGATAAAACAGTGACATTATATTCTTTTATAGCTCTGATAAAATCTAGGGCATTTTAATTTCCAGAAATTACAGTACAATTATGTTCTTAAGCAAACATTTTAAAGATTTTAACCTAATTTTCAAAAGGGAATTAACAGATACTTAGTCACTTTGTCTTGTTAACATTTATTAAAAATACATTTTCTGTTTTTCCTGCTTCTTCCTGTTCCTGCTTAGGAGCATATTTCACGGTGTCTCTGCCATTTATCTACGGTAACTGTTTGGTTATTTATGATTTCAACAAGCAGATAAGAGCTGAAGCTCTTATTGATCATGTTTTCAAACCAAACTTCATTTGCAATGTATTTCCATTTGTCCTAATAGTGTGAGGAGTGTTCCCAAACAGTCACCAAATAGGAAATGAGTAGGTCTAGGCTAATGTTTTTCATTTTGAATACAGTACAAGTGATTGTTTCCTGGACATTCACAAAATCAAAGAATTAGGACTGATTAGGTTTAGGTTATTGAATCCAACCCCTCTTTCTAAAAGGGATTCAAACTCAACTAAAATAGACTGTCATAATCACCAATTGTTGTATCCCTGTGTACAAAGTGAAGTGGTCGAGCATTTTGCTTAGATCCAGATTGTTGTTCAGATTGTGTGAGGAGATGGGAAAACATTACACCAAAGAGGTACTGAACAACAATGTGGTTATGTAAGAGAAAGCTCATCCAGTCATTTTGTTGCATATCCAGTTTATTGTGCTACTATACCAAATTGTAGGTTAAATACTATTTACATGAAACAAATTGATACAATAAAGAACAAGTTCCTGAAGATTCAGATTATGTTAATAATTTTCATTCTTGCTCTCAGTAGCATCAACAGTATAAGCCACATAAATAATGTGAAATGATCTGCAAGAAAAGGTTTTCCACAAAAAATATATATATACATATACATATATACATACATATATATATATATATATATAAAGTCAAATTTGCCCTCAGGGAGCTTTCAGTGTGTGGTTTTTGTTTTGTTTAATTAAGATTATGTGGATGATGATGATTGTAATGATAGAGAGGCCACATTGGGAGTCTTCATTTTTGGCATCAAAGTTTCTCTCTCTGCAAAAGAGTAAAACATACTCAGCAGTCCACACACAGTATTCCAGTCCTTAAAGGCACTTGGGAAATGGGTTCCTAGCACACCTAGTATTTAGTTATAATTTTGGTTGTCTTATGATCTTACATTATTTTTAGGGTAAGAGACAATTTTCTTCTGAATTAGCCAAGGCTTTATTATATGACAGTCTCTTGCTGTTCTCCAACCAGTCTCTGCCCCATACCTCTCTTAGGGATCATTCTATGTCCATATTCTCAACTATGTTATTCTGGACCTGAGTGGGATGCTCCAATCCAGAATAAGCAATTTGTTCCAAGCTGGGATGGATTGTTTGGAACAAGAACATCTACATTGGGACATCATGTTTCATACCAGCCCCTGCGCTGGCTTTGAAGCTTACACCAGCTTTTGGTCTGGTGGGGGCAGTGGGTCTGGATGCTGTGAAGGCCTGGAACAAATCTTCTTGATCTTGTTGTATCGCCAAAATGGGTCCCTTATGGTATAACTGACCATAGAGGCATGCTATTTTCATGCCTCTGTAATCTAGTATTCCATTCCCTAGTAAATCAAGTAAACAAAGCCAGGATGCCATTTGGGGTGCCCTAGCCTGGTCTATGAACTGTCCTGTGCGGACAAAGCATACTGGGGTAGGGAGAGGCACCACTCTGGTCTGTTCTGAGGTGTGAATAAAAGAGGCCCAGAAGTAGACCATGGTCCAGAACAAAAGCGAGTGTGGAAACGGCCTACAGTGCCCTGATTTGTTCTTGTTTTAATTCTTCCTCTTCCCAAATATTTGCTCATTTACTCTGATATTAAATAAGATGCGAATGTCTCACAATGTAGCATCATATGGCTGTTGTGGCTTGGAAGCTTGAACCTCCATAGGTAAGATGTTTGAGTAATTTTCTGTTTTGCAGTCTTGTAGTTCTGTTGCCTGTTTTTAGTTTCATGTCTGCTGGAACATCCAGATAACTGCATCTACCTCAGTATTAACTGGCTTTCACTTTTGAACACAGCCATTTAATATTAAGTTACTTGCTCTAAACTAAATTGTTTCTTCAAAGTTCTCTTCCATGCTGAACTGGAATCTCAATTATATTTTTTCAAAGTATTTGCACTAGCCCAAACTTAACAATACTTAAATTAGGCTTTTAAGGGATACTCTGGTAATTAGAAGTTACTTCCAAAAGCCTTCTTCCAGCCTAATTTTTCCCTCAGTCACTGAAGTGCTGGTTGAGTTTGTTTAAAGAAAAGATTAGAAATTCCCCTCTTGTTCACAGTGGGACTAAGAATTCTTTGTAAACTATTGTTACCAGTTAGCCGCTTCACAGGTACCTTGCACTTGGACTATCCTGCTGAAAAGAAGAAAATAGAAGTAGTCCACACGTGTTGAAATGCCTTCTCAGTGCCAAAGTGTGCTGAATGTCCACAGGGTCTCTGTGCTCCCTTCCTAGCTATCTTAAATTGTAGCTAGATTAGATGGCTTTTGTCCTGTTTCTAGGCTGCTAGAAAAACAAATTCCTGATTTCCCCTTCAGTTGGAGGCTGTTTCTCGTTACTATCTCATGAATGCACATCTTTTTTAATTTGACTGCATTTTATAATGTGAGAAATGAATTCTGTTTGTCTCCTTTGTTGTGACTCTGGTGACCTTTTCACCTTTTTAAGCCACCTAGAAGAGAAAATAAATTCTTAGGCCAGTTTTTCTAAAAGAAAAATAAAAAATCACTCCCTCCACTAACCAAATGTTTTCATACTGAAAAATTCCATGCTTCGTTTTTTAATTGCTCTGATGTGCAGAGAATGCTGAACACTCAATTTCTTGATGCTGTCTTCTTTGTGTCTTTTATAGTTAACAGTTTTAATTAGAGCCATATCCACTCAGACAATTTGTAAAATTTCATCTACTCGATGAAAGCCTTAATTCAGCAAACAGAACTGGGTGCCAATTTAGCCTAATTTGCTTCTCTACTTGCAGTTCTGTTTGCTAGTGTTGCCCATGTCCAGAGAATACTACTAAACCTGCCGATTGCCTGAGTTATTCCAAGGCAGACGCTTGTGCCTATAGTAATGATAGACACAGAGGCCTTCGAAAGAAGCAAGTCAATTCTACTGCAGCTAAGTGTTTGTAAAGCCCAGTGAGACTTCAGAAGTGAGCATTTAGTAGTCTCTCACATTGTGCCTACAAGTGACAGCTTAAAAAATACAGCAAGTCTGTAGCATCACCTCTAAGCTCACCAAGGTTCTGCATTCCACACAAAAGGATGGCTGAATAGTCCTTAGGAAGCCTTAAAACTCACTACTAAAATGTTCAGGTTTGGTTGGTGACAATCTTATAAGTTATCCTAAAGAAAGGGTAACTGGTGATTACAGCACAATAGAGGCTTGCAAGTCAAGTACAGCTGTGTAGAGATAGACATTTAATTTTTTATTTTATTTTTCAGAGCCCTAAATATCCTGTAAACTTTAGATAGTTCTGCATTGGCCAGTATATTGAACCAGCCAGCCTACTAGGAGACCCGCACTGGGGCCTCCCCTAGGTCACAGCACCAGCACACGGAAGGGAGGCTCCTAGTATACCGGCTGGTCTAATATGCCTGCCATGGTGGAATCACCCTCTGCATGGAGGAAAATCTGATGCCTTCGTGTAAAGGCCCTAAAAGGGAATTGCAAATGCATATTCCCCACTCCATAGGTATGTATTATAATATTCATATGGATATTTCTGGAGGAGCTGCTCTGGACATATTGTTAGCAAGGGCAATTAAACTATACAGTTAGTACAACACTCTGAAAAGATTTAAAAGGTACTTAAGACCACTTTGCACATCCTCCTAGTGCCAGTCCTGAGGAAACTGTATAATGCAACTACTACATTTCTAGTTCACATGTTTAGCCCACATAGTCATGGATTTAATGATAGAGTTAGCAGCAAGCCTTAATGACTGGGTTGAGAATGCAAGATCGAGAGAAAGGGACACTTAAATGCATCTGTAGACTAGCTCTCTACTATGCAGAGAGCTGTGATCCAAAGGTTGCCAAAAACAAGTATCCATTTGGCTCACACTCACACACCTGCACATAGATATCCTGCTCAGCGCAGGCCAGCATAGTGGCTGCTGTACCATAGTAGCCTTGCCAAGAAAGCTGAAAACAAGGAACATACACTTGGGCTGCATCCAGGCGTCAGTTGCTTATTCTGCTATATTTGGATATTTTCGAATATTCCATAGAGGAATAAGTAACTGGCATCTGGGTACAGCTTCCGATAGTGTCTTTATGGGTGACAGTTGTAATTTTTAAGGCCATAAAGTGAATCCATACATCTCTTTCCCTGGCAAAGTTTCTCTTCACTAGATGATCCTGGCTCTCAGTCCCGTAATAAAATAGAAATGTGGTTAATTGCAAACACTGTTACACTTTTCCTCCCCAGGACAGTACCAGAAAAAGAAAATGTAAAATGGCCTTCAAAGAAAAAGGAGCATGAGAGTATCTGTTACCACTTCTTAAAGAAAAAAAGAAAGAAGAAAAAAAGCAAAACTGTCCACCTACCTCTCTGTGGGACAGAGACTCTATACTTCCTTTTTTTCAGGGGAAAAATACCTTGCTGTAGTGTATCACAAGGGAAGTGCTACCAAATATCCCCTCACAAGCTGCTTTTTAGCTTAGTTTCGGCACTTCAAAAGAAAAAGGTGGATATGAAGTGTCCTCGTAGCTTGCTCTGGAGGGTGATGGACATCCACTGTCATCCCCCCCCCATTTTTGACCATTTGTGAAGCTGTAGGCTTTTCCATTTATTTTTCACCTTTGAGGCTTTGAAGTATCACTGCACTGGCGGACGGCTGAATCCTTTCTCTTCCATGCTGATGAGTGTAAAATAAAGTCTACAGCCACAAGCGGTACCTGTTCCCATCCTTCTATAACTGGAGGGGCACAGTTGCAACCATAAATATGTGGAAGAGGATATTTGCCAAACCTTCTGAAGGTGCAAGGCATAAAGCATTTTTAGGGCAAGAAGGTAGTATGACAGTACAGTAACCATAGGGTGATTCTGCTCTGACTGGTATACTGGCCAGCAAATGTACTAGGGGCCTTCTTTCCACATGCTGGTGGCTGCCCTTGTACACTTGCTGGTCCAGGGTACTGCCCAGTACAGAAACACCCATAACCTTTTTTACTCTGAGGGTGAGAAAAATGAACTAATACGTAAGTCAGCTCTTTACCCTGGTCTTTGGCTAATGGAACCATTTTCTCTGTTATTGTTTTCAGTGGTTTCTTTTTAGGTTTGTTTTCATTATTTTTACTGTAACCTGCCCTGAGACCTCTGGGTATAAAGTGGGAAATAAATATAAATAAATAAATAAAACAATAAAAATTGACTTAAAGAAAGGATAATTGTACTTAAGGTGTGACAAAAAGGGCAAAAGTGACGATTAAGCAGTTATGTGACTTAACAATCCATATGTCTGTCATACAAATTGCAAGGTTGAAATGTACTAGACTTTAAGAAACTGCTCTTTAAATACTATACAATATGTCTTCACTTTCTCTTCCTATCCATATTTAAGTCCAGTCATGATGTACATCCACCTCTAAGAAAACTAGAAATGGAAAGTGATTCATGCAGTAAAGATCTACCAATTTCCTGTTCTCTCCCATCTTCACATGTATCTGCTTTTCTAAAGTACAAAAATTAAAAGCTCCCCCCGCCCCCAGCTGAGCAGTGCCTAAAATACCTGTGATCTGATGTATTACTAAAGCCATTATTATTTTTTTCTTTCAGCATTGTCAGTTAAATCTATTTTCTCTACTATGCCAGTGAAAAAAAAATAGATGGGAAGGGCAATTTGGCAGCATTAATTGTGAAAACATAGAACCGCAAAATAATACAATTTAAGTGTGGCACGGCTCTATTGACTAGAGGATAAAGAAACCAGAGCATTTTTCAGAACGGAATAAGGAGGCTAATTCTTTGCTGCTTAATATATTGCATTGTTGCTGTGGTGCAGAAGTACAGTGTTCCAAGGGTGGTGATGTGATCTGTATATCCTTGGAGAATAAGACCTTAGAACAGCTGTTACAATGACTTAAAGCACTTATACATGGTGGGGGAGCTGTTTGAACCTTTACTTGTGTCAAAAACATAAGAATAAAATCTGATCTTTTCTCACTGTATCTTGTTTTGCTTCTTTCTATACTCTCCCAGTTAACCCATATAACAGATATAAATGCATTGCAATTATGTTTTTATATCTTTTTATTATTGCACATCTAGGCAAAAGAGAGGGGAAGAATGAGTAAAAGAAACGTTTTAAAACCAGTAAGAAGCAAATAACATTAGCAACTGAGGCCAGATTTGTGAAAGGAAGATGGCAGGTAACACCAGAAGAACAAATGTGTTTATGGTACATGTTTTTCTCCCATAAATATGGACACGTTTGAGTTTGGCTTCTGCTTGGAAAAAAAATGCAAAGTCATTCTAAACTTTCAAGTGGTGCGTTCCCACTTGACTATTTAAGTGCGGGTTGGACTATTTCTGACCCTGCCGGGCTATTTTAATCTGAATATAGGGCCGAGTGCACATTTCAGGCTGTTCCCACTTGTATGATTGTAAACCAGACTGAATCCAAACAGCGCCATTCCCACTCACCACCCAAATCCCCAGCATAGTGAAACAGGACCTTTTAGTCTCCAGCACCCCAGGCAAGATGTTGGCGGAAGAAGCTCAGGGGGCTGTTTCTCAACCCACTTCCCCCCTCCCCCCTCCACTCCCTCCTTGTCAAGAATCAGCAGCAGCGTGGGCACCTCCCTCCTTCTCCTCGCCCACCTCATGGGCCCGCACACACCTCAATCTACGTTACCCAGAAGAATGTGTCTGTGCGCAAGCAGATCAGTGGCTTGTGCGGGGAGGGGGGAATAAAGTTGTCCTCAGTTCTGCTTTATGTTTTTTGTTGGTGGGGAGGTGAATATTTTAATTTACTAGTAGCATGGGATATATATGTGGTGTGTGTGTGTGTGCATGCGTGCGCGCCAGCCAGTTGACTCTCTTCCTGACAGACGGGCGGGATCCTTTCTCTGCCAGAGGACCCTTGGGGGTGGCATCTTCTCCCTCCCTTCCTCCTTCCTCCCTTGCTGCCTTCCTCTCTCTCTCCCCTCCCCTCCCCTCCCTCCCCTTCAAGTCCTGGCTATGCCGTGGCTCATGGCAGCGAGTGCCTGGTGGCGTGGCCCAGGTGACAGCGAGCCCAGCTGAGGGAATCACAGCAACGGCAGGGTTCCTCCTTCCTCCTCCTCCAAAATAAATCGGACTACTGCTCTGAACTGGACTGAAAAGTCATTTAATCCAAATACTTAGGTTATGGCACTTTGGTCCACAAAAGGTAAGGAAAGACAAATTATTGTCAGCATGGAAGAAATGAAGATGGGCTCTAAGCTGATTATTTGCCATGTCAGAATGGTGCCTATATTAAGGAACTAAATTGTCTCTGCTCACATGACCCATTTTATCTGCTATAAAAAGCTAATTCTTCAAAATTCATGTGTCTATATAGTAGTAAAATGCCACCTAGTGGAACAAGATGCATACTTTTATTAACCAAGTCCCAAATGTATAGTGCTGTAAATTAACTGGACAAAAGGAGTGGAAAATAGACAGCCTCCAGTGTTCTCAGCAAGATCCTGACCAGATAATGAGAATAACCTATAGATCAAATGGTACTCCAAGTTTTTCTGTCAATGTTTACATTCAAACTCTACTCCACTACAGGTCCAACACAACAGCTTGATTAAAAGCAAACATCTGGTTGCAAAGAATTCCTCTAATTTAGTCTGCATCTCTTTTGCATGTGATCATCTTCTTTCTGATAGTCAAAACTAGGTATGTCCCTCTGGAAAATAAGGGGTTCCTAGCTATCATGAGAAAGCATGGGAAAAAAATTAACTAATATACTACACTACTTGTGTGGGAGTGTTTGGGGTAATATTTTACTCAGTTGCTCCTTAAAATATCTAAAGGAGATATCTAAAGGAGCGCCTTCTCCCATATCGACCTGCCCGTGTTTTAAGATCTGGAGGGGAGGCCCTTCTGGTGATCCCTCTGTCTTCAGTAGCTAGGCGGGTAGGCACCCAGGAGAGGGCCTTCTTGGTAGTGGCCCCCAGGCTATGGAATGGTCTCCCCCTCGAGGTGCATCAGGCCCCTTCTTTGTTCCTATTCAGGAAGGCGGTGAAAACGTTCCTCTTTACGCAGGCCTTTGCTTAAGTATTCCCCACACTTCCCCTATTGAAAATCACTGCTGTTTTAACTATTTTTGTATTTTTTAAAGCTGCATTTTTAAACTTGTTTCTGGTTTTAGGGCCGATATCATTTTTTATATTTTTGTTTTTAAATGTTGTGAGCTGCCCAGAGTCCCTCGGGTATGGGTTGGCATGCATGCATGCATGCATGCATGCATGCATAAATAAATAAATAAATAAATAAATAA
>MTQE01001134.1:62605519-62624944 GCA_014337955.1 Aspidoscelis marmoratus | reverse complement strand
CCTTTCCTCTTATCCAATTATAAGGGTTGACATACTCTGACTCCCCCCCCCTTTTTTTGCCCCGCTTTCTGCCATATAAAAAAATCCCTCCATTCTAAAAAGTGAAGGAAGGGAGACTGGGTGTTTCTTGGCAGGTTATTTGCGAAGATCTAGCCTCAGCAGATCTCCTGTGTCATCGTGTTGCACTTGTCTGAAGAGGAGGAAGGAGGGATGGGAGAAGAGAGAGAGAGAAAACAGCACGAAGGGAGGGACTGCTTCAATATATATCCTGCTGAAATAACTTTCTCTGCTGAAGCTGCTGAAGTTGAGGGTTGTCTTAAAATAATTACTTCCTTTTTGCTTTTGTGTGTGTGTGAGAGAAAGAGATTCTGGACAATCAGCAGAGAAAGTGCTTTCCCTCTGTGCTGCTTTCTCTCTCCCTCTCTCTTGTCCTGTCCCTCCCTCTTTGTGTGTGCAGGCTTCCATTATCTCTCCCTCTGCATGGGGAGGGGTTCTGCTAAGGGGAGGAAGGTTTCCCCCCCCCATGCCTCATATAGAGTGATGAACAGTGGAAACAGGGAGGTCTTTTTTGAGTATGTATTATAAGGCAACAGTGGGAACGTCAGTTTCTCACTGGTGATTTAAAAAAACAATTAAAATTGGATTAAACTGCTGAGTGGGAATTTGGCCCCAGTGAAAAAAAATAACTTCTTCACCATCCTCTGGAGGCTCAGAATTAGGTGCCAGAACTGAGAAGTCCCTGTTTTGCATCTTAGCACAACTTCTCCTCTTTATCAGCAGAGTCAGAATTTGCAAAATCCCCTCCCCACAAAACCAAGCTCATGGTAGGATGGACTGCAAAGAAAATCCCTCTGGTGACAAACTCAGCAGACAGGAAAACTCCATCCAGGTTATTTAGGACTTTATAGGGTGATATGCTCAAAAAGACAAGTGATTGCTTCTGCACATGAACTAATTAATATAAGCAGCATGCAACTACAGTGTGGGCTATTGCCTTCTTGGGCCCACCTGCAGAGATTTCTCTTGGCACAGAGCTTTCAAAAATACACATAATTATCTATCTACTTTACAGCAAGCATAGTGAAACTGAGTAACTGGTGAAATAAAGAATCATGAGAGTCTTCATCAGTTATATGATGGTCCTTCTGTATTCTGTGAACATGTACTTACACTAGAACTGAGCAATGTTTTCCGGAAGTGATGTAAGTAGATTGTTATGCCACCTACAGGAAATAAAAAGAATGACACCTACCTTTTAGACTCCAAGGCTCTTACATTCTGGCACATTTAATTAATAGAGCAAACATTGCCCATAAATATTTTCAGACTGCAATCTAAAGTAAGTACGCCTCATATTTTATGTTCCTTTCTTTGTCCTCCATCCTCCTTTCTTCTTAGTGCAAGTGAAGAACCTGGAAGTCCTCCTCAGTCACAGAGACTGAAGCAGGTAGGATAATACGTCCTTTTTCTTTTATTTGATCTCTACGTTAAGTACGACCTGGCTCAACAGGGGCACGTTTTCCCTTAAATGCATTTGTGCAGCCTCTGGCTACTTGGGGGGAGGGACAGCTTCTATTAAAGCAATGTCAAATATAAACTGTTTGGGTATTGTAGAATGAATCAGAATACAGCAGGAGCCCTGCCGTTTCTTGGACACAGCTGGCAAGCCATGTCATGCCGTTTACTTGCGACAGTTTTACCCTCCAGTCCAGAGGGAGGAAAAGACAGATGGGAGATTGGCACTGGCATTGGCAAAGTACAGAAAGAGGCTCTGAGAATTCCTGATGGCACCGTTGCGGTTAGGCTTCTTACGTATGACCCTTCTTCCCTCTGTCCTAGATATTTTTGGGAGAGTTTTTAGAATCATAGAGTTGGACAGGACCTTTAGGGTCATCAAGTCCAACCCCCTGCTCAATGCAGGATTTCCTAAACCATCCCAAATGGATGTAGACCTCCCTCCAGTGAAGGAGAGCTAACCACCTCCCACAGCAACCTATTTCATTGACTGATTGCCCTCACTGTCAGGAAGTTTTTCCTAATATCTAATCTCCACTGACCCCCTTGAAGTTCCATCCTGTTGTTTCTAGTCCTGACATCTTGTGCAAGTGAGAATAGGGGCAATCCCCCTGCACTGTGACAGGCCTTCAGATACTTGAAGACTGTGATCATGTCTCCTCTCAGTCTTTTCTGTAGGCTAAACATTCCTAGATCCTTCAACCTTTCCCTGTTTGATTTAACAAGATTGAAAGAAAATGAAAGGAACAGCAAAAGGCAGGATAGTAAGAGAACTTAAAAACATAAGAGAAGCCCTGCTGGATCAGGCCACAGCCCATCGAGTCCAGCATCCCGTCACACATGGTGGCCCACCAAATGCTCATGGGCATCTCAAGCAGAGACAAGGACAAGCCTTTGCCTGCTCTCAAATCCCAGCAAATGGCCCTAGAAGTGCTCCGCTTCCCCCCCCCCAGCCTGAAAGCCTAAAAGTTGGTCTTAAATAAAGGAGAGAAAAAAGCCACCATAGTGACTAGAAGGCATATGACAATCAAAACAGGAGTGGGGCTGGAGAGTCCCGAAAGGGGAAACACATGCAAATAGATCTGCACCTGTAGAGGACATGGAAATAGTCCCCCAAAAAAAGAACTTTCCCAAAATGGTGCATTTGTAATACTACTCTCTGCGCTATCCATTAAAGGCATCTTTATTCCAAAGTATGTGTCAAAAGACACACAAAATCTGGCCACAGAGTGTTTAGAGCACCTTTTCTTGAGACTATTTTGGGTGCTACACCTAAATTTTAATTCGGTTTCAGACCACTTTCAGAGTGAGATAAGGCATCAGCAAAGTGAAGAGGTACTTTCTTTTGGCATTATCTAACTCAAAAATGTGGAAAGAAAATGATTAGTCACTTCGTTGATATACTCTGTCACTCCAAAGATGGACTGAAACTGGATTAAACCATATTTGGGACTGAAGCTTAAAACCCACAATTCTCCCAGCACTCTATCAGGAATGCCAAAGTCACAGCATTCCTAATATACTCCCAGGTTAGTGAGGCAATAATCAGATACATCACTGTTATGGAAATCCAACAGTGATGCCAGGCACCCCTTATCTTTCACACCTGCTGGCAACTTCCGAAATGAGCCCCTTTCATGTTACCAGAAGCCAGCCAAACACACACAAAATAACAAAAGGAAGTGGGCGGGCATTTGGCTGCCTTCTGATAACATTCGGGTACAATTAGACCGGATTTTAAAAATTCGTATCTTTATGAATAAGCACCCCATTGCCAGATGCCCTCCAACGGTACTTTCCAAACATCTTTTCCAGAATATATGGCTCAGACCATTTTGCAGCCTATTCACCTGCAGTTCAGGCAAGCTACCATGAATAGAGATATGCAGCAATGGGTTTTTTTCCCTTGTATTTGATTCATATAGAATCGAAAGCAAGAAAATTCATGTTCATTCAAACAGATCCTCTTCGAATGCGGTAGGATTCGTATTCGATACAAATGTTCAATCCCATGCAAATCCCATACAAATGTATCAAAACATTTGATCTGACTTCAAATGTCAGTCTTCAAATATGCCAGCATTCGATTCGAATTTGAATGTCTGAATTCGGCCAAATTTTGAAAGTTATGAATATTTGCATATTCCTAACTGTGAGCATTCTGATCATACCCATTGGTTGGCCTTTGTACAAGAAGGAACAAATATGGTACTCCACTTGCCTTCCATATTGTTCAGGATAAAAAACAGCATACGGGAAGTTTTCTGGCTAAGGGAGAGATTTGAACCTAAGGCCTGGTTCCCATTACAAGCTTAAAACGGTTTTCCTAAAACAAAATAATAGAACCGGATACTAACACGAATTTGCCTGATCCCATTACTTTCAACTTAATCACATTCATTCCGGATTCTAAGGATTGTACATGACTCAAGGGGGGACTCAAGTGGCTACTTTCTAAAAGCTGCTTTTCGGGGCTGCCCTGCCCTCTTCCTCCTGGCGTGAATGCAACATCCATAACGGACCCCTTCACAGAGCCTAGCTGGGTGACTGGGTGGCTGCCACTTGCCTGGCTGGATGAAAAATGACACCGGGTAGCCAGTGATTCTTTCCCCTCCTCTCCCCATTGCCCAGGGCACACAGCAGCAGCAGCAACTCAAGCCCCCTTTGCCCGCTCACCTCCACAGCCACAGCCTTAAACATTCACACATCTCCCAGAACCTGCAGCTGCTTTCCTTTCTTTTCCCTTTCTAAAGATCAGAACTTCCAGAATTGCACAAAATTGCAACATTGTTATCAGGTGTGAAGTGGGTGGATTGCTACAGTGTAACCGCTGCTGTAAGGGATGGATTTTTACAATGAAATCACTATCTTTGGAAGCAAGCTATTGGGGGAGGAAGACTCTAAACATGCATTCTCATCCCACTAAAATGGTACCATTCCCACAGTAAAAAATGTAAAATGTTTCAAATGCACGAACTGGAGTGAGACCTGTTGAAATGAGTGTTAACACTTACAATGCTTTGGGGCAATTTAACACGCGGAAAGCATGATAAGCCAACCTGACGTGGGGAATGCGAGGATCGAAACCATTTCAAAACCATTTTAGGCTTGTAATGGGAATGCAGCCTAGATGTTGCCAATAAAAACTGTCTATTTTTATAATACCTAAAATGGAACATGTGAGATTAACTGAACCCACTGAATAGAATTAATAACTTAAACAGTGTGTTTCTGTTCCTCATATTTAAACCACTTCCTTTTTGCTCTTTGCTTTCTGCCCACCTGCTAAGCAAACAGGAAGTCTTCCTTTCTCTTCTCAGTGACAGTGTGAAGAGGCTTGTTTTTTTGGTCCAACCTTTTGATTTTTTCCCTACAAGCCAGGGATGCCATTTTATGACTCAGGATCTGTTCACGTTAACCTTATAGTGAGTGCTGGTCTGTTCACCAGTCACACCCATCTCTATTGGGAAGCCATGGCAACTCACCAGAAGTTGCTGCAGGTTCCCTCGAAGTGCTTACAGGGAGTTGTACCTGGATGCTGCGATGACACTCTTTTCTGGGTACAGCACGGAAAATAAGAATGGGGATTTGGCTGGGGCTGTGCAGTAATGTACAGTGTGCAGATTGCCATGGCATGTTTGAGCTTCTGCTGGATATTGCCTCAATCATTATCATAGTCACCCAGCCTACCTTGACCTAGTGCAGTGATGGCGAACCTTTTCAGCTCAGTGTGTCAAAATTCGCAAGAAAACCTAGCTTAACTCGGGTGCTGTGTCACATCTAGAAATATCCATAATTTTGTGATATTTGTAGCTCTATTAAAAACATATATTTTTGATATATGTACTTTATTAAAAGCAAAAACAAATAATTCTTTACATTTGCTAAATTTCAATTGAAAGTTGGCATTTCGTACACTTCAAGAACAAGCAAGCACTACACACCCAGGTGCCAGGGTGACCAGGTGTGTCACCCAAAAGGGCTTGGTGTGTCACCTGTGACACGCGTGTCATAGGTTGGCCATCACCGACCTAGTGATTCACACTTCAAGTGCTGCTAGCTTGGTATGGGGCTTTTCCAGCGAATTGCTGCTGCCATGCCACTCCATTATCTGACTTGTATTACACCATTATCTGAATGGTATTATTATACCACTCCATCATGTAAGAGCAAATAGTCCCTCAAACTTCAGAATTCTATATCTGCCCACAGGCCCACAATGACTCAGACCTTTGATTTATCCATTGTAGCAAGATCTGGGTGTTTTCACACTTCCCTTCCCATCCACTTGGCAGGAAAGGAATGTGATTAACCAACATTGACTAGCGTTTGCACTTGGAGCGCTAGTCAACTTTGGCCATTCCCTCTCCCCGGGACTGAATACTTACCTTATTTGATCTGCAGTCGGTCCTCTGCTAGCCGCTGCCATTTTAGCGGCGGCATCCTCCACAACTGTGTGTTCATGAGCACCATCACCTTGACAACACAGATGCTCTGCCGCACGCACAGTCACATCTATGGTCATCCAAGGTACCAGCACGCTTGCAGAAGGAGAAAAGCAAATCCTCACACCACTGGAGGTAAGTATTAGGTAAACACTGAGGTTAGTGTGTGGAGCACGATTTCATGCTTCACACCTAATCAACAAGTAGCGAACTTCTGGTGAGGGTGGACATGCTTGGAGGCTGTAACAGCCTCCAACACGTGCAGATGCTCTTCACCAGAGCTTCACTACTTCTTCTTCCTCTATAGTGCAAATAGGCCTCTGGTTCAGAATTGCTCTAAAGGTAATTTCTGCACTCACCTTTTTTTTTACAGCAGTCTAACTTTTCCACTCCAGAGTGTCCTGGACCAAGCACAGCAGGTGCCATCCTCATCACAAAGATGGGGTGCCATCTGTTCTGAACCAACACCGGCAGCAATGCAAGGAGGCCACAGCTGTTCCAATTCATGGAACTGATGCCGCAGTCAAGGCTACCAGCAATTGGTCCAGGCCCTATTACTCATATGTCAGGAGCACAAGTGTAGAGCTGAGCACAGTTGTCTTCAAAAGCAGCATGCCTATTTCCATGCCAGTGTTCTGGAAGTGATATTTGAAGAGGTGCATAGTCTGCAAAGAAGGGGCTGTGGCACTGAAACAAGATGGCCTGGCACAGTCTACCATGAATCTGGAACAGAAACCTCTTGGAACTGTTCTGGGCTGGAAGGGCACTAGCCCAATACACCAAAGTATACTAGGCAGCTGCTTAGTCCAGTCTACTGAATGTCTGCCTTGGACTATGTTCTTATGTAGGTGTCAGCCCAATTAACCTCTCTGTACCAGCTACCAACCACCCAAGAAGGAGTTTCTGGACAGATGCACATCATGCTGGTCTGGATGCCTATTAAGCATTCAACCCAGTTCAAGATGTTGACTTACATATAAAATTCTCAACAGCTTGGGCCCTGTTAGACCTGCCCAGGTATAACAGTCACAGGGGAGGCCATTTTTATTGTTCCATAACCTTCAGAGGTACATAGGGTAAGGACACACAAGAGGGGCTTTTTTGTGGCAGCCCCTAGATTTTAGATCACCCCCCCCCAATTGAAGGTACATGAGGGCTAGTCATTATATGCCTTTCATTATATGCCTTTCAGTGCCTAGTTAAAACAAACCAGACATTTGATGTTTAGCTACCTCCAAATGTACTGCTTGGGAGAGGGTTAGTTTTTAAGTATCTTTTAGACTGTTTTTCCTGTTTTTATCATTGTTTTTACTGAGTGTTATGACAAATGCTTAAATAAATAAATGAAATAAGGTCAAACATGTCATTTATATTTCATTAGGTTATAATCTCTGTAACTAGAACTTTTCCCAGTTGTTAAGAATCATTCAGTTATTATCATTTTCTTTCTTTCGACTCAGCCTTATAACTCACACAGAATCAGCCATAATTATTTACAGCCCTCGATGAATGGGATTACATTCAAGGCCCTCTAATCTGATCCATCTGCTTCCTTTGCACAGTGGCTTTGAGTGACCTCAGTCTCCGAGGAACTGTGTCATTGCAGGCTATTTATGAGCACCTTCTAGGCTCATAATGTTCTTTACATACTCTGAGTTGCATTGGTTCATGGTCGCATTTATCCTATATATGTGAGTGTGTAATGACGCCTCCTACTTCCAGTCTTTAGGCTAATGACCAGAGAAATATAAGGAGGATATATTTGTTATATAAATGTATTTCAATAAAGAATATGTTACTGTCAATTACCAGTATCAGATGCTATGTTGCAGAGTTACAGGAGGATTTGGTTGTAGTGCTCATGTTCTTCTTGCCAGCTATTGATAGTAGAGGATTTAAAATCTCCTCTATAATCATGGATTGTATGTATTTCACAGGCTTACAATAAATAGGCAAAAGTTCACACTGGTTTCATGTAAAAAATACTGTCAGCAACGCTCTCTCCAAAATTGCCTCAAGAGGTAGTTGGTCTCAGCAAAATCTGCCAAAAATATCTAAGGAACTGATTGTTACCATAGATGCTTGGAAATGCAGCTTCCCCTTGTAGGATACCGTTTGTTTTCAGAAAAAGGCAGTTTAATCCTGTTCCAACAGACTGCAGGAGTTATCCTTTGCTGACAGGTGAAGGTGTCTCACACAGGGCCATGGTCACACCTGCACTTTAAACCTTCTTCAGTCCATCTTCAGGGGCCTATTCGCACTTGACTTTATTCTGGGATATATCCTAGAGTAGTGGCCTGCTGTCCACACTCTAGTGCAGGCTACAGCAGGCCCCAAGTGAGGCCTACCATAGCCTGCATTAGAATGCAGACCACAGACCCCCGTCCTGAGATATACGCCAGAAAAAGGCCAAGTGCGAACAGGCCTCTGGTCTGACTGCTCACAACTTTTCATTTCGATCCATTCTGTTTGTGGAGTTAACATCCCCCATTTGGATTTTCCTGAATAGAGACTCTAGAAATAAAACAGATAGAAATGAAAAGGTGTGAGCATTCAGTCCTGAAGATGGACTGAAGAAGGTTTAAAGGGCAGGTGTGACCATGGCTGGCATTTGAAAACCTCCCTATTTTAATTTGCTTCATCCAATTCAAAAGTGGAATTTCTTTTGGCCAAGATCAGTAAGTGTTGTTTCAGTTGATCTGGATCAAGCCTGGAAAAGTCTTCTCTTTCCCAAGACATTTACAAAGCAGTAAGGCTATTTTAAACTATGGACCTGTTTGCACTTACCTTGCAAGAGTGGTTCCAACCACTCCAGGGGACAACAGCTTGACCAGAAGCAGCTGCTGAGTTCCCAGTTACCAGTGTCTCCACTTTCTTCTGGGTGTGACACTGTGAATTGGGTGTGTGTGTGGCATGAATGCAGCTGCACAGTTATGCGCTGTGGGCTGATTGCCATGAAAATGTCTGGGCACATTGCCAGATGTTGCTATGACCTTTGGAATGGCAATCCAGCCTGCCCGGGAGAGGCCATCCACACTTCAAGTGGTGGTGATCTGCTTGGGGACTGCACCAGCATTTGAAGTACAGATGGCTCCCTCCGCACTTCATTTTTATTTTTATTTTTGTTGTTGTTGTTGTTGTTGTTCCACTCTAATGAGGAAGTGTGAACAAGGCCTATAGCTGGAATGATCCAATAAACAGGAATTGTAACTAGGGACTCTTGGCTTCTAGTCCTATTAAAAGATATTGTGCCATTATGGCCCACACGCAGGTGCACACACACATATATGGTTCATGTATATATAGCATCACAGTTTGATACTGGCCAATAGAATGGTGTGATAGGGAAATAGTGGAAGGCAGCCGTTAGGGCGAGTAGAGAAGGAGGAAGAGATTGTTTTGTGATAGTACAGCTAGACAGATTAGATTTTGCATTAGGGAAACATTAATCCAGACAGACAGCCTTGTTCTAATGAGTTGGCATCAGGGCCAGTTAAAACTGGCTTCACTCCAATCGACCCCAGCGGTGCCTGGATGGAGCCAGCCTGTCTTCACACGGGCAAGAGGCTCACCAGCAAATGCACAGAGTGCTGAAACACCAACGCTGGTCAGATCATCTGTGCGAGCAGAATTCTTCTCAGACAATGTTCCCAACCAGCCCGCCTAGAAGCTGACTGTCACATGAAAAAGCAAGGTTAGGATGCTGTCTTCTGTGTCCCTGTTTGCAAAAGGCTGTTTTGTTTCCTCTTTTCTGAGCATATGAATAAATACATTGTTATCTGTTTTCCTCCTTTGCTGTCAACTGGGTATCTGAATGGTAAGTACTGTCTGTAGTTTGCTTGTTACTTCTGCATGTTCCAGTAAATTAAGCTGTGGTCTATTTCTGTGCCTCTTTGGGCCAAACCTAGAATGGAAATGAAGGGCACCTCCTCCTCCTAGAATGTTCCACCCTGGTCCAGTTTACTGGTAAACCTCTTTTTTGAGGTCTACTAGTGTACTAGGGTGTGGTATACCAGATCACAGAGGTATGAAGATGCTGCTGCTCTTTAATCCGGCACACCCCAGGAGACGCTTGTCACCAGCATAACAAGGCATTGTACTGAAATGGGCTCCTCAGGAGTTCCAAGGGCCAGGAACAAGCTTTAGAGACAGTGCGGTGTGACTGGTGCAGAACAGACCATCCCAATGTGGACGGCGTTCTTCTAAGACAGGAACAATTCATCTCAGCTTGGGATGGATTACCTATTCCAATATAAGATGTGGCCTACCAGCATCAGAATGCTGAAGGTAAGTGTAAATACAGCCCAAGGTTCTTCCTCCTCCCCAGAATATGTGTATGTTATGAGATACTTCAGGGCACAGCTTTAATCTTCGGTGAATGTGGGAGTGTAGAATCCTACTAGTTGTAGCGTACCCAAGTCTCATCATTAAGCACAAAACAAGAATCTACCAAAATAAGAAAATGGGGGAAAGCCCCAGTGTCTTTGTTTTATGCCATTTAGAGATCATGTATCTTTCAAAAATCTCGAGATAAGCTTGGTAGTCCATGGTGTTCTTCCCTCCATTTTTCCTCACAACAAACCTGTAAGGTAGGCTAAGTTGAGAGGTGTTGATATGTCCAAGACTACCCAGTAAGCTTCTGTAGACAAAGGATGGTAAAAATTATTTGTATCATGTGCTTTAAAGAATGCAAGGAGCTAACAAAAGCCCTGGTCTGTAATCAATACTAACAGCAGCAACAACAATTAGAAATATCCACCAGGTACTTCTCAAGGATACAAGAGCCAGTACAGCATATGAAAGATGCTTCATTTAGGATCTCTTTGAGGGCAACACATACCCATTAATCTATGGCAAAACTCCCAGCTTATTCATAAGACTGTGTGAGTCCTTACTCATTTTTTCATCATGTAAACAACTTAAGTAAAAATTTTAGATACTATATTAGAGTGCCTCCAGATGGCATGAGGAAATTACGAGAATTTCTTTAGATTTCACAATCACCTCTCACCCTCACTGCCAGACAGTGCTTTGTCTTATTGTGGCTGTTCAGAAATACCTGGATGCTAGCAATGTACCCATCCACTTCTCTTTTGTTCTCCACACAGCAACGATAACACAAAGAGCTAGCAGAGGAAAGGAATTGATTGAAAGTATAAGAAATCCAGCTGGAGATTTCCTTTAAAACCAATATATCATATTTTCAGTTAATTAACTTAGGACTAAACTAGGATTGCCATGGATATGTTTGCATACCCAGGATAGTCCCGGGAATATTGTGAGTTTTTACCTGCATCTGGAGCCACCTGAGCCATCTAGTGGTACTAAGTTTAGTAGAGACGAAAGTAATCAAGATGGGTGCAGTTGGTTCTGCCCAGTTTGTCATAGCTCCGTAACACTGGGGTTTCATCACATTTTTGTTAGTGTATGTTGGGACAGAATAAACACTTAGTAATACTGAGTAATAGAAACATGCAAACTTCTATTGTCTAATAGGATACTGCCTTAGATGGAAGCAGTACAGTTTCTAAATGTTTCATTTCTCCGACCCATCCCCAGCTTTTTTTGCTTGAAGTTTCTATGCATAACCTATCCATATTGTTAGAACCGTAGTAATATGATTACCGTTTATCTCATGAGTTGTTTTTTTCAGAAACCAATCATCCCATAAAAAGATCAATCTCATTTCTCCTTCTCTTCAGCATGATTCATGAGTTTTAGAACATGGGATGGGAGGGGTCAGGTTGGTTTTGACTTTTGGCAACATGGGGTTGCCGGTTTATTTTGAATCATAATTATTTTGAATTATTTTGAATCATACAAAGTTATGAGTATCCTGGTGCCTGAGAGGCATTTCTAAAGTTTGCATTTCTTCCCCTCCTCCTCCTCCTCCTCCTTCCTGTATTCATCCATTAGGAGTAAGCCTGAGTCATTTAATCTTTTCACACTTTGCACTCTTTGTTTACGCTTCGGTTTCAGCCCAGAATGAGATTTCAGTTAATTTGCTTTGCTAAACATGGGCTCCATATGCATACATATTGATGTGTGTTTGTGTGCACACATTCACACATATGGATAGGTTATGACTGAAGCCATTTTGTACAAGCAAATGACAATGACAGGACAAAAACAAAACAAAAACCATGGCTCCAAATCCACACACAGAATGAATTAAGGAACTTTTCAGTTCTGTTGCTTTGCCTTTTTGATTAGCATTTCCAAGGAGTGATTTGGAACTTTAAATTCTGTAGCAAAGAACAGATGAATCAAAGAGACAATGAGTGTAGCGTTTAGAGTGCCAGGCCAGAACCACAGAATTCCAGGTCTGAGTCCCCACACTGCTGTGAATGCTCACTTCGGTAACCTTGGGGCATTCACCACCTCTCAACCCAATCTTACCTCATGGGGTCATTGTGGGTATAAAATGCACACCATCAGGCTACCCTCACCTGTTGTTCAGAAGGAATTGTTTTGTTGTGAGCTCTTTCTGGCTCTCACAACCTGCCTTCCATCATGCAGCTCCATCTGCTGGAACAGAAAACAAAGAAGAAACGTCAGGAGGCCACACTGGAAGCCAAGCCGAAAAAGTCCAGAGTGAAAAAGCAAGAGGAATCAAGCCCGGCAGAGGAGACTAGTGCTGTCCGTCAACGTAAGAAACTGGGAATTGCCCCAGGAATAGCAGTATATGAGGACAGCAGGCTGCCTTATACTGATGTCTGTCAATCACTGGTTGCCAGATTACTCACTCTAATTACTTTCTAAGACCTTTTACGTGAATTCTCCTCATCTTGCTGCTTGGGTAGCCCATTATCCACCCACCCAAACATGAAAACCAGGATCTTTTAAGCATGCGGAAGATGTGATCCATTGTTCAGCAATTGTGTGACTTTTCTTGTTTAGGTGTGACTTTACTGAAGCAGAAATTGATTAAATCCACATTGAAATCTGTGTGTAGCTAGCTCCGTAGTCATGGGACCATATGGCTTGTAGACTGCAAAATATTTTTTTCCGAACTCTGAGCAGTGAGCACTTCTTAGTTTGCTATAAGTCACACAATGTGATTGCAGGCTCTCTGACGGCCCCAAATCAACCTTCTACAGCAAGACACAAAAAGTGGCTAGCTCTACTTAAAAAAAAAGTGAAACCAACCACACATAGATCCAATAAGGTGGCCGATATTGGTGATAATGTTTCTTTGTTTTTCCTGATGTTTCCTCCTGCTCCTCCGTGACACCTACTACATCAAGCCAGCCTGCCCTCAAAAACAGATCCCTGGAAGTAGCACACACTGTCCCCATTGCACTTAATATCTGAAAGGCAACCTCAATTTGGTCTAGTGGTTAAGGAGACGGAGTCTTATCTGGAAATACTTGGTTTGATTCCACCCTCCTCCATGAAGCCAGCTTGGGTGGCCTTGGCTAGTCACAGCTCTGTTTCTGAGCTCTCACTGCCCCACCTACCTCACAGGGTTTCTGTTGTGGGGAGAAGAAGAGAAAAGCTTTGTCAGCCGCTCTGAGTCCCCTTAAATGTGTGAGAAAAGTGGGGTAGAAAAGCCAACTCTTCTTCTTCTTCTTCCTCTTCCTCTTCCTCTTCCTCTTCCTCTTCCTCTTCCTCTTCCTCTTCCTCTTCCTCTTCCTCTTCCTCTTCCTCTTCCTCTTCCTCTTCCTCTTCCTCTTCCTCTTCCTCTTCCTCTTCCTCTTCCTCTTCCTCCTCCTCCTCCTCCTCCTCCTCCTCCTCAAGGACACTTTCTTGGATCCCTGGGATGACTATAAGGCACAATGCCCTGTGGTTGCCCTTGCTTCAGTTCATTTCCTGTGGGTGAATGTAGGCATCTCTACACCCTTCTCCAAGATTTATAATCATTTCTTAAAAGCTTCTCATACTGTCCTGTGACAGCCAATTAGCAGCTCAGTTTCACTCTCTAAAACAAGAGATATCTTTTTAACCATCATATCAATCAGAAAGGGGGATATAAATTTATGGCACTGAGGGCCAGTTCTCACTAGGACTTTTTTGAGTGTTCAAAATGGTTTTAAAACACTCTGTCTGGACTCAAAAGTGCCATTCAGCATTAAAAACAGGAGTAAAGTACAAAAACCGAATTAAATAAAATACCCTTTAAACAATTTTTGCTCCTGTTTTTTCTAATGAAACGGTTTAAGGGGCGTTCCCACTTGGATCAGAGTGTTTTGAAACCGTGTTTTGAAGCAGAAGCTCACCCGCCCACCTGCCTGCCCACCGCTGCCTTGTTTGCCCAGGTGCTTGCCTGTCCACCTGCCCACCTGCTATTTCGGCGGCTTCTTCGTCCCCGCCATTGTGGCTGCCACCAGCCACTGCCACCGCCTTGCTTGCTCGCTCGCTCCACTTCCCGCCAAGCAACCCTGGTGCTCCTGAGGCGTAGGGAGGAGGAACGGAAAGCAGCCAGCGAGCAAGTCGGCTCCCCCTCCCTTTTGGGCGCTGCTGCTACGCTGCCGCCGCCACCACCATACTCTGCTTTAAAGTGGAATTAAGAAAAATTAACAAATGGGAATGCCAAAAATGTGCTCTTTGCTCTTTGGCTTTTGTGGAACATTTCCAGAGGGGATACTTTTCAAATGTCTGCATTATTGCAGTTCAGAAAAGTAGCTCTGTGTGTGTGTGTGTGTGTGTGTGTGCGTGCGTGCATGTGCGTGCAAGAACGGGAGGACAGAGGGAGACGTCACCATAATTATTGTGGTTTTATTTATCTATATTGGAACAGACAGGGATTATCTCAGTGCTGAGTTTCTGCTATAAATCTGCATCGAGAAATTGGTGGTGACCTGTGGAAACATTCTTTTAAGACAGTGGGCAATTTAGAGGAGCTTTTTTATTATAAATACTGATGTTCATTCATCTTAACAAGGAAACCCAGGGAAGCCCTTCCTACTCTCATGATGCTTTTTCCAAAAGAAGAGATGTGTTAAGCCTCATGTTTCAAAAATGTGCTTCTTGTGCCACATCACATGTAAAACCTGGAAGATCCTATAGATGGCCCTCATGCAAAACAAGTCTTTGTGATCCTATCACCTCTCCTTTAAAAAAAATAAAAATCATTATTATTGTTATTGTTGTTGTTGCATCTCAAGGTTTCTCTCTTAAATCCATTGTTATTAATGTGTCTCTTTTCATTAGCTGCTGTCAGGAAACTGCGAAAGAAGAAGGAAGAGAAGGCAGAAGAAGAGAGTGAAAAGGGCCAAAATGCTAAATTAGTTAAGGAGCCCAGGAAAAAAAAGGAAACAATACCCTCTTCTCATTCCAGTGGGGCCAAAACACCAAAAAAGAAACAAGGTAGTGTTTTGTTTTGTTTATTTGCTTTGTTTGACCAGCACTTCCTTTTCATGTTCCAACCAGGTTCACCTACATCACAAAGGGAGGTTTCGTGTTTCCTTGTTTCCTCTTATAAGCTGTTTTGTATCATTTTCTTTCAAAGAGCTCCACTTCATAGCAAAAGTAAGGGCCTAGCTTCAACCAAATTTTAATTCACATTCAATCCAGAGTGAGATAAGGCATCAGCAAAGCAAACCTATATATTATTTCTACAGCTGTGGTTACATCTTACCATTTTAATCCGCGTCAGGAAGGCAGCTGTATACAAGCTGTTTTCGGCATGGAATAGTTTGGTTACACCTTCCTACTGCTGTAGCTGTTAATCCTCAGTGAGGGTTGGGGGAAATGCTGTGTTTGATGGGGAGGTGTTCTGGGAAGGTAAAGGGGGGACAAGGTGACAGATAGGGGTGGGAGGAGGAAGGAGGGAGGAGGGAGTTTGGGGCAACAGCAACAGGGTGGGGAAAGAAAGTCAGAGCAAGAGGGAGGGGTGGGGAGGGAGATCATTGTGACAGCAGCAGTGACGGAAAGGAAATTAAGGCAAGAGGGAGGTGTGGGTAGGCAGATCCAGTGACAAGGAAAGGAAATCAAGGCAAAGGAGGGAGGGGGGAAGGAGGGAGGGAGATTGTGATGAAGGGGCAGAGGACGGACTGTCACAGCAAGAGGGAGGGAGGGAGGGCAAGACTCAGAGCAGAGGCTTGCATAGGTATCTTTTTCTGGGCAGCAGGGAGCAGGGATGGTGGCCTCCTGGAAGGGGATTAAAACTTTAATGCTGTTGGCCCAAATGAAGAAACTCAAATGGAAGGAAGAAAATCCAGGGGCGGGGGGAAGTCTTGGTATTTAAAGATGTAGCCAAACAGGCTGGAATTGGGGTTGAGGAAGGATTAAAGTAAAGGTGTAACCTTGGCCTAAATTATCAAAAACAAAAGGGAATTTTCTAGATTAACTGATGTGAAAGGAATACTGTTTACCACTTAGCTGATGTATTCTCTCACTCTGAAAGTGAATCAAATGTGAATTTAAATTTAGATATAGCTGGGCCCTAAATGTTGTTCAGGGTCCTGCTACTCATAAGAGCTTCCACAGTAATAAAACAGCACACAATACTCTCACGGCAAATGGGGATTACAGGCTTTGTTGACTGCATTTTTTAACAGCCCCCAAATTGCATCCCTTACCTTACTCTGTTTCAGTTTTGTGTTGTGCCTGCAAAGGTGCATTTTTAGAGCCTTTTCTTTCACCCGCATTTCAGGGTTTGATGCAGCATCCCTCACAGTCCCTTGCTGCATTGGCTTTATGAAACTGCAAGTTTTTTGCAAGCACTTTCAAGAGGGGCCATAACAGTTCATTTCTCATCTTCCAGATTGCCCAGATCCATATATAGCCTTGTGAGATCCTTCTTTTGTAGATCAATCACCCTACTGAGCTGCTCACTGATCTCACGATGCCAATTTACACTTTCCGCTTTGCCATCCAATATCTGTTTTAGATGCTGCAGTTATTTTTTTGTTTGTTTGTTTTGTTTTAATTCTTTGCTATATGCTAGATTCTTTCCCCTATTTCTTTTTGGCTCTTCATTTCTTAATGCTGTTAGCACTTTGTAACTGCTGCTTTGAAAACTTCTCTCCTTTTTCCACTAACCCGTTAACTTGTTCTTCTTTAGTCTTTCTGAAGTTTTGCTACAGAACTGTCTTGTTGCTAGATCTTCTTTGAGAATCCTTCTCTCCTTTCTTGCTACATCTCTTTCTTTGCAAGCTAACTGGACCCTTTTCTCTGCAACTGCAATCCATTGTGTAAATTCTTCTTTAAGAGATGAAATGCCATTAATTTCTTTCCTCAAGCTGGTGATTTCATCTTAGAGGTTGTTGCAAGAGTCTCCTAGGAATGCTTTCTCTTTACGAATGCTCGAAATTCAGTTTTTCCTCATCTCCAGCTTCTTTGTCAGTGTGTCAATGTCTGGGCACAACTCTTTGTTCTGACATCCTATACTGGACAACATTTCTTCACTGGAGTGAAGCATCAACATTTCTTTGTTCTAAGCCTGTTCACTAGTCTGCCCAGAAACAGCTAAACTGTTGGGTTGCACAGGATTAACCGGGGTTCAAAACTTCTACGTCACTAGTTGTAGGTGTCCGTGAGGGAAACATGCTAACTGGAGATGAAGGCGTATTGCTTTGTCTGTCCTCACTTTTATACTCTTTCGTAATCCAGCCTGCATTCATTGTTTCTGCATGCAAAAGTTGTGTTGAAATATCAGGCACAAGTCCAGGTTCATCATCTCCTGCATCTTTCACAATAGCTATGGGTTCAACTTTCTCAGAAGGTGTTCTGTTTTCATTAACTTTACTTTTGTCTGCTTCATGCAAGCCTTCAGCATCCAATACCAACTTCTTTTTCTCTACTTCTTCCTGGGGGTCACTGAAGTTTTTCACTTTTACTGATGCAGATAAAGACGAATCTTCTGCTTCCCCTTCTGAACTATCAACATGCAAAGTCTCCACTATCGTGCTTTTTACTTCTTTGGGTTGCTGTGATTCTGTGTGTGGCTTATATACTATGGGACTTTGCTGTATGCTCTGTACATAAGTTGAGGAGAGAGAGATGAATCAGAAAACTTCTTCTGTGCCTATTACAGTTCTCCCAACAGGCCTGTTATTGGCTGTCTGAGATTTGTCATCTGGATTCATTCCCCAGGTAGCCCTTTCCATCCTCCACTAGAAGGAGAATTTATTCTATGGTAACACCTTCCTTGTAGTACCAGCCTTCCCAGTTTATTTACTGTTAGCATAGATGTGAGGACTGCATCACAAACCGCAAATTCGTAGGCACCTGCCTACTGCCCAATCCTTATAGGCAACCTTGCCACCGGTGTCTGAAAAGGTGGACCCCCCAGGCCCTGTAAAATTATCCATTTGCCCAGAATATACTCTGCTTCTTGCAGCAAGTGCAATTTTACAATGCTAACAGATAAAACAATTATGTTCTGTTGTTTTAAGGTCTTGAGTTTGTAACAGCTCCAAGATTCGGCCATTTTGTTTCTCAGTTGATACATTGCCTGAGGTAAATTGGCCTGCTCCCTCCCCCATTGGGCAGTTCTGTTTCTGAATATAGAAGCTAGCATTTCCAACTTTCTGTCTTTTGAAAAATCTCCTTTAGGACACTGAGCTTTATAGTGACCTGATCTCAGACATGAATAACATACTTTCTCTCTATGAACACTCTCTCCTCTCTTGCTATTTTGCCACCCCGGGTTTTTATTATTTAACAGGACTTTCCCCATCAACTTTTTATCACTCGTGGCAACATTTTTATTAGGCTTACTCATTTTATTTATAAAGCTTTATTGATTTTGGTTATATGACTTCTTACCAAAATCACTTCTCATCATGGATAGTTCATCAGAGTATTGAACAGCAGCACTGACATTTTCAAATTTTTTTATCATAAACTATCCACTTACTATGGGAGGGCAATTAGTCATAAAATTGCTTGAGAGCTACCAACTCTTCAAATTGCAGAATGGTTTCAACCTTTGCCTCCCTTAACCAATCCCTCAGACATTTTCTAAGCCTGGTCCCCATTTGAGTATACGTTTCTTCCTCTTCTTTTACTACACTCCTAAAAGCTCGCCTTTGGTGTTCAGCTTTTAAATTGAACCTTTGTTTTACTCTTTCTTTAAAAGTTTGATAAGACTTAGCCTCTTGATCTGCCAATTATGCATATAGGTCCAAATGTTCACCACTTATCTTACATCTGGCTTTTTCCCTTAAAACGGTTTGGAAGCTAACGCTTCCGCACCGGAGGGGGAAAAGCCAGATTGCCGGCGCATGCCCAGCTGTCAGAGAGGCAGAGCTTCCCCGCCTTCCCCCTGGGCTGTGGCGCATGCATACGCGATTGACACCGGCCCTGCCAGCCTCAGGATCAGGCTAGAGATGATGAGGTAAGTTGGAGGGACTCTCAGTGGGGTGGGGGTGAGAGTAAGAGTAGGAGCCACCTTACCCTGGCCAGAGAACGGCGGATCGCCAGTTCTCTGGCCAGGGGGAAGGCAGGGAAGTTGGCCATCGGACTTACCCACCTGTCAGACTCACAGAGCATGCGCTCTGCCTCTCTGACAGGTGGG
>MTQE01001134.1:62545375-62603387 GCA_014337955.1 Aspidoscelis marmoratus | reverse complement strand
CACACACACACACACACAACGCTGATGTAATTTCAAGCCTAAATAGTACACACAGTAACCAGGACTCTCAAACTAAGTTCGCCTCAAAAGAGCCAAGAGCCCATTTCTTCCTGCCCACACTCCTATGAGTTTCCCCCAGGAAAGAATCAGGAACACTTAATGAAGGGGCTTATATAGCTTTCCAGTCAAGCCACTGGTAAGCTCTCATTGGTTCTCACAAGGAGTCAACTTCTCTCCTCACTCTCTGGGATGCAGCTAGCCCTGCCCACTACCCATCTATCAGCAACACAACAGGAGTTAAAATTACATAATACTAACCTACCTTATAATGTGGTCATCACATATAGGAACACACCCATACATTTGTTTGTATCCCTTTAAGTCCTCTTTTTTCCCCTCCTAAGACCTTTTGCTATCTACACTGATGTAGAGTTTTCTGCTTCCAAACTTCACATTATCTGTGCCTATTTCTCCCCATTTCAAATTTCTAGAGGATTCTGAAGAGGAAGATGAGGAAGAGGATGATGAAGAGGAAGAAGAGGAAGAAGAGGCAGATAGTGAAGATCCACCAAAAAAGCCCAAAAGGAAGATTCACAAAGATGCTCCATCTGCTGATGTTAAGGAGCGGAAGCCCAAAAGCAAAGGTCAGGGACTTGAATTTCAGCAATCATGTTTGGTTTGGAAACTGTAGTGTCTTAAAAATGCTAAGAACTAGTAATATAGGAAATTCATTTCCAAAGTTTGGGCCAAATGATGCTGCTTGAAGGCTAAAGTAGCTTGTACTGCTAGAGGAGGAGGAGAGTTGGCTTTTCTACCCTGCTTATCTTACCCATTTAAGGGGACTCAAAGTGGCTGACAAAGCTTTCTGTTCTTTTCCCCACAACAGACACCCTGTGAGGTAGGTGAGGGGGTGAGAGCTCAGAAAGAGAGCTGTGATTAGCCCAAGGTCGCCCAGATGGCTTCATGGAGGAGTGCACAATCAAACTAGGGGACCACCAAATAAGAGTCTGGCACTCTAACCACAAGACAAAACTGAAAATAGGCTACTCCCCAGCCCCTCCTGTCACAATGCAGCAGCAGCAGCAGAAATAGCCCACAGACTGCATTAGAGCACAGTGACAGATTTTGCTGAGTTTTGGACTGGGCCACTTTCAGGGTCATTTCCAGGAGAGCACCAGAAAATCTCTCCAGCAGCTTCAAAGTTGAGGAACCTTTTTGCCCAGCTCTGATAGCAAGCCAGACTGGCCTGGCCATTGAATGGACAGCCAGGAGCCACTAGACCCCTCCAGGAGTGATTGACCCATTAGAGGAAAACAGAAGGCACCTCACCTCACCCAGTGGCTCAGAGCTTGAATCTGCTTTCTCGTTCTCTTTCATGTATGTTCCACTTAGAATTGCACAATGCCATGCATAATCCAGTATGTTCAGTGAAGTCAATTTCTGTGAGGTGGTTGCACAATATTGCAGCTGTATCGTTCACCTATCGTTCGCCCTGCCCAAAAGGCCCTACATTGCTTTGCCCTCCTCCCTCCCTTCTCTCTGTGATTGCACTGCTCTCCTCTGATTGCCAAGAGGAGGGAGGGAGCCCCACGATTGCTGAGAGGAGGGAGGAAAAGCCCTGCAGTCCCTGAGAGGAGGGAGGGAGGTTGGCAGGGGTAGCCCAGGCATCCCCCCCCCCGTGATGGCATTGCCAAGAGAAGGCAGCATGGGGGTCAGACTGGTTCCCCCCTCACGTCAGCCACCTGCCAGCCAGCATGTCATGGAATGCGTGATGCGGGCAGCAGCAGCAATAATGCCGGCCAGAAGGCAGGGGTCCCGCAGCAGCCCCGGAGAAAGAATGCATGCTCTTGCCACCAGATGCTCCCAGTAAGTCCAGGTTAAGGTTGGGATAGGTGTTTAGTGCTCCACATCTCATCCACAGTTAGGACAGCTCTGGTGGGGCAGGCACGCTTCTAGGCTCTAGCAACCTAGTGAGCGTGCGGATGCTCTTCACCAGAGCTGTCCTGATTATCTACCAGAGGCCTAAGTGCAAATTGGCCTTGGGTTACTTCCTGCAGCATCCACCCTGTTTCTTATTATTGTGAAAGGCATTTGCAGATGTGAGGATTGCATATTATACAGGAAAGTGGCAAAAGTGGCATATTATACAGTGGCAGAGCAAAAGCAGAGGGTTGCCAGTTGAATCCCCAGTATCTTTCCATCAGAGGGGAATGGGAATCCATTTCTGGATCTTCCCAGAAACCTGCATGTAGGTCTTCGTCTATTCCCCAGGAGAAGGGATGTGCATGAATATTCGTAACATTTGAAATTCATATGAATTCGGCTGAATTTGGACATTTGAACTTAAATCGAATGTTGGCACATTAGAAGATTGACATTCGAATTTGCCTTGAATGTTTTGATGCATTCGTATGGGATTCGTATGGGATTGAATATTTGTATTGAATATGAATCCTACCACATTCAAAGGGGATCTATTCAAACGAATATGAATTTTCTTTCATTTGATTCGATAAGAATCAAATTTTTTAAAAAATGGTGCTCATTCCTACCCAGGAGTCAACCCCAACTCAGTGGCATCTAACAGTGAAACTGTTACGCAAGATCACAGATCTGTCTTCTCCTTTTGGTGATGAGTAAAGAAGAGATCACAATGAAAGCATGTAAGGCATTTCTAGTCATCCGTCACTTTTTGCAAATGTTACATTCAGGGAAACTTGCATAGAATGAGAGGGGTAGGAAGTTGCCAGCCTCCTGTCCTGACTTGCAAATACGCAGGTTGCACAAGCTGCAGATACAGAAACGTGATACTGTACAGTTCTGCAGTAGCAGAGACTCAAAACTCAGGGTTATGTACCTGAATAGTGTAGGATAACTGTGTTCTTAAGGTGCTACTTCCAGGACTCTTTTGAGAATGCCACATGTAATTTCAGCATTCCCAATACAGTCCTGGGATATCAAGGCAAAGTCTAGGATGTTGTTATGGGAAATCTGGCAAGAATTCTGGGTTTCCTATAAAAGCCTCTTGTCTGCTGGCTTCTTTCATTCTTATGCAAATATCTGGAAGCATCAGCACCTAATTAATACCAAAGGTATTTACAATCAAAATTTAAAAACAAAAAGGGAACCCCCTTTTAACAATGTTCTGTCTTTTTCAAATGCACCCTGTGCCTGAGCAGACTTTAGAACATAAAGAGGAGCCCTGCTGGATCAGGCAACAGCCCATCTAGTCCAGCATTCTGTCCCCCACCAATTGCTTCTGGGCATTTTCAAGCAGAAGACAAAGGCGAAACCTTCACCTGCTCTCAAAATCCTTGCAAATGGCCTTTAGTGGCATCCTACCTGTCTCTGCAACCTGAAGGAAGTACCTAGGCATCCATTCTAGTAGCCATTGATACATCTCTCCTCTGTGAATTTATCTAATCCTTTCTTAAAGCTATTCAGGCTGGTTGCTGTCACCAACTCTTCTGGTAGTAAATCCCATAGATCAATTACCCTCTGGATGAAAAAATAATTCCCCTTATTTGGGTGGTGACAACCATGACCCTCAGCTAGAGTGTCAAAGGGCCACAGTGCTTAAGGGCCATGGGGATTATAGAGCCTGACAACACATGGAAGCCTCATGGGATCCCTTTCTAGCAGCCTCCCTTTCAGCAACTGCAGGGAGGAGTTATGGCATCCACCACTGAGAAATGCGGACCCCAAGGGAATATTCCTCTCCAGCTATGTTGCATTTCCATCCCCAATAACCTCAGTAACTCTAGTAAAAAAAAAAGCAGCTTTTTCTTTGATGCCAAATAAAGGAGGCAGTCTTTTTTTTTTCTTACTCCTTCACCAGCAGAAAAAGCTGAACCTGATGTCAAGGCAAGAACAACAAAGCCCTCAAAGAAGGATCCCACTTCTGTGTTTCAAGTCAATGGGGACAAAAAAGACAAGAAACTGAAGAAGAAAGGTAAATATCTTTGCATCTTTACTTGCAGTACTTTTACGCAACTCCCATTTTCTTCAGAATTCACATTAGTTGTAGCTCTTTAGGGCGATCACATAAAGAACTCCTGCTCCTTCGATAGTTGCATAGAAGAAGGGATTTCAGCAGGTATTGTATGCATGACAGTTTACACCTGCTAAAATCCCTTCTAGGAATGTGCACAAATGTTTTTTTTTTCCCCATTCAGTTCATATCAAATCAAATGCAAGAAAATTCATATCTGTTCGAATAGATCCCCTTCAAATGTGATAGGATTCAATTTGATATGAGTGGTTGATACAAATTGCACACAAATCTACAGATCTGATACGTGTCCTCTACGTATCTGCTCTGAAAGTGTCAAATCTGCCCTGAATCCGCATTCAATCTGCTTTGAATCCACGCTGGATCTGCTGCAGATGTGACTGGGGCAGTCGCTTTCCTACCTCCGCAGGTTCACAAATGTAACAAAGCTTTGTACAAATGTTCCGAAGCATTTGATTTGAATTCGAATGTCAATCTTTGAATGTCCTAACATTCAATCTGAATACTAAAGTCCAAATTCAGACAAATTCTGATTACTTTTGAATGTTACGAATATTTGTGCACATCCCTAATCCCCTCTTCCACCTAACTATTAAAGTGGCAGGAACTCTGGCCTCTTTTGCATAGGATAGTCCAAGGTTATTACCCCAAACCATCTCTGTCTGACTTCTCAAGGTCAAATTAGATGGTAGTCACATACCAAAACCATCAGGGAGAATATCAGTTGGAGAGGGGAAATCAGGGGGGAATGGCTTTTTTCCCCCCCCATGCTTCCAATTTCACCTTCATCTGGGGAAGGGGAAGTCACCAGCTCCCTTGGAGCCCAAGAAAGGCACCTTGAGGTCAATGTGTGAGGAAGGAGTCTCAGATTCCTACCTCATACCCTGAGGCAGCCTGTTACTTTGCCAATGGTTATCAAAACATGCTGTGATGCCTCAAGGGGCTGCTCTGCATGCACATGGAGGCCAGGTTTGCCCTCTCCATGCAGTCACGGATATGTTGAAATGTAGAGGGTACACTGGCTGGTGCCAATTAGGCCACAAAAATAAAAGAAGCATCAGCTCAAGAGCCTTGAACAGCTTCTGTGAAGCCATGGCCATTACTGAAGGCATTTGGGTTTCATCCTTGAGTAGCAGGTCCCTAAGTAGCAGGTCTCCCTTATCAACCTGCCTGTGCCTTACGATCTGGCTTGGTTGTCCCACCACCTTCAGTAGTAAAAGAGGTGGCACCTGGGAGAGGGCCTTCTCAGTGATGTCCCCTTGAGGTGCACCAGGCCCATTCACTGTATATGTTTAGAAGGACAGTGAAGATGCACCTCTTTGCCCTGGACTTTGGTTAAATGGGAATATACTGTCTCTTCCCACTTTACACACACTGTTATTGTTTTAATCAGTATTTGATTTTAAATGCTGTTACATGCCCTGAGACCTTCGGGTATAGGGTGGGATAGAAATATAAGTAAGTAACAAACAAACAAATAAATAAATTTCCCTGTTCATTAACACCACATGTTACTTCAGAGGTGACCCATAATGGCTGCATCTAGACATCGGGCCTTTCTGCACTTGACCTTATTCTGAAATATATCCCAGAATAAGGACCTACTATCTGCTTGCTTTTGCAGACTATGGAAAGCCCCAAGTGAGGCCTGTCATAGTCTGCATTAGCTTGTGGCCAGCAGACCACTATCCAGAGATATATTGCCAAGCAAGGGCAAGTGCAGAAAGGATCATGATCAAAACCTCTTAATTATTTTGTAATTGTATTTGATTTGCCAGACGTGATTCCAGTGCTCCCAATACAGTTCCAGAATACAGACCTGATTTACTGGGTTATCTTTATTCCGGTAAAATGAACTATTACAGTATAGTGCAATATCCTGTTAATCCATAATTGCAGCTCTGTCTGGATTATTTATTTCTTTGAATTTTTATTCTGCCCTATACCCAGAGGACTCAGGGCAGGTTACATTAAAAGCCAGTAAACATATAAAACTAACATATTAAAACCATAACAGTGCCTGATTACTGTGTAAGAAGTACAGGGAGACTTGTGGCCTGAGCTATCGCTACCCAAAAGGACTTCACATGATACTATTGGGAGGATGGAAAGTAAACATGGAAAGTAAACATGCCCCTGTAACAGTACTCTGCTGCTCTGGAAATGCTAAAATCCAGACTATCAATCTGTCTGCATTGATAATCTATAGACAATGAGTGACTGTTCCAGATCTGCTTTATACTGATAAATGGATAAGAAAGTGATGTCTGGAGGTGGCTGATATCTATTAAGTACATTACGAAAAAGAAAGAAGGTTGGCCAGATTATCCCTGTATAAAAAGCTCTCTCTTCACAACCATAGATGTGAAGCACAATGAGGAAGATGACGAATCCGATTCCAATACCAAACCAGGAAAAGCTGAGAAAAAGAAGAACCCAGCTGCCATGTTTCAAGCTGGGGGAGAAGGCTCCAAGGAGAAGAAGATTAAAAAGAAAGGTTAGTACAGGATCAGTGTCCTGCTCCTTCCTTCCTTCCTTTATTTAAGAATTTATATCCTGCCCTTCACCTGAAAATACCAGGATGGGTCACAACAATTAAACGATAAAATACATAGAATATACGTAAAACGTTTAAAATATAATCCTCCATCCCTGCCACCCTGCCAGATCAGCACTTGGAGGAAGCTAACCATCAAAGGCCTGGCTGAAGAGGTATGTTTTAACCAGGTTCTGAAAACCATATAATGCAGGCACCTGGGGAAACTCCAGAGGAAAACCTATGAGAGTCTTCTTTAAGTGTAGAGTTGCACACAAAGGCATGCTTCTAGGAACAAAGTTCCTTCCAAGTGTTCACTTAACTGGTGCTCACTGAGTCAGTCTGAAGAACAGATGCCAAAAAGTTCAAAGAAGGTCCTTTCTGCCCTTGTCTGGTATACTGGAACAAGTATGCTTCTTCCACGTGGGACTAGCACTTTTCTGGTCCAGAGTCTGGAACTGCCCTAAAGGCTCCTTATGGCAGTTTTGCAATGTACCCGTTTGAAAAGGTCTGTAAATGTTGCTGTCACTTCCACACCTGATCTGGAAAATGCTGCAACCCCATTTTCGAAGCCTGCGTAAGATGTACTCCAAAGCTTTCATAAGCTTCAAAGATTTGGCTGAGGTGTTTTCCACTGTTCCTTATGCAAGGTTTGAAGAGCATCTTTGAAACACTGACATGGAGGTTATACAGTCCTGGCTTTGTGCATGATATTGAAGCAATGAGAACATGAGCCAATCACAAGGAAGGGTGGGTGTCACTTGTAGTGGAAGTATTGCTGCCAATGCTGAACTGCAACAATGGAGCTCCAGATCTCACAGTGCACACAGCAACAGCTGGGCATGGATTGAAACGTGCTGTAGCACACTACTTAAACTGCTTCAAGGCCCTGTTTCCACACGGGGCATCGGGGGGAGGTGCTTCTCTCCTTCCCAGGGCTCAGCAAGGCAAAAGAGGCACCTCCAGTGTGTGCTTCCCAGCAAGGAGAAAGCAGGGGAAGTGAAAATGAAACTTTGTTATGTTATCAGTGTGAAGAGTGGAGTGTGTGAATTGCTACATCTTAATTGTTGCTTCTCTGCTGAATATGGATCTGGCAGAGAGAGAGGGAGGGGAATGCTTTGAACAAGCTTGTCAGGATGCAGCGTGGATAAAGAAAGTTTCCCTCTTTTTAGCTGCTACAATGTAAGAGTATCTAACAATCAGAGAAGGAAACTTTCTTTCCCTCATTCAAACCTCTTCGCTCTCTCTCTTAGAGCTGTTGCACTTCTTGTCAGGGAGAGGATCAAAGGACAAGGGGCTATTTTCATTACTTTTTTAAAAGGAAATCACATGGGGAGGTTTAAAGGAGAAGGTGGGCTGGCGTGCGAAGGAGGAAGGCTTTTAGCATTGCAGCGATGGATGAGAAAGGGAGGGAAGAGACCTTCCCAGCTGTGAAATCCCACCTCTATCTGGCCGTCATTGGCCAGACGGATAGATGTCCACACCTAATAGTCCCATAGGATTCCCACTGGGGAGAAAAAGAAGCGGGTTAGCGGTAAAAACGAGAGCAAGAGCTGTTTGAAAGGGAGGTTAGAAAGCAGCTGTTTCTCCATCTGCACCATCTAGGGATATGTTCACACCTTCACTTTAAACCTTCTTCTGTCCAGATCTGACTGCTCACATCTTTTCATTTCTGTTTTATTTGTGGATTTTCCGTTCAGGAAACTCCAAATGGAGGATGAAAAGCCCACAAATAAAGCAGACAGAAATGGAAAGGTGTGAGCAGTCAGACCTGCAGATGGACTGAAGAAGGTGTGAACCTGACCTAGGTATGCTACTACTCAGGCACATGGGAGATATAATATGATGGTGAAATAATTTGGTCACTCAAAGCTCGTGCGCTGATGATTTGTAGAAATAAGAAAAATGGTTCTGATTTACCTGTAATGCAAAACTCAGAAAACAGATACTGCTAGGGCGAGTTCCCATTCAAGGAATAAAGCGCTATACACAAGGCTATTTACATCGGGATGTAAAGCATGTTAAAAGAAAGCAAAGAAGCATCTGGCAATCAGATTCAACCTCGATTTTGTGTACCCACTCTTAAACACTTAAAACGCTTCCAAAAACGGATTGGGGAAAGTGATTCTTTCCCCTCCTCAGCCTTTTCCCACCCTTTTCTCCCCATTGCCCAGGGCGCACGGCAGCAGTGGCAACTCAAGCCCCCTTTGCCTGCCCCACCTCCACAGCCACTATCCCCAGCAGGGGGTCCCTCTGAAAAAAGCACCCTGGCTGGGTGGCTGGCTCGCTCTGCTACTGCCACCGCCTGCGCACACACTTAAACATACACACATCTCCCAGTTCCTGCAGCAGCTTCACCCCGAAAAAAGCACCCTGGCTGGCTGGCTGGTAATCCAAAGAGCACTTGTATCACCCTGCTTCTCTAAAGCTAGGGCAGCAACATTGTCCTCTCTCAGGCAAGTGAGGGGCTGAGATGGGGGCCTCAAGCCCACTCTTTATTGCAGCAACAAAGCAAGGTCAACAGTCCAGAGTCAAAGGCCAGGATCAGGATAAACAGAGCAAGGGTCAAACAGTCTAAAGTCAAAACCCAGGAGCTGGTATGCAAGTCAGGAAACAGAGACATCAGCAGGAGGTTACAGACTTTTGGGAAGAATGATTGCCAGGAACATTTTACCTAAGGAGCTGCAACTGTTTTTATGCCTCAGTTGGAGCTCAGGCAGCCAGTGAGGTGAGGTTTTATTGCTTAGCATCTCCTGAATAGCCTTTCTGATTGATGGAGCACTGATTTCATCCTTTGTTGTTCTGCCAGAGAAGGTCTCTCACCAGTTTTGTCAGCAGTCTCTGGTTCAGTGTCTGGAGACAGTCAGCCTCTGTGATACTCATGTTTCTCTGGCCTTGAACTTCTGCCTCTCTGGCCTCTGAATGGTTTATGGTTGGCTCTGCTATAGGTGCCATCTCTCAGCAAACGGATTCATCATCCAAGTAGGAGACAGCTGGTGGAGGGAATGGCATGACAAAAATAGAGAGAGAGGATGGGGCATTGTTTTATTCATTGCTGTAATAGGGTACCCTGAGCGGCTGCTGAAATAATTGCAGCTCCCTCTTCCATAGGGAACAATGGAACTTTAATTTTGTCCACAATCCTTCCTTCTGGCAGGGATTATTTAAAAACAAAACAAAAACAAAAACACCCTAGCGGTTTGTGACAATGCTACAAGGTTAAGAATAAAGTATTCCCATGCAAGTGCAGGATAATACTCAGTTTCCTCTACAGGACCCCATCCTCTTTCTTGGCAGGAATATAAGTACCTATAATTACCAGGTAAAGGTTGTGTGTAGCCAAGGCCCAAGAAAAAGGGTCTGGTAACAAGGCGAGGTAGGAGAGAAGCAGCCGAAAATGACCGCCTATGTCAATGGCAAAAGTATTTATAGTGGTATAATCAGTTTTTCCTCGAAGGTAAATTGGTAAGGAGCAAAAGAAGTCATCAGATACTAATTTGGATGCACTTGTAGGATGGCTACCTCTGAAGAACTTGCTGAGCTCAGTGTTCCTTTATCTGCAGCTCCCCAAAAAGCTACTGAAAATGAAAGTGAAGAAGAGCCCCCAGAAACTGCTCAGAAGAACACCAATAAGAAGGGGAAAACAAAGAAGTCAAAAAAGGTAGTCAACTGAGAATGGGCATGATAATAACCCATGATTCTGAAGGTCTTTTGAACTATGATGGGATCTTGAAGTATGCAAAAGGATGTGTCAAATATTCCAAAGAAATTCCACATTGTCAGCAAAAAATCTGGGTTTTTTTTAGCACATAAGCATGCTTTTAATCAGGCTAGTGAGAGAGAATGAGTACTTATCTACCCACCCCTGCATTCACTTGCAATTCCCCGGCCTTCCAGAGCTTGTTCTCCTATCAGAACTTTGCACAATTCTGTAGAATCGGGAAGGCCAGAAGAATGGAAGTGAATGAAAGAGTGAAGGACAGATAATGGTTCCTTCTACCTCCTAGGAAATCTCTATCAGAAACACCAGTCTTCTTGCTAAAAGTTCTGTTTTTTCACACCACTAATGAGATGTGAAACTTGGAAGACTTGCATTGTTAGCAAATTTGTTCCTGAACCAAAAGAATTACAGATTGCACTGTATGCTGTAGAACAGAGCCCACCTGACACTTGTTTTCTCTCTCTCCTTTACCTATTTCACCCATCTCATCATTAAACTACAGCTGGGAAGGCAGACATTCCAGAAGGAGTCTTAGGTCATTAGCAGAGTTATCTGCTTTGCCTGCAGAAGGTCTCAGATTCATTTCCCAACATCTCTCCTCCAGAACAATGTAATTGGAAACCACTTATTTATTAATACCAAGAAAGCTATTTGGAAAGCGTCTACACTGCCACCAAAAGCTAATCTCAATTCAAAGGCATCTTTCCCCCTTACCTTATGCAGGCTTGCAATCTGAAGGCAATTTTGCATTCCAGAGATAGTCAATAGGAGACTTCTCAGCTTTTGGCTCTTCCTTATAATTTACTCAGTGTTCTCAATTTTCCTATATGTGAAGGACAAGTGATTTCAGGCAATTGCCAGGGTCACTTTTTATTAAGACTAGCCTCAACTGCCATTTTCCATATCCCACTCAATGTAAATTTGTTTTATAGACTAGAATATTGCACATCAAAGACTGCAAAAATAATCCACACTGAATGATTTAGATAACTAAGGTAGCAACTACGCTGACAATTTTGGGTGGATTCCAGCTGCCTTCTATCCATAAAAATTAAATTGAAACATAATCATCCACATGAATCCTTTAGAATCCAGGGTGAAATTCACACTTTGCTGCCCCTCTGTGGATAGCAAAGGTTGAGGTTCCCCACATGTATACTAAGCATTCACACTAGCAAATGCTAGAACATGGGATCCCTCCCCACACACATCTGCAGACTTATCTGAAGTGTGGATGTGTGTCCTGGGCAACACCATGTTGCCTCCCAATGCCGCCATCACCGAGACAACAGTGATGTCATGTGACACACCAGCAGTCATGTGACACACCAGTGTGCTTGTGCTGTGCATCATGTGCTCCTTCATGCACCATAGAGGTGCAGATGGGCTCGCAGGTGGCTGTGACTGGATGCGACTGGACGCGGTACGTAAACGCGTAGAGCACATAATCGTGCTCCGCGTGTAGTTTGCTTCCAGTGCACTGAGTTGGAAACAACTCCTTCCAGAGCAGACACTCCATCTGGGAGCACACTGGAAGCGAACTATGGGGCCAAGTGCAGAAAGGCCCCTGGGCAAAATTTGCTTCTGCAGAGTGGGTTTGATAAATACTGGCCTGGATTGTCTTTGGATGGAGGAAGTTTTCCAAGGTGGGGAAGAACTGTCCCTTTTAAAAACATCTGCCAATCACTTGTACAGGTGGGCTGGAGCCTGGCAGTGCAATGCTCCCACTTTGGAAATCTGTGTACCACGTGAGGTTAGGAGTCTGGCTCATTTAGCCACCCATGCAGCTCCGGGGGGCAGATCAATGTTGTCATTTGCAGTTTTCCAGCGACTGAACATTTCTGCTATTGGACCTGTCCCAGTGTGGAAAAATGGGGGCATGTGGTATATCACTGCATTTGCTTGAAGCAGTACTTGAATGTGGTTTAATACCTCGCCTCCTTCTCCTTTTAGAACCTACATATTTCTCCTATGAGCCAAAATAACACTTTAGCACCTGTGACCATGAGGTGGTTTCCTTGAACTCTGCTTGGCATAGTTGGACCTATGCTAAGGGACTGCAGTTGCTATAGAGTGGGAGAATGGTTGATGGGGATGGGCAGGGGATTTATGCCCTTGAGGATAACACAATGTGACAAACCAAGCATAACAAATCTGTGCTACAGTGCTTGCTGCATAGTCCCCTTCATCCTTAAGCTCCCTTGCAGTTTACTAGAGAGAGGACTTCCCTTGGTTCCTCTTTTGCCGCCTTACATTTTAGATGGTCCTGGCAAATGTGGTTTGGACTACAGCACAGGATAGAGGGCACGCATCCTAGAGACTTCCTACAATAGGCAGAAGAAGCCAAGAAGGAGATTGAGAGAGAGAGAGAGAGTTAGGGTCAGGTTGTAAGCATGAAGAACAAGCCATAGCAATAATATAGACTCCAAAACAATGTGTGCTTGTCTTGTGATAATCTTGCTGAAGGGACTAGGGCACTGTATTCATGCAACAAACCTCCCTTTGTCTGTATGGACTGCAGAAGGACGAGAGACCACCTTCCCCAGTCATTGAAGTGGACAACCTGGAAGAATTTGTGCTGCAGCCAGCTCCTCAGGGTGTGGCCATCAAATGTCGGGTCACACGTGACAAGAAGGGAATGGACCGAGGCCTCTATCCTACATACTACCTTCATCTTGATAATGAGAAAAAGGTGAAAATTTTGAGCGAGAAAGAAGGTTGCCTTACAGAAAAGTAACTTGATGGATGAAAGTGTTGATAAATCTATCTTGGTCAGGAGAGAACTCTTAGCAGTCAGTTTCTTAAAGCCAAATCAAAACCACAGCCAGACAGGGAGAATAATTACTCCTTTATGTTTCATTGGGCAGGCACAAATAGAGTCATTGCACCCCTTGTGTGGTGGCATCACACCATGGAAAGCATCCTCCATGGGGGCTATCATGACTTTTTTCAGAGAGCTCTCCTTTCCCCCAAAACAGCTGATGTAGCTTTTCTCCCAAAGCAGGGCTCTTTATACCTCACCACCTTGTCCCGAGCTGCTGCCAAGGTTTTTAGCAACACAACCATTAGCATGGCATAGCAGTGGATACACAAGTCATTAATGGGGCATACTGATGCCTGAAAAAGCAGGCTTCTTGAAGAAGCATATCAAATGACCCTTTCACTACATCTGATGTTAGTGTGCACTTTGTGGGCCATTAACCCTCTAACCTGACCTGTACTAGGATGCATGTTGCATATAGAAATCACCTTATTTGTAAGTTAATCTATTAAGGACTGGAATGTTTGTGGCATTTTTTTTTAATGGTAGGTCAACTGTTTTCAAAAATAGTGATCCTTCAAATAATGCTGCTTCAATATAACAAAGGCCCTTTCCACACTTGGCCTTATTCTGGAATATATCTCAGGATCGGGGTCTCTTATCTGCATGTTATTGCAGGCTACAGCAGGTCCTAGTGAGACTTGCCATAGCCTGTATTAGTATGTGGACAAGAAACCCCTATCCTGAGATACATCCCAGAATAAGGCCAAGTGCGGAAGCAGCCATAGAGCTGATTTTCATTCTAAGTGATACAGCAGTCCCGCATTTTTCACTAGCATTAGTATCCTGCTTCAGATTCATGAACGTTAAGGACAGCTCTGCACCAGTGAGCTTTATGCACCACTAAGCATACCAGGAACCTTTCTTCTGCACTCTGGTGCAATCTGAAGGACACCCCACTCCTTGCTAGGATGGAACATAGACCTGGAGCACCAAAATGTTGGTTTGGTCTAGACTACTAGTAGACCTCTTTTCTGAAGTCTACCAGAATATTAGGGGATGGTTTTGCAGACAGCATTTCTCTGTGGTCCCACATACCGTGAGAGTCATTGCACTGGCACAAGAAGGTACACTGCTACAGCATGCCCTCTGGAATTGAGAGATTTCAGAAGCCCCCAGCTCTGAAGCTGGTGTGAGCTTCAGAGCTGGTACAAGGGCTGAAATGAACCTGCCTGTTCCCAGAGAGGATGGCCTTCTTTCAGTCTAGGAGCCATCCATCCACTGGGTTCTGGGCTACTTGGTCCAGTGTACCAAGATAGGTCTTAAATCATTGTGCTTATGGGAAAATAGGGATTGGGTGAATCACATTCACAAATTTGTTGGGGGGAGGAGAATGGGAAAAGGATGCAACTCGTTTCTAATGCTGCCTGAGACCATAAGAGTAATTGACAAATAGAATCAACTGGCTTCCGGTTGTTTCAAGACTGCCAGAATTAGCAAGGCCAGGAATCTCAAGTGACCAAAGTATACAGGGGTATAACTCAAAACCCCATCAGTATCAGAATTCAGAACTGCAAGAATCCAGAGCTACCAACATTGGCATTGCCAAAACTCTGAATTGACCACAGCTAGCAGTTTCAGCCACCACCACCACCTGAAAAAGCTTTAGGACAGTGCCAGTCTTTGGTGTTAACTTGTGAATATGCAAATCACAGATGCCAAAATCTTATACAACTGCAGATACACAAAACTCACAGATAATAGAGCCATGAATAAAAAAAGGACCACCACACACCATTTTAGTGCCATCCCAGGAACCAAATGTATGATTGACTGATTCATTTCTGGCCACCAATGAACTGTGTTTTTTGTTTTTGTTTTTTCATTTTCCTTGCAATTCAGAGTAGAGCAATCATGATTTTTCAAAAGCAAATGACAACGATAATTAATGTAATTAAATTCCTCCACACCCATACCCACATCCACACTGAGCATATAGAACAGAAACGGAATAATTTTAAGGACCATTTATCATTAATGCCAAATCACAGAGATTAAAAACCACAGTAACTAAGCTTTTAATTAAAGGGCTTTTCTGCACTCGCCTGGTATATCGGAACGAGCTGCTTGCCAATAAACTTCTTCCACACAGGACTAGCACCATCCTGGTCCAGAACCCTCCTAAGGGCTCTATCCTGGTTAAGGCACCATACCTGGAAAATACACTTGCACCTTCTCTTCCCTGGGAATTGTCTCAGGGAAGTGTAGATCTGGAATGGATTGGGCATTTGCATTTTGAATGTCCAATCCATCCAGCACTTCACCAAATGTCCTGCCCTGCCCCATACACCTGTTCCCAAAAGAGGTTCAAAGGGTGCATGCCAGGCTGTACTAGCCACGTTCCAGATGCAGCTAATATAGCTGTGAAGTGCTTTTTAGTGCTTCACCGCTATATGTTTGGGCAATAATATGGCAGTGTGTCTACTCCCAGATTAGCCTTTTCACCCAAGTATGAAAAAGCCCAGTGTTAATACGCTTGCAAACAGGACCACCATCAAACTAGGATAGGGAGCTTCATGTGAGCTACAAAGATTATATTCAGAACCCTGGAGGTAGTTCATGCATGCCCTCGTGCACTAGGCGCAATATTGGAGCAACAGAGACAGAGGCCAGTCATTGTGAAGAGTAGATGGTGCTTACAGAGGAAATATGCTTAGCCTATAGAAGAACAGGAGAACAGCATCCACATTTCTACTAGTTTTGGATCAGGAGGACAATGTTGTCCCAGTCCTTCCAATGCAGATGGCACCTGCTGGGCTTGGACTGGGACAGGCTGGAGTAGATTAGTGAAATTCCTCCTAGGGAAGTAAGTGAGAAAATGGTCAAAGTGGTAGAGGACTTCTGCTGAATGGGACATAGTGTTAAATAAATTTTACATATTTATTTGTGGAGTCACTGTTTTAATTCTAGTCCTAGGGCAAAGCGATATTTCAGAAATATTAAGTACAAATACTGCTGTAATCCGCCCCGACATCTTCAGGTATAGGGTGGAATGGATGGATGGATGGATGGATGGATGGATGGATGGATGGATGGATGGATGGATGGATGGATGGATGGATGGATGGATGGATGGATGGATGGATGGATGGATGGATCTGTAGCAGTAAGGTATACTGCTATAAATTTTACCACCTGAACTGATTTCCTCCTGTCCCTCATAGGTCTTCCTGCTGGCTGGTCGGAAGCGCAAGAAGAGCAAGACTTCTAATTATTTGATCTCTATTGATCCCACTGATTTATCTCGAGATGGAGAGAACTTCGTTGGAAAGCTGAGGTTAGAATTGCTATAAGAAAACAATAAAAAATATCTAGGACACCCCAAAGGGACCAAAGCCATTATATAAGGCTGAATTTGGTCTTAAATGCAGTACAGCTGATGAAAATGACATTACTTGGGTATCTGGGAAAGAGTTGTTTTCTGCTTGAGCCTTGTATTTGTAGTTATCTAGGACAATTTTATAAGGAATCAAAACAATATGTGAGAAAGTCACCTATTTAAAAGTAGGACAGGCTCTGAACAGTGCCATTTTGTGGTTCTTACTTAGATGGCCTACTTTTTGTGTTCTGCTGCTCCACAGTGCCACCAAATGGAATTTCCATTATTGTCAAAGCAAGAGCAATTATTCCTACTGTTTCACTCCAGTTAGGAAGACATCATTACTTGGGTTACTAAAAGAGTCGCAGACGTGTACAAGAGGCCGGAATCGCCAGGCATGAGAAATAGGGATGTGCTAAATCATATTCATATTTGCAAATTCAATAAAATATTTTGCATTCACAGATGTTCACACTGAATCGGATAATCTGTTTTTTCCAGATATCCAAAATTTCAGTAGAAGAGAATTTAGTTTCCTAGTTGAAAAAAACGACCGAATCAATTGAGCATTCATATTTCACTGTGTTTTGGGTCATGAAAAATTACTTTTCAATGGGAAAAGTCATGGAAAAGTTTGCATAAAAAAGTGCAAAAAGTATCCAGAACTTCAATTTGACAATTTGACAATGAAAATAACTTTTGAATTTTAGATTTGATAGTGAAATGAACGAGGTTTTCATAAGTCTAAAGAAAAGACAAACCTGATGGGGTCCTAAAAACAGGTGTACATACTCAGCAAGGAGGGGAGGAGAGGAGAGGAGGAGGGAATAGAAACTGAGTTTGATAGGGACTGAATGAAGTAGCTCAAACATGAAAAGGAATATTTCTTCACAGGAATATTAGCTATTAATATACTCTGTGTGTGTGTGTATGAGAGAGAAAGAGAGATCACAAAAAGACGTTAAGCGGCAAACTCCAAGCAGTAAGTGATAAAAGAGTGGGGATGGCCGGCATCTCTGTCCCCCACAACCCAGTGGCTGTGTACAGAGCCCCACACCTCCACATTTTTATTCCAAGCTTACTAGGCCTTTGTCAAGGTAGCTTACTTGAGACCTTCGGGTATAGGGCAGGATAGAAATACAAACAAACAAACAAATAAATGTTGTTCCCTCATAGGCTAAGGTTTTGAAAATACCAATTTTGCTCATAGGTGATCATAAAACGTGGCTGTCTTCATTTAACACAATCCTGGAAATTTGCAATAATGCAGTTTGGAATCCTCTGAACCACTGAGTTACACAGGGCTATTAGGACTCCCCTCAGTGGAACTTGAGGCATTCCCATAGGTAAATCTCAACACTGCTTTCTATTACATGAGGTTTGCAGGAACCAAGATATCATAAACTTTTGAGCAAGCTTTTGAATCCCTCAGAACTCTTATTTGAGTTTGATTTATTTTTTATAAAATTTCCTTATCTCTCTCTCTCTCTCTCTCACTCACACAAACACAACACCTCCATAACACCCCATTTTCTCTTATTTACTTATTGGACTTCGAAAAAAATAATGCATTTTTTAAAGAACATGCATTTGGACACAGAAGTTGCAAGCAATTTCCTAGGCAAACACTGTTTTACATCTGATCCTAAATATTCCTATGATCTATTGACTGTAATAATCGTGAATTGTTCTATTGTGCTGTTTTACTGATGGCAATCGCACATATTAGCATATGCAATTAATATGCAAATTAATCTCACCCTTCTCTTTCTTTTAAAAATCAGCACCTTCTTTTGTCTTCTTAATTTTTTAAAAAAATTTGTTGCTCCTTTTATCCTCTTTATGGTAATGTGTCTCTGGCCACATAGATCTCTCTTACCATAGAATTGTACTCCTTGATCAGAGGCTTGGCTGATGGCTCCGGTCTACTTGAGGCTTCCAGATTTTGTTGGATTCTGTGGCCAGCAATCATTGAAGCTGGGAACTAGGATAGCAACTATTTCTAGAAGGTCAGAGGTTAACTATGTCCAACCGAGACCAGCAAACCAGAGATGTTATCAGATCTGTTATCAAGCTTGTCCCTTGGAGGCACAGCCGAAGTCGTTTGACCGGTTCCATTTGAAGGAGAGGAGAGGCATGTCACAATTGCTTAGGCCTGGATGTTGGGAAATACTCCAGATGCCCTGATTGAGTGACCTTCCCTGTTTATCCCTTCCCACTCACGTATTCCTCCCCTAGTAGACAGATAAATACATGTATGCTACACCCATATCACCAGACGGGCCATGAAGGAACCATCTTGCCTTGGGAGAGGAAGAGAGAAGGAAGCTGGGTGAGCACCTTCCATCAAGCTCCCAGCATTGGCCCCTCCCTCCCAACTGCCACCAGACGGGCCATGAAGGAACCATCTTGCCTGTGGGGAATGGAGGAGGAAAATAAAATAAAAGTTTTTACCTTTGCAAGGACTCTGCTGCCGCCAGAGCACCCCTCTTCCCTCCCACACCATTTTCCTTTTGTTTCTTGTCTCTTTAGATTGTGAGCCTGAGGGCAGGGACCTGTCTAAGATTAATATAATATTGTAACCCGCCCTGAGACCTTCGGGTATAGGGCGGGATAGAAATACAAATAAATAAATAAATAAATAAATAAATAAAAATATCAGTAAGACAGAAAAGGAGAAATTATGTAACATTTTCCTTTCTCAAATCACTCATATCCTCCAAATGATTTCTGGTTTTTTATGTAGATCCAATCTGATGGGCACAAGGTTTTCAGTGTTTGACAGCGGTGTAAATCCCGACAGAGCAAATGCAGATTGGTCAAATGTGCGCCAGGAACTTGCAGCTGTGGTTTATGTGAGTGGTCAGTTTGGGAGATTTTTACAGATACGTGGCAGCTTCGTGCCAGTGGGAATTTGGAAATTTGGGCTGATCGGTCTTTGTAATAAGGGATGGTTGAGAATTCTCTAGGAATGAGAAAAACTGCCTCTGAACCAGAAACTGTTTCCAATTGGCTGAAGTTAAGTCAGGGCAGTGATAATATGTAATGCCCACTTTATATGTGATGGCACAATAATCTGCAGCTGAGGTGGAAATATTCTTTCCATTCTTTTTAATTTATACCCAAGTATTTCTCATATAATAGAATTAGAGAAATCTATGGTATGTGTTAGATAGCCCTGTCTATGTCAAGTTTGAACACTTCTTAAGCATCTCCCAGATTTTAAGCCAAAACTGTCTTACCAGTTTGGAGGGGTGAGGTCAGATTGGAAGCCTCCCCTTCATTTCTCTGAACCACTTTGATCCACGGTGATCTACAAACAACCCCTGAGTGGCACATATCCATCCCCCCGACTTGATCTCTTTCCCCAGATCTCAGAAGGCACTTCCTTCAAAATACCAGAAAAGAAAGGTGGCAGAGTAGGTTCCCGGGAATAGGGTGGCAGTTCTGGAGGACTATTCCCACTTCAAGATCTGCTTCATTTTCTAGGCCAAGAGCAGGCCGAAGATAGATCATCATCTGCTAAGGAGATAGTGGTGGTCATTCACACTGCAAGCACTAAACTAGCCACATACATAGCCAGCAGTGCTAGTAGTGAAAAAAGCCAGCCTGGGGCTGCCTGGATTACCAAATGGAACATCTGATGCAACACCCAGTGAGAGGCTGGACATTATCGTGAAAATCCAGCAGCTGCACTCAACTTCTCACCCACAGTGGCACAGCCATGCTACATCTGGAAGAGGGTGTGAAATCAGCTCCCCAGGAGTGATCCAGCCACTTCTAGGCAGCCTGTGGGCTCATTTTTTTAGCAGCCCTCAGCTGGAGCACTCTGGGAAGATTCTCTCACTCCATAGTGGCTGTGGCAGCAGAGCAAACCAGATGCGCCTGACCATTGAGCAGATAGAATGACTCCAGCTAGCACATGAAAAAGGTCCCCCTTCTCCAGTTAAAACAGTATATAGGATTTGTTTTAATTAACACACCCCAGAGACAAAAAGGAAATAAGGTTGCTGAGTGGCAAGTAAGGAAGAAACTTAGGACAAACAAATTAATTGCTGTATGCAATTAAGAATCAGTCTTGGGAATACAATGAAGTTTCCACCTAACGAGCTCCTGTTTGTTAAATCTGAAAGGGAATTAAATTGAAGTTCTTGCTTTTTTAAAAGAATCTTTACAAAGTTTTCCGAAGAAAATATTACTGAACTATGAAAGGGAATAAAAGTTCACTGCTGCCAAAAAACAGTCGCAAAAGATCTCAGTTCACAGTAGGAAAAAAAGAAACAGTAGCAAAACTCAATCGAGAAATGGGTGGAATCTGGTCTGAAAGGACCCTGCCTACTAGCCCCATGTTAAGAAAACCAGTGGGAAATAGATCCATTATATGCCAGAATGACACAGTAGAAATAAGCCAGTTCTGTTCCGAGAGTAAGTGAAGGCAAATAAATGGTGACACTGTTTGGGTTCTTCTTTCAGGAGACGAATGTATTAGGGTTCAAAGGACCTCGAAAGATGACTGTAATTATCCCTGGAATGAACTCAGACAATGAGAGGGTTCCAATTCGACCCCGAAATGTAAGTTAAGAAGTATTTCATCCAAGACACGGCCTATTCTTAGTAATTCTGTGTTCACATCCAAGATTAAATCTGGTTTCAGTCCCCTTTTCAAGTGAGATAGCACATCAGGAAAGTGAAGAGCTGTTTTCTTTTGGCATTCTCTAACTCAGAAAATTCACCTTTGGGTTAGATAATATGCAAAGAAAATGACTAGTCATTTTGTGGATATACACTTTCTTATTTCAAAGATGGACTGAAGTTGGATTAAAGTGTAGTTGTGTCTGCAGCTCTAGTATGTATGAAGCACTTTATTGCCATAGCTTTGGACATACTCATGTCCAGGAGGATGGATAAGAAAACATGGGAAGCACACAGAATTCTCGAGGATAAGTTGTTACACACTGGCCAGCATCTTGTATGAAGATCATAAACTTGAGAAGGGAATGATTTCAAGACCTGCCCTCTACAGCATGGTTCAAGATGTTCCTTCAAATTACTGTTCCTAAGATTCCTGGCCATTAGACCATCAGTTTTGCTTTTAGGGCAGATGGGAACTGGAGTTCAGGAGATAACATAGAAGGTGTGAGCATAGAAGCCCCACCTGATGACTGATTATAAGGAATTGGGTGTGAACAGGATTAGGTCAGCTTCAGTTCAGTTTCTTAACGAGACCGTCTAGTTCAGCTAGATGTGATTACAGCCAGGGACATTATCCCAGAGAAGTCCTTTTGTGATATAAATCTGAATAGATAGCAAAACGAGTGTTAGGCACTGGTTGAGCACTGCAGCTGGACATGAAAACTTTTGTCCAAAGCTTTACTCAGCCATCTCCATGCATGTTTTCATAGAGATAGGGAGTGTAGAATTGAAGGTAATCTCTTCCTGAATAACCAAGAGGGAGGATGAATTACAGCAACAAAATCCTGTTGGCTTCATTTGCCTGCTACAAATTTTTATACCAAAAGAAAAGGAACTGAGGGGAAGTCTGGAGAAATATGCAAAGGGCTATGAGCTTTTATTCATGAGGATTGCGCTTTGGAAATTATCCTTGCAGTTCCCGCACACGTACTTCTGACCATGTTTGACATATTTATACCTTAACATCAAAGTTTCTTAGATAAATCTTTAGCTATGCAAGCATTCTTAAAAGGAACAAGACTGAAGGTTTTTGCATTTTATAGATTGCAGAATAAAGTACAGATAGACAGGTGGGTTGTTATTTCTCAATTTGCCATCTACCAAATATACAGGACCAAATCAGGTAGTGGTTCAGCAATAAGAGGCCTATTCGCACTAGGGTCTCCAAACGCAAGTAGGACACCCTGGAATGGAGCATACACATTGGCTGGAGGCCGGATCCATTTGGAATTGTCCCAGCCCATCCCAGGGCAGCTTACTTGAGTTCCGGTTGTAGAGCACAAAATCGTGCTCTATACCTGTCCCCACCCGTCCCCAGGCTTAACTGATGCGTTTGGGAGGGAGACCATATGCATTGCTTCCTCACAGCTGCTCAGGGCTCCTGCCCTCTGGCTGCTGCTATTGGCTGCTGCCGGTACGTCATCCTGTGACGTATCGGCAAGCAGTCTGAAGCTGGTGGAGGGGGCCAGACGGTTTGATAGGCCTGTTGACGAGCTGGGCCCATGCCCCGCACTCCCCTGCACCAGTCAGAGTGGTCCCGCCCGCCACATCCCATGTCAGGGGAAGTGCTCCTGGCCGTGCCCCAACACACTTGGAGCCAGGCACCCCTTCCCTCTCCGGGCACCGTAGTGGGCAGGCGGGGCTTGGGTGGGGCCCTCCCCCATGAAGCCAGCTGGGTGACCTTGGGCTAGTCACAGCTCTCCTCTGGGCTCTCACAGCCCCACTTACCTCACAGGGTGTCTGGTGTAGGGAAAAGAATAGAAAGCTTTGTCAGTTGCTTTGAGTCCCCTTAAATGGGTGAGAAAAGTAGGGTAGTAAAAGCCTACTCTTCTTCTTCTTCTTCTTCTCCTCCTCCTCCTCCTCCTCCTCCCCCCCCCCACACATCACGGTGGGTGCAGGGGCATGCACCAATGGCCCCCACCCACCGCGGAGCCGTCAAGCAGCAGGATGGGGCAGGAGAGGAGTCCTCCCAGACCGAGTCTGTCTCATAGCCAATTGTGGCAGCCCAGGGGTGGGATTCCCAGGCTTTGGGACAGCCATTCAGGCCGGAACACGTGGAGGACAGCTTCCCATTCGCGCCTAGGCAGGTAAGGGACGCCTTGGGAACACGTCCTTACCTGCCAATATGTATGGGAAGCTGTCCTCCACTCATTCCGGCCAAAGTGCTCTACAGCTGTCTTCGCTGTAGTGCAAAAAGGCCTCACGATTCCTGGAGACTGGAACTGGGGCACGGTATGATTGAAAACCTCACGTTTGCCTTTCTCAGCCATGGACTATTGCATAGCAGGACAGATCCAAACTTAGGCATGCAAACGTTAGTCTATCAGTTCTGCCACTTCTACCAGCCCTACAGGTTTACTCCAAAGAAGACGACTAGCTGATCTGACTATAGGCTAAAGTGAAGGTGCTCAGCTGAAGACCTCCTGGGGTACCTACAGATAGCAAGATGCAGCCATGGGATCTAAAAAAGATGCTGAAATTGCCCTTTGCTGGCCCATCAGACACAGGAGGCAATCACAGGCTTTTACCTGCGTCCACCAGCTCCTGTCGCTATCATTACTCTTGCAGCTAATTGGAAGCCAGCCAAATACACTTCTAGGTAACTGCAAAAGCAATGATGATGAAAGGAGACGGCAGACAAGTAGGCAGCATCACTGCTACAGGAAACTCAGAAACATCCCTGGATTTCTCATAATAGCATTATTACAAGATATCACCCTGATATTCTGGAGTTATAATGGTAATGCTACAATTATACGTGGCTTTCCCAATATAGTCCCAGGAGAATCACAGGTTTCTGAAATCTAAGAATCCAAGCCATGGTGCTGATGTCTGGATGACATGAAAAGTAATAAAAGTAATTGGTTGGTTTATTTAGATAAACCATAGACAATGCATGAATTTATTTTATTTTATTTGCCTGACTTTTTATCAGCTATGAGTAATTCACAGCTTGACTGAAGAGCTTGCACAGCTACCTCTCTGCTCAAAGCATTAAAAATGTTTTGGATATATCTATATATCTCAAATGTCTGAAATAAAATGTTAGCAAGGAGACTTTATGAATGACTTTCTCTGTTGCCTGTTCACCTCTTTTTAGGACAATGATGGGTTACTCATAAGGTGGCAGAATAGGATGATGGACAACTTGATTGAACTGCATAACAAAGCCCCAGTATGGAATGACGAGACCCAATCTTATGTGCTGAATTTCCATGGCAGAGTTACGCATGCATCTGTCAAAAATTTCCAGATTGTGCACAGCAGTGACCGTAAGTCTCCCAGAATGTGTGACTTGGGAGGGCAAAGAGTGTCCTCTTTGGAAGATACCACATTGCTCTAAGAGGTTGAGTATTAAAGAGATGTTATTGCTCTAGGCAGAACTTTGGGGCAAGACCACCCTTGAACCATCAGTACATTCCAGGAGGTACTGCATCTGAATGAATAAACAAAGGCAGTTGAGCAGCAAAAGTCTTTAATCTCCACATTTCTAATCCTTACACTTGACCTGAACAGCAGCACAAACTGTCCCTCAACAGAGGCCCATGAAAAAAGAGGTTTGGCAACCTTTGCCTTTATACACGGAACTTGTTCACATGGAATTGTCTCTGTGCAGCTGTGTTTTAAAATGGTAAATAAACCACAGAGTAGATATCTGAGCCGGGGCTAGCTAGGCACAGTTTGGAAATATGTTTCCTGAATAATGATTTGTGCAGGGGGCACAGACATAGTTTTCTGTATCAGTAGGGCAAGATGGGAAAGCAAGAGGAGTGGGCAAAGATGCCAACTGGAAGCTCTGCTTTGCTATCTCTAAACTGTTATTTGATCAGAGTTGCAACTTTTCTGGTAATAATTCACGGAGTGCCTCGAGTAGCCCTCGTGAAGCTGAAATGCTGTCTGCAAAGCTTGCTTAGATGGAATCTTCTTTTTTCCCTCCAGACACAAGCCTTCTTAATCTATCTGCAGTCAAGGGAACCTTCGGATAACCTGCAATCACAACATAGGAATGCACCAAGTTTTACAAGCAGCTTAAGTAGCCTTGCTGATCTCTCCTTGTGGATTGGCATGCAACCAGGAACCACTAGAGGGAGCATGATAGCAGGTTTAGGCTCTGATTTCCCAAAAGACTTGGAATTAGGCTGTTGTGATGTGTTGGTTGATTTTTGCAATTACAATTACCCCTGGGAACACGCCACGCTTCTGTATATGACCATAACAAGGCATTTGCAAATGCCGAAAAATACATAAAGTGTTCTGGATTTGTCAGGATGCAGGATACTAGCCTTGCATCCAAACAGCCAGTAATAGGTACCACTTGGGATCTACTGTATATTCTAGCGTATAAGACTACTTTTTAACCCAGGAAAATCTTCTCAAAAGTCAGGGGTCGTCTTATATGCCGGGTGTCGTCTTCTTACACGGCAAGTATATCCCAAACTCTATATTTTAACTGGAAAAGTTGGGGGTCGTCTTATATGCCCGGTCGTCTTATACGCCGGAATATACGGTAATCTCCCTGTCAGTAAAAACCATGCATTGAACAAGTTGCCAGACGCTGTACCAATGGCAGTCAAAAGATATCAGTAGGCAATTAGACTTTTTTTTTAGAAGGAGAAATTCTAATGAAGTTTTATGACCTAATTGTTACTGGCATAACTCGGAAATAATGAATGACAGGACGTTTGAGCCTTGTATGCCATTGGTGGTTGATTTGGCCCACTCAGACAGTTCTTAGGTATCTCTGAGAATCAGTGAGCACCTTTGGAAGACAGCAGTTCTGCTCTTGTTTATTCATTCATTAATCCAAAGATTGCTTCTGCCCTTTCAACTTCTGAGCCATTCTTTAAAAATACAAATAGCTTTAGGGTTTGCTATCTCGGGGAAGCTGATCGAAAGGCAGAAAAGGATGTGTACCTAGTAAGCAAGGAAGAGGAGAAGATAAATAAAGGTACAGAGATTGAGAATAGTGTGAAAAGTTTTTCAAAAGTAAATAATAGGAAATCAGATCCGGGTTTGGTGTCTGGCACAACAGAAGCCAGTGGTTTGCTCCCCAGTGAGATGGTGGGGAAAAAATAGCTCCATTTTATCTCAATGGGAACTATTTTTCAAAGTAGAGAGCAGGAATGGATCCCCATTTTGGGCCCAGGGAGGGATCACTTGAAGAAAGTAAAGGGCTAAAGCTTCTCTACTTCCTACTTACTCCATGGGTAACTTTGTAAACGGGCTTTGTTTCATCTCTCTCCTGAAAGCATGCATTTGGGCTACAATGGCCACAGGGATAACCCTGTATTTTCTGGGTAGCAATGGTCAAAAGCCTCCAGAGATATACATGGCATGCTGAACTCATCTGCAAAACTGGCACAATCTTAAGAAATCTGACACTGTAAGCAGCAAGAATCTCGACCCAGACCCCTTCATCTCACTTTGTTCGCGTGATTCTTAATTCCTGTCATGCCCCGTGATGCCTGTCCAGGCTCCTCAGGGGAGGAGAGTGCGGTTTCAATGGCACAACAGTCTGGGCAGCAACCGGAGCCCAGCAGTGTGGACATTAAGGTTCAGGGGCCAGTTTGGGGGGAGCACACAGACAGCTCTGGGGACGAGAGATCAGACAGTCAGCCCCAAGAGTGCCCCTCCCCTCTGCTGCTTCGACAGCAGAAACAGGTGACACGCAGATCGTAGCGGCTGCCGCAGCTGCGCCAACAATGACATGGTGCTGCCTCCCCTACTTAACTGAGCAGCACACACTGGGCTGGCGTTGCAAACAAAACTTGTGCAACTTCTGTCCGCACCTTCACCCGTAATCCTGACTCTTGTACCCCGCTGTGACCCTGCTGTACTTCTGGAACCCGACTTGGACTGACCTGACTCTTGCTGTGACTTTTGCCGAACTTCTGGAACCCCGATTTGGACCGACCTGATGCTGACTACTCTTGAGCCCCCACCAGACCGCCATAAGCGTGCATGTGCGTTTGCCTCGCTGCCCTCGCCCGCTTGAGACACAACAATGCCGAACATCACAACCGTAATAAAATGAGTGCAAGACATTGTAATGATGACACTTACTTCCCCCAAGAGGAGTGCTAGGTCTGTGGACTCTCTGTGGAATCTGCATCAGAGCACCAAACAGAAGCAGCCGAGCAATTTTGCAGTGCATATGACTTGTCCGCTTATCACCTGTCCAGCCCAATCAGGGGATGTTACTGTCTAGCGTGTAGAATTACAGGACAGAAAGAACCTGCTTGGGGCCTCAGTTATTTTTACAGTTTTCTTGTTACCCTCGCTGGCAACAAAGGGAGTCATGACCGGAGCAGTGACAGAGATGGCTCTAGAATGCCACAAATGTCTTGGCTAGGAATTCTGGTGAGGGGCAGGGTTAGGGCAGCATATATCGGCTCTTGTGCTCTGCCCACCCAGCTGGAAAAAGAAATGCACGTACTTAGTAGCGCTGTTGAAGAAACAGGGATTTCTTGCCCAGCAGGTGGCCAGTCAACTCCTGAACTCTGCTGTGCATTTCTCTGCCCCATCCTGCTGTCTTCTTAACATTTGAATGAGAGTGTCCTGAATTTCTTAAACAGGAGGGGAGGGTACAGCTTCCTATGTCCACACTGGCTTGGTACTTGGAAGAAAAAAAAATGCACTCTCCACCTTCCCATTGGACTTTCCCTGGAAAATCACTTTCCCTGGCTGCAGCTTATTTTGTTTTGTTTTTTAAACTGATTGTCCTGGTTCAGAAGAAAAATGCAGCAAGAATGAAATCTTTGAGAGGAGAAGGCTGAAGTCAAATATTTTCATCAGAGTCTCTTCAAAATTGGTAGTTCTGCTAATCCAGCCTTTTTTTCATGATACTATGCTGGAGTAGAAGAATTATGGGATGCTAACAAGGGCATTAAGGGATTCCCTTCCCCCAGATTCTTTCTTGAACTTCTACAGTGCTTTCCCAGTGTATTTTATGGCTGTGCAAGCTATGTAGCTCTGCATTTTGCTTATGCTAATTTATGCATGGTCGTTGTGAGAATGCTGGATTATAGCTTCCATTAGTCATGAGCAATGCCATGAACAGATAGCAGTTTCTCCACTAAAGCACTCAGGATCAAAACTGCCATTGACATTTGCATCTCTGTGGCTTTGTGGCCATGCCTCCATTTCAGAGGAGAGCAGACCCGTGGGCATATGCCTTGGCAGAAGCACATAGTTAGCCACAATATTGGGCACCTCTGTGGCTCCATTTCAAAGCATGGAGGCAATCTAATAACAAGCGTTTTTTTCTGAGGGCATAAAATTGCACGTGGCACCTACAATAGCAACTACGCCCTTTCAAAGTTTGCATGCACAATGTGGAGCGCTTCTTGGCGCCCCAAGTAGATATGGAGCAGGCAAAGATGTACCTGTGGGTGACTTCCTGGGTAAGTGCAGATGAAGCCTCTAGGACGGCTACTCTTGGTCTATCTGTATTAAGGAGGCACTTAAGGAAATCATTCATGTGTGGAAAAGGGAATATTGCACAAAACTGGAACCAGGGAGCCCTCTATGAAGCTGATGGGCAGAAGGGAGAGAACTGACAAGGGGAAGTATTTTTTTTCACACAGAGGGTCATTGGTCTATGGAATTTCTACCAGAACAGGTAGTAAAATAAATTCATGGAGGAAAGGTGTATCAATGGCTAATAGGAGGGATGCCTAGATACTGCCTCCAGGTTGGAGAGACAGGCATGATGCCTCTAGAGGCCATTAGCAGGGATTCAAGAGCGGTTGAGGATTTTGCCTTTATCTTCTGCTTGAGAATGCCTAGAAGCAATTGGTAGATTGCTGTGTGTGACAGGATGCTGGATTAGATAGGCTGTGGCCTGATCTGGCAGAGCTCCTCTTACACTGTTAATCTGATGCCTTCTTATCTCCTTTCTTACAGCCGATTACATCGTCTTGCAGTTTGGCCGTGTAGCTGATGATGCTTTTACCATGGACTACAATTATCCCCTGTGTGCTGTGCAGGCTTTTGCTATTGCTCTGTCCAGCTTTGACGGGAAACTCGCCTGTGAATAACACACCAGAACTGGATCATCTGCGTCTGGGCCAGTGGGACAAAATTGCTTCTCTCCAGACTGGCTGTTCCAAACAACTATTTTCTGTTTTTGGGCACCACTGAATTTTGGCTCCCCAGATGATAAAAAGAAAACTGAGAAGGAATAAAAGAATAGCTACCATTTCTAGAAACTTCCAGCAATATCTGGAATATAACTTTACAGATCAGTAAGAATAAATACTATATTCACACAGTAAATTTAGCTGCCAAACCTTATGTCACTCTGGTCACTCTGGTTTGCATTTGATTTGTGGGGGGGAAACAGCCTTTGAACTGCTTTAAACTATAGTGTTTTTTACCATGGCTGTAAAAAATGTATGTTTTAAAAGAATCTTCGATTCCTAATTCTCAAGTGATTTAGGGTGAGCTAATGGTCACATATAATCAACTGGTCATTCCCAGTCAAAGCACAGATAGTGAGATTAGACAACAGCAACCAGCCTAGATGGCTTTAAGGAAGGGTTAGACACAGTTATGGATGACAGATGTATCAGTGACTACTAGGGTGGATGCCTGAGTACATCTTTCAGGCTTTGGGGACAAGCAGGATGCCTCTAAGGCCATTTGCTGGGATTTGAGAGCAGGAGAAGTTGTCTCTGCTTGAGATGCCCGTGGGCAATTGGAGGGCCATTGTATGAGACAGGACGCTGGACAGGATGAGCTGTAGCTGATCCAGCAGGGCTCCTCTTATGTTCTTATCACTGGACAACTTTAATTCTCAAAAATATTTGCCTGCTTTAGATTATCTGCAGGTTAGAACTGGTGAGTAGATAAACTTGACAATTTAAGGAAAGTAAATGATTGCTTTCAATTCATTTTCTCTTTCTGATGATCAATAAAATATATTTGGTGTCACAGAGCTTCAGTTGCCATCTTTCTAGAAATCAAAGGCCTCTTCACACTACAGCCAGAACGGCTATAGCAAAGAAGGCTAAGACACACAGGAACGCTTTCTCCATTCACACGGAGAGAGGCAGGAACGCATCTACACACGTTCCTTGCCTCGCTCCATGCAAATGGAGAAAATGTTCCCACCTGTCCTAGCCTAGAAAGGCCAGGATGTGGGCAGGGCACTCCTCCCCCAGGCTCCTGCCATTGGATCAGGGAAGACCCAGGGCCGGAGGCCTGTTGGGTGCCTTCCTTGGGCTCCCACTCACTCCTGGGGCCCAGATCGGGCTCCTAGGGCCAGCAGGACCCCCACCCCACCACCTGATTGGCCAGGGACCTCCTCCTGCGCAGATGTCTAGTTGAAGCCAGGTTGTTCCCTGACCAATCAGGGACTGCCTGGCACACATGCGCTAAATGCAACCAGCCTTCTCGCCATAGTTACTGCCCAGCACCGAACAGGTAAGCCCCGTTCAGACGCGTGCACCCCTGGGGTGGGGTGGGGGTGTGGGGTATGGGTCCTGCTGGCACCAGGAAGCCTATCTGGCCCCAGGAAGTGTGTGCGACCACAGGGAAGGGAGGCGCCAGGGCTATCCATCCCTGGCTCCACAGCAGCCAATGGGGGGAGGCTGGGGGAGGGGCCCAGCTGTCATGGAGGGAGAGCGTGTGAATGCTTTCCCTCTGGTACAGCTGGGAATGCGCCGGGACGGGCCAAACATGCCGAGACAGTTTCAGAGTACTTTTTTGTGCTCTGAAACTTGAACACATGTAGACACGTTGGGATGGGGTGGGGTGGCCCTTAATGGAGCTGCCACCCCTGAAGAGCGAATGCTCCATCTCAACGTGTTCTACACGAGTTTGAAACTCCCTCATGCGAAAAGGCCTCAGGTCTGGTTTATCCACAAGAATCATGTAATGAGATTTGGGTGTATAAATCTGAAATGCCAATGTGTATGTGGACAACTGTGGGATCATAGAATCTTTGCCCCATCTAAATCAGTCTATCATTCCATCTAGATCATTGAGTGTAACTCCTACTGCATGCAAGTATTATTTAAAGCAGCATCTGCTTGAATACAGCTGGTGAAGAAGATGCCACACCTCTCTAGATGCTTGTTTTCACTTTTGAAGTGCTCTTACTGTGAAGGCACCTCCAGACAGCAAGAGGAAATCATGGATCTTGTTCAGATCTCACAATCTTCTCTTGCCACCCATGCCAGACATCAGGGGGAAATCCTGGTGCAAATCTGGCCTCCTACCGTGTCTGTTCCTTGCTGCACTTGCAAACAGACTTGGGGTACATCCAGACAGGATGAAAACAGCACCATTAAACAACACTCCTATGGTGAAGTCACCTCATGTATCATAGGCAACCCCACCATAATCCTGATTTTTCATCCCTAAAATGCACTAAAAACTATTGCTGGAAACCCCAGCCGGGTGGTGGGTTTTCCTGCAGAACTGATGGACTTCCCTCTCTGGATGAAGCAGAAATCAGAACTCCAGCCAGCAGACATGAAAAAGCCAAGCACGCATATGTGGTGGTGGTCACATGCACTTCCAGGAATTTGAGACAACTGAATTACCCAGACTGCATGCAACCCAGAATGCAGAGAGATGTGCACAAATGGGCTTTTTTGCATTTGATTCATATCAAATCGAATGTAAGAAAATTTGTATTTGTTCAAACAGATCCCCTTCGAATGTGGTAGGATTCTATTTAATACAAATGTATTCATATGAGTTTCTACGAATATCCGATACGAATGCATAAATATTGAATACTTACCCCGTAACATATCCACTCTGAAAGCGTCAAATCCAGCCTGAATCCACTTTAAATCCACTCCCAATCCATGTCGAATGCAGTCTGGAACAGCTGCAGGTTCATGAATGTTCCAAAACATTTGTATGAATATGCAAGTCAATGTAAGAATGTCGTAACATTTGATTCGTTTACGAATGTCCAAATTCCTACGCGAATATCGAATGCTACAAATATTCATGCACGTCCCTAACAAAGACAGCTCTGGGGCCACCACTGTCAGGATAGAAAGCAATAACAGCAGAGGAGCAATAACATTATTGCTTTCTACTGGAATATTGGACAGGAGGCAGCCTTGGAGGCAGGAAGCACGCACCCACTTCCCTTTGGGGTTCTTGTTGTTGTTGTGTGCATACTTCCTGTAATCTGGGTTCTGTTCAACTCAGATATCATGTTCAAAGAACAGACAAGGTAAGAGGCTTGGCATCAGAGATCACAGGAAGTCTTTCAAGAATCTCCCCTCTACCATCACCTTTGCAGTCCTGAAATCCAGACACTAAAGTAACACTGTCCCATCATGGCTGCCAGTGTTTCCACCTGTTGGTTTACTAGTCTTAATTTAGGCTCATATCTTCTATTGCAGGGTTTCCCAAACTGTGGGTCGGGACCCACCTCTAGGAAATTTAACCGTATTTGAAATAACTTTTTTGATGTAATTATTTAATTAAGTAATAAAAAAATGTATTAAAACTTTGTTTGTTATTTGAAAAGTCCTTTATTCATATTGGCAATGGTTAAATTTCCTAGAGGTGGGTCCCAAGTTGGTAAACTTATATTAGATGGGTCGTAGCCCAGACAACTTTGGGGACCACTGTTCTATTGACTTCAATCTGCTATTACAATCTAGTGGTTGGACCAAGCTACTGCCGCTTTGCTAACAATAAGGCTATTTCTCAGACTACAGTGATGATGATCACAGTACAGAATTCCCGTAAACAAGCAGCTTGCAATCTAAACTTAAATGGGAAAGGAAGGGTAACAAAATACGATTCTTAGCAAACTCTGTACATAGTGTTTGTCTTAGTAGTAGCCAACACAGGGTCCTCCAGATATTACTCAACTACAACTCCCATCAGTGCTGACTTGATGGTGACAGGTGATAGGAACTGAAGTCTAGCAATAACTGGGTGGGAAAAGTGAGTTTGGGGGAAGGATTTGAAGACATAGAATTTCACCAATGCATACTTTGGCATGAAACTATAAGTCAGAGACTGGGAATGGGGGACTGTCCTAAACATCTTTCTGGACTGTGGGAACAAATTCTCCATCCTTGCCAAAAAGGGCAATTTACAAAAGAAGTGAGATGAAAAAATGGATGCCTATCTTGCAGTGTTTTGATGTAGGTACTACTATTGGGGTGCCTCCAGATGTGGATAAAAAGGCATGATTCTCCCAGAACTATATTAGGACTGCCTCACATATCCATGGCAACCAGAATACTGTGGAATCTCAGAAAATCTATATTATAGGGATGACATTAACTTTCTCATAATATTGATACCAACTTGGCCACTTACCCAATCTTCCAACTGTCTGCAGGATTATTGCTCTTGCAAAATAACCTGATGCTGGCAAGCCTGGAGAAAAAGAGAAAAGTGGATGGGTGCTTGCTTGCCTCTGGTTATTTTGCAAGAGCAGCAGTCCCATGAGCACCTGGCAGACGAGGTAAGCCTGGAATTGTCCTGGAATTGCCTCCTGCCATCTGGCAAGTGCAGTGAGAAGCCACTGTGAGATCCAAACAAGACCCCACAATTTCCTCTCACCATCTGGAGGCACGCTTAGGCCCTTGGAAGCCTGAAAAGAGATTGAAATTAGGTTTGGGAGGGGGAGTTTGATTTTAATTTCATGACACCCTTCCTGCTTTAAAAGGTTGTGAAAGCCTAAAATAAATGGTGCCGTAACTGTGTTAAAGGCAGAGCAGCTGTGTCTCTGCCCCATCTCATCCCTACACCTGAACAGGATTAAGCTGAGGGATTTCCCCACTTGAAAGAGGCCATCAAGGGATGAAAGCACCAATGGGAGTGCATAGGTGATGCAGGAAGTGTTTGATGACACTGACTCTAAAGGTGTGGTGCTCTGATTTGTGAGTCACTTAAGAGTATCGATGAAGGGGTATGAGGGTTTGCACCCCAAAATACATTAGAAAAACAGTTGGGCTTCTTCGGGGTGGGGGGTCCTATAGTGGTTGTATGGAGGACTGGGTGTGTTTAAACATGGTTAAGACACAGGAGTGGTTTAAGTAACAATTCTTCTGCATTTCAATAGGGAAGAGCAAGAGGCTTTATTTCCTGCCCTGATGCCTTTGTCTAGTATTACTGTGGGATAGCCGAAGTCTTCCAGGTCATGGTGACTCATCCATGTAGGTGTAGAAGGAAGGGTCTGGAAGATGTTTTGTACATGTGAGCTGCAATTAATTGTTATTGTTAGTCTTATTAATGATCAAAGGGAAGTCATCTAGCAGGCAGAGCCCTGAATGTTTCTGGCTTCTTTCCCTCTCCTCCCTTACCTTTCTAACATGGAAACTTCTGATGCAATGTTTCACAGTGCTATTTTCCACCCTCCCGGGACTTAGCAGTTTTCCAGCTGGAAAAGTCAAAGGCAGCTGTTAAATCAAGTATTAAGCAGCTTACATTAACACACCCAAAAGTTTAGTTTCAGCGTATCAGGAAGCATCTACGTGACATGTCTTGTGGGTTTAATCTATCTGTGTCACACAACTATGGATGCCACCAAGTCTTCTACACGTGAGCATTAAAGAGGCCATCCAAGGTACGATTTTGGAAAGGTGAGGGTGGCTGCCTCCCTCCCACTCTTTCAAAACTTATTTTTATTACTGAAGGGCACGGGGAGAAAAGTCTCTAAACTAACAAGTAGGCTGCTTTTTGTGAGTTGTCATCCCTAAAATGATCTACAGCACCTTCTGCCCTCACCGGCTGTGAGGAGGAATTTAGCTGGAACACAGACTCCAGTTGTCAGGAACCAGGATACACTGTCAACAGCCACACTATATATCCTGATGTTATTACAGTAGTCCAATAAATTTGAAAACAGGAAAATTCTAGATGGATAAAGCATGGAATTTAAAACACGGAATTTAGGCTCTGTCCACATGGGGCAGATGTATAGCGCAATTATCTCTATGCTATGGTGGGATTGCCCCATGCAAGCCAACCATAACATTTCCCACCCAGGTCAGGCACTATCATTTTAAACATAATGTGTATTGTTTTAGTGTTGTTGAATTTTTAAAGTCCTTTAATGTATATTCTGTCCTCTGCAGCTCAAAGATCAGTGCCAATATGCCTCTAAACACCAGTGGCTATTTGGGTCTTCTCATAGGCCACTTCTTTTACCACCATGAAAACATGTTAGACAATGACTGCACTTTTGAGTGGCCTCTGTGCCTACACAAGGAATACATGGAAGCCCTCCAAGCACAGGCACAAAGATTTCAAAATGGCAGCCTCAGGGATGACAGTGAAGCCATCAAATCCCATCCTGAGGCTTTCTAAATCTGGGTGAGGTTTGCAGGGAAGGCTGGTCTGGCACTGATACTGTGTGGAGACACACCCTGGGTACCTTGAAGGAGGATTTATTTATTTATTTATTTATTTATTTATTTATTTATTTATTTATTTATTTATTTATTTATTTATTTATTTATTTATGCACCCTAATTGTGAGCTCCCTAAAGATGTGTAAAAATGTTCTGTTCTACTACTTGGGTAAACAAAAACAGTTATTCTTAGTGCCTAAATGATAGCAATGTGAGGCTACAAGTAAAAAAGTAAAGTAAAGTCACAAAGTAAAAAAAAAAGACCAGAAAAATCACTTCTAAAGTACATTAGATGTGCATTAGAGCATTAGTGCCAGATGCAACCACTTCTAAGACATTTTTGATGTGCTTTTTTTGCTGCATGTGAGTACAATCTAAGTGAGCAGGCTCTAAGGCTGTACAGGTATGTCTCGCTGTACAGATATTATCTTGGGTCATATTAAGAAATTCAGTCCAACGTTGGGAAGTGGAGGATGGCATGGGTCTAGGGCCATCCATGTTGTCATGACCCAGCCCATTCCAACTTAAGAAGCTGGAAACAAATTTCCCATCCTCTGAAGTTACATCCCCCCCAAGAGCAGCACACTTCCTGGAACCTGGTGAAATGTTGCTGGGCTCCTCACATCTGGTAAATTAGCCCAGTAGCTTACTACCATGCACACATGAGCCACTGGACCAGTCTACCACCAGGGAACACGAGGGACACTGCTTCAAAGTAGTGCCTCTTGTTGGACAGGGCTCCAGCACCATTTTCTCACTGGGGCCTGCTCCAATGTGGCATTCCATAGGAAATGCCATTCTAATGGAAGGTATGGCTTTCTAGCAGGCCAGTGCATAATGTGGACACAGTGTTGCAGTAGCCCAATGCAGTTCCTGCCTAAATTGCCCTCTGAAAAGGTCATGGCTATTGGCTGATCCCAAGATGTAAATAAAAAGTTAGGCAATCTGGGACATCCTTGCTCATAGGCCGTTTCCGCACACGCAGTTAATCCGGCTTAAGGAGATCCAGATCTGATCCTCGGTCAATCCGGTCCATTGAGTCTCTGATCTTTACAGAGACCCCATGCATCCGCAGGGGGTGTTTAGCACCCAATGGCAATGGGTGCTAAACAGAGCTGTTGTGCGGATGCCGTAGCACACATCTCAAGTTCCCAATTAGGCCTGAGCAGGAAGTCCACTGGAGGCATGGCACAATTGGTCTGTGAAACTGTCAATCAAGAGTCACTTCCAGTTACAATGTAGTTTATTTTACAGTTCCAGTAGTTGCCTACTTAGGTTGTGTGCAGTTTTGTAAACTGCTGTGTAGGATATGTGGGTGTGTGTAGAGGAGTCTACCACTAATCCAGATTTAAGGTCCCGAAGACCCCATTAAATCCAGAACCCAAAGGTGCTCATGCAGACGTGTTCCTAATGGGGTCCTAATGGGGTCATCAGTGGGGAAGGTATGTAGCAAATCTGTAGCAAATGCACACCTATTGGGTGCTTAATGGGGCCTTCAGGGCCCGTGCAGAAACAGCCATAGTCACTGATAGGCCCATCCTTCATCAATCTGTCAAATCGAAGGACATCCAAACTATGGTTCAGTGTGCCATTGTGCAGGAAAGGTGGCTTCCATAGTTCAGTCAACTAGAAGAAAATGGATTGCAAGTGGGCTGAATACTCCTTTAGGGCAATGAATGTCATGCTAGGCAGGGCATAGGTGCATACAGTCTAGGTAGGGGGATTTATGGCCTTCAGAATTATCATCTTTTCTCCTCCATCCTGCCCTTTAAGTAAAACACTTAGATATTCCTGGTCTAAATCCATTTTAAATGGATTTAAAAAGGATTTAAAGCAGTTAAATGAACTGCACACTAGATATGCACTGTAGTAATTTTAATGAGATATTTGTATTAGTCCTACATGCATTTAGAAATAGACATTTGGGATTTATTAACTGTTCACACAAATTAAAATCCCTGCAACATGGTCTAAAATGGTTCCCTTAGGGAACCATCAGTATTTCAACACAACATGGATTAAAGTTAACAGTGATAAGCTAGGCATAGATGCTGTCCAAAGTTTTAATCAGAAGCAAATCTGCTGATTAAAAAGGTCATTTACATGCTAGAAAAATTCTGGTATTCTTTAGGCTTTACTGTAGAAGGTACAAGTGATGTACCACCACCATAAGCCGCCGTCTCACTTTTTACTTTTACAAGCCTGTTTTTTTTTCTGAACTAAACTCTTTATTAGTAATTTTCCAGAACTAAAAAAAAATGCAAGGAAATATTAATACAATATTCAATATTTTTACCATTCTAAAAGATACTTCTCCAGTGAGTCCCAGAAACAGTTCCCTAAGCCAAAGCTTAACTGAGACATCTTTAGCAGCTTCGCCACATCTCACCTTAGTAACCCGTTTTGAGGGGAGAATCAACTTTCTTTGCCCTCCAGATGTTCTTGACCGTAGCTTATTTTAGAGAGTGGTTCACCTCCCTACCTCCCCACTCTCTGCAACAATGGCTTATTTTGGATGGAGGTTCACCCCTAACCATCTTTCCAGATCATAAGTTAACTCTTAGTCAAGGGGAGGTTCTAGTCCCTCCCATCACCTCTCAGTAGCTTCAGTAGGGCCCCGTCTACATGGAACTTTTTTGTTTCTATATTGTCCCTCTATTGCAGAAGACTTTAAAAATGCCATTCAGTTCCGAATTAAGCGTCCCCATGAGGCTCAGCAAAACACGCATTTAAAACTCACCTACCGTCCCCACGGAAATGTGTTTTCTTTGCCCACATCTTTTTCTCCCTGCCCCCTCTCTGGTTGATAGGGTGCCGGAGGGAACGGGGAAGGACTGTGCTCTGCGTGGCCACAACCAGGAAGACAACCCTCGACAAGTCCAAAAGAAAAATAGCCATGGGTATTCAAGTTCTCTGTCCGTCTCCCCTGCCTGCAAAGGCAGAGCTAGGCTGCAGCCAGCGCATGGGTGGAAGCAATTCATTACGCTATTCACAAGATCTCCAGCCACCAAAACACCTCCCCAGCCAGTGATCGAGTGATTGTGCCCTCCTTCACTCTCAACACTTTCACTTGCAGGTGGAAGCAATTCTTTACAATGTATCTTATGTGATTGGAATGCCTGCCTACTGTTTTCATAGATCTTGAATGCTGACTGTGGATGAGAGGCAAAAAAAAAAAAAACAGAGTGAGTGAGAGAGATGATCTCACTGGCCGGCAATCCCCGCTCCCAAATACCTCTTTTGCCACAGAGTGTCTCCATGCACAATGTTGCTAGGAATACCCACAGCTTCCAAAAAGTGTGTTGGTAGTCTTGTTTAAAGGGGGGTCTTTCTTCTGCGCATTTTCCTCCTTTGTGGCGCTGGAAGCCCGGAGAAAAGCTCCATGGCAAAAGAAGCTTTTTAACAGGCTTTTTATTGCATGAAGACGGAGCCTAGGAGAGGTTTCTCCAAGCAAAGCTCCACTCTTTAAACTGCTTCCCTTCTTTGTTATTGCCCAGGCAATGCTGGAATTATCACAATGAGGTTCTCTGTTCCCAGATGCTGCAACAAACACAATCAGCATGCAAAATGGCACATGGAGAGCAAGAAGTAGGAATGAAGCATATTTTCTTTTTCTTGTATTAATTCACTGCTTGTGGACTGCCATATACAAGAACAGATGGACTATATGGACTGATCCAGCAGGACAGTTTCATATTCTATGTAACTGCAAACAAGATGATTTCTAGTGAAAGCCAAGCCATTGAAAGTGTAGCATTATTGGTAGTGGGGCATGTGACTACAGTTGCTGCATACTCTAGTCATTTTTAATAAAAAATAACAGGAAAAACAAAGGTAGCGTTTATGTAGAATGTTTTTATAGTGTCTTTCTTAGAAAAGCCAGGTGAAATATTTTATGTAACGTAGGATTATTTAGTCACTAATAGGGATGGGCACAAATATCCAACGAAGTTGGAATTTGTACAAATAGGTACAAATTCCAACATTCGTGGACAAATTGAATTGGGCCTACAGGCCCTACTCATCCATGAATCAAGCTCTTCAGTTGACGCTTCAGCAGATACTAGATCCCCCCGGGCCTCTTGCCCCCCGGAGGGGCCCTGCTCCGCCCCATGGAGGGGCCCTGTCGCCCCACTTACCTGCCTTTCAGAGCAACCTGCACAAAAGCATTTCTGCACTTTGCTTCCTGTCCCTGGGATGGGAATAGTGCATCCCCACTGGTGTGTACTATCATTTGCACTTGAAAACACTAGTGCACACCAAATCAACCCCCCTTGTGCCAAGACCTCAGTACAGATGTGTGTCCGGGAGTCACCATCTTCTGCATGGAGCCCGGGACTACTGCCGGCACCATCACAATGATGACAGTGACATGCCGCACATGCAGTGTCATGTTTCTGGACATCTGAGGTGCCAGTATGATTGCACATCACCTCAGAGACGATCTGGCACTGGCAGAGGTGTAGGTGGCTGCTCTGCTGGCCGGAACAGGTAAGGCTGTGGACATGCGTGGTGTACGATTTCATGCACCACCGGTAGTATGTGCTGGGGTAGCTTCTGGTATATCAGGAGATGTTTCTGATGTGGAAACACCTCCTGCAAGTGCAGATGGTGCTTCCCAGAAGCTACCCCAGCATGTACTAGCAGGCCAAGTGCAAATTGGCCTCAGGCTTCTCCACGTGATGTCCCAGCTGGCCTATTACCTGGACTAGTCACCTCGCTGTGTGGCCAATGCTCCTTCTCTCTTCGTCCCAGAAAACCTTCTGATTCAGCCCAATGCCCACCTTTCCATTGGCTAACTGAAGTCTTCTGGAAGCCTGAGTCAACTTTTGGGCTCATCCATGCATAAATCCTGCCTGCTGAGAGTTAACCCCTTGTTGGCTGTGGGATCATTATAATGTGCAATAAAGAATCCTCCACATTCATATTGGTAAGTGCTGGACACAACTGCATGCAGAGAATATACCATATTAGCACTTCAAAATGATAATGAATATCATGTGTGAGACAGTTCTTGAATACAATACTCCTATGTAATTCAACCAAAAGGGCAATAACCTGAACGCTGTCTACACAGAACAACTTAAACAGAAATTAAACCTATTCACACCGAGAAAGACAGAGCTTCTTTGCTTTAAGTAAAATGGAAATATTTCCAAAAGACGGAGATCAGTTCAGTTTTGACCAACATCTTCCAGGTTCCAGCCCAGCTGCATTGTGGCTGACCACAATGTGTTCCCGCAGACGTTTGAATCCAAATCATATCTGAATTTGGTATCCAGAGTTCCCATTTAATTTTGTATAAATCTGAATAGAATCTGAACTTGGTATCCAGCGTTCCCATTCATTTTTTTATTCCCGGATTTTACGAGGACTCTCCTGTGAAAATCTGGAGGAAAAAAGTCCTGAGGAAAATGACCTTTTTCCCCTTTTGGAGCTGAGTCCGTTTCCCCCCTCCAAATGAGAATGCTTCTGGAATCTGGACTATTTGGGGCAGAGATCTCCTTCTGGCCAATGCTTGCCCCACATGTGGGTGAGATTTTGCAGCTGGGAAGTTCTCACCCCTCACCTTGCCATGCCCACAATCCTAGAGTCTCAATCAAGAAAGACAAAGGCTTGATTTCCTCTATGGGAAATACATTTAAGTAGCTGCTAACAAGGGATACATTTGCATCAAGTTGGAGAGCAGTGAAAAAGCCAAGCCTCTAGCCTAACCTCTCTCTCCTGCCCCTCTGTGCAAGCTGAAAGGGAGAAATCACTTGTGCTTTGTTCTTCCGCTCTCCTGCTTCCACTCACATTTGCTGTTTTACTGGGAGCCTCCAATCTGAAAGGGAGGGAGTGAAAGGGAAAGTGTGATTGCTTTCTTCTATTCAGCTGCTTGACCAGGGCAGGCTTACAGGGTTTGCACTGGGGTGGGGGGTGGGGTTAAAAGGTCCTGTCCTCTGTACTGGGGATTTGGGGGTGAGTGGGAATGGCAATATTCTGGTTCAGCCTGGTTAATTGTCAGGCAAATGGGAACTGCCCAGAATGCGCACTTGGCCCTTTATCTGGATTAAAATAGTCCAACAGGGACTAAAATAGTCCAACCAGGGCTAAAAAAAGTCAAGTGGGAACTCACCCAGAGAGAGAAAGCTTTCTTCTCCTCCTTAGGAATGCCTTCTTCAGTGACAGAGAACCTGGGTTAGCATTCAAAACAAAAAGAGAAGCTGGATTAGTGAGGGAAAGTGGACTTCAAGTGGATAAAATCCACTTTGTAAAAACTGAGTACTATGCTAAGAATACAATCAGATGTGCGCAGATCATCAGTTTTTAATGTGATTTCTGTAGAACATGGATAGATCCACTTCAAAGAAAATTACAAGTCTATTTACCCTATTTTTTTCCTCTGTGTAATCTACTCGTTTGATGCAGCTAACTGTATTAAAAAGAGAAGTCAATATCAGTGTTGATTTTTGTAGCAATACAAAAGGAAAATTTACATGAACAATTCCTGTTCTATGGGAAATCAGTGATCCTCCAGATCTCAAGAAGAGGAGTTGGATTCTAACTTCAAGACTTCATTCCTAACTAATCCCCCTTTGGGACAATCACTTAGTTGGGAGTGGTTTTGAGTGTGTCAGATACATTATAACCTCTGAACTCTTGTTCTCAGTACTTTTCAGATTCTCAAAATTCTTAGAAAATGATCCTAGATTATACAGTTAATCTCAGTTTCCTGGCAGTAAGGACAAGAGAGCGTGATGTGACTTAAAAACCATCTACTTGTTGTTGTCTATGCATTCTCTGTCGCCCAGTCAGTGCATCCAGATGACATGCAACAAAGACAGACACAACTCACTTTTAAAAAGCTGCTGATAACTGCCCCTTTAAAGTGCTTTCAAAACACTTATTGTATCTGGATGGCATGTGCCAAGGTCGTGATGTGGGTGGAGAGTTCATAGTTTTAGCTCCCAAGTATCAGTACCAGGGTCCCTTTTCTCTCCCAAAAACACTGTCTGGAAGATAATTTCATCCCCATTTACTTTGTAGGATGGCCATTCCCACTTCTACCTTTGGAATGAATGCGATTAGGACTTCCACTGAGAGTTTCTAAAATATTGTATCACGTATTTCCATGTAGCAACTCCTTCTTAAATTTGGAAGACTAATGACTGGATACTGACTAATGGAAATGATTAATGTTTTCACCTTGCATTGTACTACTTCATCTCATAAAGAGCCTTCACAAATTTACCAAGCTGTAAAATAAACAGCCCAAATGCCTTTCATTAAATAGATTTTAAAATGAGCTCCACCTGGGGTTGCTTTACACAGGACAGGATTCTAAAACACAGAACATGGGGCACACCATACAACAGTGCATGGAATCATTTATTTATTTATTTATTTATTTATTTATTTATTTATTTATTTATTTATTTATTTATTTATTTATTTATTTATTTATTTATTTACATTTATATCCCGCCCCATACCCGAAGGTCTCTGGGCGGGTTACAACCTTCAACAACAGATTAAAACAGAATATGGCATATCATGGCATATATTCTCACACATGTATGTACGATCTAAATACTGGCATTCATGTAGCATAAATCCCTGCCTGATCATAGAAGTTGCTAAGTAAATTCTGTTTTCTGATATTGATGGCTTTATTTTTATTCACTAAAAATTATTCATATATAGTTTTTGATGTATATCTAACAACTGCTGGTATCTGGATAAAAAGACAAGCTGTGTAAAACAAACAACATGAGGAAAATTCAGTGTGACTCAAAACTCTAATTTCAATTTTTATTCATTATTGGCATCTAAAAAAAATATTTTGCAAGAAAAGGAATAACATGAATATTGGCTGGAGATTATAAATTTTAAAATTAAATTGATGATTCCCAAAATTATCACGTGGCCTATTGTAAATACACCTCCACCCTACTCTTTCTCAAGCTTTTTTTTTTAGCTTTTTAGCTATAAATTCCCTCTCCCAAAATGCAAATAGTTTTTGAGTCCAGCCCAAAAGAGCTTTCTCAAACCTTCTTCATCATAGCTGAGGCTACATCATCCACCAGGTATCTTTACACAAATAGTTTCATTAATTCCTTGAGGTTTCAGATGAAATGGACAGCATAGGCTCCCAGTACCCCAATATTGATGGTTTCACATTTAGCCAGTATAAGAAATAGTCCTTTGCATGCATTAGAAGAAGCTCTATCTATGCACATGCTTGCATTCCTAGGTCCTTTTTCTTACTGGCTGAACATACAGCCAGCAAAGAGAGTGGTCACTTTAAACCTTCTTCAGTCCTCCTTCAGGTCTGACTGCTCACAGCTTTTCATTTCTATCCATTTTATTTATTATGTTGTGTTGTGTTGTGTTAACTTTATTTATACCCCACCTTTCCCCCAAAGGAACTCAAAGCTGCATAAAGGAATTAAATAGACCATTCAGAAAAGTCCAAATGGAGGGTGCAAAGTCCGCAAGTAAAATGGATAGAAATGAAAAGGTGTGAGAAGTCAGATGTGAAGATGAACTGAAGATTAAAAGTAAACTTATGACCACAGTCTAAAAAACTGCCCTGGCCATTGTGGCTGGTGGGTCAGAAGGCAAGGCAGTTGAAAAGGTGTGGTACCAAGAATCAGAATCAATAACGATAGATGTGACACTATGAAGCTGAGATTCTGGGCAAATCCACACAAAATTGGCCCAACTGTACTTGCATATTAGCCAACTCTAAACTGAAACACCTGAAAGAGACAGGGTGAGTGGACTCAGGCCCTAATTTATGACATATGGCAGGGTGCTGCCCATTTTGCTTTGTTTGGCCAGTTGCCTTTGCTTGCAGGCCTGAGGCCAACTTGTATATGTTTTTTAACACATTACTTATGCCGCCTACAAGGTGTTTATTCATTCTTTTTCTAACCCACCCCACCCCGCAATTCAACCAGAAGTCTGAAGGCAAGTCACAATAAAAGTCAACAAAAAAGATACTTAAAAGCGAACAGCCAGCCTGGCCAGTCTTTATCAACAGCTGAAAATGATAGAATGTGAGCACCTTTTATATCTCAGAAGGAAAGCTATTTCACCACTTGGGTGCTACCATTGGAAAAGACCCTCTCATGTGCTGCTATCCCTCAAACATTTGGGAGTGACAGAACTACAAGCAGGGCCTCTTCTATTGTTAACAACCAGGGGGTAGTTTGCCCTTCCTGTCCCATTCAGGGGACTGGAATGGTGACCTTGGTCCGGCATATACTAGGATTCACACTTGCCCCCCCACCACATGTGTCTGCAGACTTACCCAAGGTGTGGATGTGTGGTTCAGGTGCCGCCATCTTGCCTCCTGATGCTGGCACCACTACATGTGCGCTGATGCTGTCACCATGACAATGATGACACGTCACACACCGGTGCCAGCAGTCATGTGACACGCCAGCATGCTCGCCTGGTGTGTCACATATCCCTCCATTCACCATAGAGGCGCATATGGGCTTACCAGAGGGTGCTGCAGGATGCATCTGGACGTGTTAAGTGTGCTTGTTGAGCACAAAATTGTGTTCCACATGCAGCTTCCTTCCTGTGTGTTCTGGCACAGAAGGAGCTGTTCCTGAGTTGGAAATGGCCCCTTCTAGTCCACGTGCTCTGAGAGCGCACTGAAAGCAGACTACCAAGTCAAGTGCAGGACAAGTAGGTTAATGTGGATTTCTTTTGGGGGTTCTGTCCTCTATAAGGAGCGCCAGTTAGTACATTTTTTTTATTTTTGGGCAGCTCATATGAATCCACAACTGTGTGCATGTGAACACTCATGTTTACTGAGATTTGCTTTCCAGAAAACAAATTTAAATTGTGGCTTAGGTCATGGAGTGGGCCTGAGGGGATAAGAGCCTAAGGAGAACCCAGCTGGATCAGGCCGCAGCCCATCTGGTCCAGAATTCGGACTTGTGGGGTTAATATCAATACACAGTTAAATCATTTCAGTTTCTAATGAACAGACAACTGGCATCCCATTAGGACATTGCCACTGCACACAGACAAAAATGTCATATTGTTTTATTTATTATGATGGTTCTGCATATTTCTGCCCCACATGGAGACATTTTTACAGGATGATGTGTTATCAACAGATGTTCATTATCAAGGACGTGAGAATGCCAGGAAGGTGCTAAACTACAACTCTGTATTTCTCCACTGTTTTTGAAGAGGTTATTGGTTGTCAGGAAAAGGAATTAGCTAAAGCGAAAGTGAATAGCCAAACACTAAGACAATATTATGCACTTTGTGTTACCGCAATATAGTGTTCTACTAGGAACATACTGAATACACTAGAGCTGAGAAAGTCCACGTCTGGCTTATTGGGACAAGCTGGGTGAGCATCATATAAATATTAATGTAATTGAAATACCTATACCAGTGGTAGATTATGAAGCACTTCCATAAATGAGGCAGAGGTGTGAGGAGAAGCCTCCCTTTGATGCTACCAAAAGTATTTCAGTAAGACCAGTGTGAGGCTTTGCTCTGTTCCTACTGTGTTTCACAGAAGGTCATTTGATTGGGATGTTTCAGAAACATTGCCCACCCCCTTTTATTTATGACAATAAACATTAAATGCAATGTGAGACCATGGACTTGCATCTCATCTTTTCTCTAGGGTCAGGAATGACTGGAGATCTAAACAATATTTGGAGGGCCTTATTTTCTACTATAATTCTAAACAGACACTGCCAGTACTGTCTCTTCCAGTCCTACTAGTTGAGCAGCCTGTCCAAGTAAGTGATTTATTAACCACAGATATCTGGCAGGTATTGGCATTGGAAACAACATAAATACACTGGAAGGCTGTACTTTGATGGCAATGATTTGATTTTCCTACCAATGGAGCAGAATTCTTCTTTAGTTGTTTCCTATTTAGAAATGATAATGAATCAGAGCCAGCCTTTAACTTGTTACTTCTAGGAGTTCCTAGCACTCAGGGCACTTAAATACTTTCTATTGAAGCAGTGCACAATCACCTCCTGATTAGAAAATTACAATAAATCTCCAGACAGGGCAAAAGGAAACCAAGGGCTGCTAAAAAAATAAATGGCAGAACAGAACTAACTGAAATTTCTGGACAGATTACTGGCTTGAATGTGTGGTTTCAATGGCTCTTTATAATTTCATGATTCTGTCAATCAGAAAAGGCCATTTGAAGGAGCAACCTTTGATTATCTGAAGTGCTGGTTCCAATGTTCAGGGCCTTAAAATAAGTCAATACACAACAGACACAAACACACAAGAATACCATCTGCTTTCTCATTGTTCCACTGAGCTATATATTATTATATATGAGGTCATTTGCAAGTGAGAAAAATGAGAGTTTCACCATGAAACACCTAACTTCAGAATATTCTACTTCTCCATTACTTAGGACCTGAAATAAGGGTGTTCCCGGGGATAGAAGGGGTGTTACCCTTTAGCTTGTGTGGAAACGCCTATCTTAAACGGTTCCTGTCAAACTAGCAGTCTGTAGCTGTCGCCTCATCAACACCTTTAAAATAGCTGGTGGTAAAGAAAACAAAAAACATAAAGGCTTTTTTTTCTCAAATGAAGGGGGAAATGGAAAACACCTTAGGGAAAATGATTTGAGTGGAGTTAGGATAAAAATCTATATCTGTCTGTTTCTTTTTATTTTTTCAGTAAGTGACTGGCTACACCTTTTCCACCTTTGCAGAGGATTCTTTCCAGAGAAACATCTCTCAACAGCCAAGCAAATTTTCAGTTCACTTCTTGTGGTTATAAAGGAACAAAAGCCTCACACTGCCGTTCTTATAAAGGAAAATGTGAAAGCCAAAGAAATAGATCACGAGTATTAGTTCCTTTTCAAACTGAAGGAACTTTAGAACTCCTGGATTGTGGACCACATCATTTATTGTTTAAAAATTAGAAGACTCCAGAGGTCCTTAAGAAAATCTTCTTTGAGATTGCTACCTAAGCAACTTGGATCCAACTTCTCTACCTTCAACCTGAGGATAACTATGACCTGATTTCTTTTTCTTTTCTCTTAACCATTCCTTCATTAAGTTTCCTTTCCAGGCGGAAAAATGCCTATAGAAGAATTGACTCTCTAAATGTTGATAACTCCCATGACGCTTGCCTTGCCTACTGGCCAAGCTGGCTGGGGTTGATTGCAGTTTGGTAACATTTGGCATCCTGCTGGAAAACCATCTATTGTCTAAAGGCCTTAAGTGCATATGAATACAGTATCATGCTGTAAGTGATGCTTTCAGATACTAGGAAGCATTGAAAGTGGCATGGATGATAGGATTACCCTTTCATATGCTTATGAACTCAGTATACAGTTGCTAATCTTCTAATGGATGCAGTTGAGATGGGGGAGAGAGGACAGGGTTTGAGCACCTTTGAAGAGCTGTGTAGAAAAGAGAAATTCAATATTCAAGGTTTTTTGGAAGACTACACCAGGTGATTTTACCTTATCAAGTATCTTTTAAAGACTCTTGCCCTGACTCCTCTTGACCAAGGGTGTTTTTCCACTGTCACTAAAAGTACCCATTAAATACCCATTTAATAGCATTTTTGTACCAATTAATGAGTACTTAATGGGTACTTCTAGTGACAGTGGAAAAACACCCCAAGGTACCTTCTTGTGGGATATGACTTCCCTTGCTCAGTTTTTACTTTTCCATGATATTCAAAAGTAACATAGGCTTTGCAGCTGGAAATAATATGTATTAGTTCTTTCTTCAGAGTACCTTAGTTCAGTGCTAGAGCAGCAGCCTGGGAAGTAGTGGGCTGAAATGAATTCTCTATCTACTAAGCAAACATTACGTAACTGGCCCCAATCCCCTGGTAAACAAATCCTTTCTGAAACAGTTGTATAAGTTCTGGTTGTCATGTAGAGAAGATATTCTGCACGGGACCATATTCTGGATTATATCCTGGAATAGGGGATCTGCCATCGCATGCTAGTACAGACTAGAGTAGGCTCTGCCATATAATCTGGAATAAGGTCCAGTGTTGAAAGGGCCATACTGCCTGCTGTATGAATGGTGATAGGTGACACAACACACACATCTCTAGTTAATGTGGTTTGGGAATCATTTTATTTATTTCCCACAGGCTGAGAGAACTCAGTTGTAGTATTCTAAGAACATTAATTTAGCTTTTTTAAAAACAACAACCTTCTCCTCTCACTACCCGAGCCATTTTCAGGTAATATTCCCAGTTAGTTTTTATTTATTATTTTAGAACATTTTTGTACTGCTTCCCATCCAAGATCACAAAGTGGTCAACAACAACAAAGTTTGATTAACTGCCTTACATGGAGTATTATTTTATACTAAGTAATCCAGCCTCTTTGAAGCTACAACATAAACAGATACTAGAGAGGGCAATTTTAAATTATCTTTGGATTGAAACACATTGGAAATTGGAGAGAAGAATAGCATGCAACAAAAGCACATACTAATTACAAGACATTTGTCCCTAACTTTTATTAATACTGTAAATTAGATGGCAGCAATGATAGCATTTATGCTTAATGTGCATAACAATGACCAAATTGGAACAACAGACCTGCCTAATAGGCAGTGCAATCCTCACATTGGAGGTTTGTTGGAAGATCACTTGATGAGATTATTCTAGAGATGTGGTATGAATAATCACAATCATTTTTCCTTTAATGCAAACTTATACGGTGCACCTTTCTCAGATCTCTAGTAGTTAAAAAAGCACACCTGTGGCAGCTTAATGATGGTTCATAGGCAGGGTTGTTCACATATCAGTCTGCCTCTCTCCTCCTTGCATGACCATTCAATGCTAGAAAAGGTGGAATTAAAGATGGCATGGGACATCTTTGGGGTTCTTTGTTTGCTGTGTGTGACCATAGCCTTTGATCCATGTAGTTCTATGTCCAAGATAATTGGGTAGAAGATTGCAGTTCTAACCACATTATTGATTTGTTTGCCTTCACGGCCTACTCTTCTCCAAATGTTGCCGATCAATTGCTTCTGAACATTCTCAAGCACAAGATGAGTGGGAAATGTTCACCACCCACTCAGTTTTCTACAAATGGACTTTAGAGGGATCCTCCTTGTCTCTCTAACCTGGAGGTGGTACCTAGGCGTCCATTCTAGTAGCCATTGATAAATCTGCTGTTCTTTGCTTGAGCAGGAACCTACTCAAAGTACACTAAAAGGAAGTACACATAAAAAGGAAGAATTTACAAGATTTGTTTCTCTATAATAAAACTCTAACGGAGCCCTCCCATAATATATATAGCATATCACTCTAGGAAAACTGCCCCCTCTGGGAAAGAAGGGGAGAAATATTATATTTTATCTCTTCCCAATCCCACTTCAGCACTACTGCAGTTTCCTGAACTGAAGCACTGTTGTGAAGAAGAGGAAGAAGAAATTGGGTAAAAGTGGAATATGAAAGAGTTGGCTTTTATAGCCCACTTTTTGCACCCATTTAAGGGACTCAAAGTGGCTGACAAAGCTTTCTATTCTTCTCCCCATGACAGACACCCTGCGAGGTAGGTGGGGCTGTAAAAGCTCAGAAAGAGAGCTGTGACTAGCCTAAGGTCACCCAGCTGGCTTCATGGAGGTGTGTGGAGTCATGTGACTGAAATATGAGTCCAGCACTCTAACCACAAGACCAAACTAACTCACGAAAGAATACAGAACATTTCAACGTTTTGTGATATGCTCTACTTTATAAACTACCAATGTGTAAGGTGCTGCTTAACAAACCAGTAGCAGTAAGCCAGGTTCCTATTCCAGGGATATGCTTTTCATCCTAAAAGGAGGAGGGAGCAGAGAAAGGCCTGGGACAGAGGAGGAGAAAGAATAAGCAAGGCACAAACATTGCAGACTGTACTTTAATGCAATCTCAGGAGGGCTGAAAGTTTTTCCAACCCCTTCCTTTCCACTGCTGGAGAAAAAAAGTTGCCTTCTTGGGTAAAACAGGCCAGTGAAAGGACAATTAGGAAATTCACAGACTACCTTTTTTTTTGTTCCCCCCATACTTGATTTTGTTTTTTGATAACTATTGTGATTTTAGCTGTTTTTATTCTTTGTACACTACTTCGAGATTATATTTTAATGGGAAGTAGATAAATATTTCAAATAAATATAAATACAAGGGAATCCCCAATAGATACTCTTATCATTCTTGGTCACTGACAGACTGTTTGATTTTCCTTTAAATTCTGTAGCAAAGGAGTTTCAAGAAAGTACTGTTTCCTGAAGCAGAAGGCTTTCGGAACAATATTTTTGTTTGTTTAGAAAAGCTGAGTGCAACAATACAACACCAAGCGCAACAGCCAGTTTATCCTGATAACATCAGAGCCTAGTCTGGCTGCCCCTTTTCTTACTGAGTCCCTAGAAATGCCGGCCTTGCTCAATGTTAGCTTTGGCTTCTGACTTGGAGGAATCAGGTACCATCACAGCTCGGCCCCCTCCAAGTGCATAGGGCAGTTTTAAGAACACAGCAGAAGAGACAAAGGGAACAGCATCTCCTTCCAATGCAAGCACTGTTGCTGCTTAACAGTTTAAAAAGAGGGGTGTCCCAGAGGTCCCTTAAGAGAGGCAGTGTGGCCCCTGTGTTCCCACCTTCCCTAATCCACCTTTTTAAAGCATAGAATGGAGAGAGGGAAGGGGCAGACATTCCACTCGGGAACCTTCTCTGATGTGCCTTAAGAGATGTTTTGTGTATGTACCTGATCACAGTCTCATTTATTTATTTTTATGCCTATTTTGTCCTGACCTGCCTTGACACCTTGGGGTATAGGGTGGAATATAAACAATCTGTTCCAGGCTCAAGGCATGGTGATAAAAAGGCATGTTTTGGAACCAGAGAGTCGTAGAAATCAGGGGCATGTGAGACACCACCAGTGACCATAGCACTTTTTTTCCTTGCCTGGACGTAGCTATTTTTGCTGTGGCATGGAAATCCATGCTTTGTTCCAGAATATACAAATCTACTGAAATAAGTAAGTGACGTCTGGAAGCCGCCAGAGGCTTAACTTGTCTGCTCGTTTTTGTTTTCTGAATTCAACTGTCAGTTCGGCCTCGTTCGAGCAGAATAAACTATTTGCGGGACGGATTTTTCACCCCTCCGTAGCGTCGCGCATGGTGTGGCTGTGGCGTTGCGAGAGCGGGTGCCAAGGCGCTTCGGATGCGCCGCAGATTTCCCTCCTTTGAGTAGGGCGGGCTGTAAGAACCAGAAGAAGCGGTCGGGCGAGAGACTGCGAAATGATTTTCAAGCTGTGGTCGGATCCGTTTCCCTTCGCCCGCCTCTTGGCAAGGGTTGGAAGAAGATACGATTTTTAAAAGTCTGACCGACTTCCTCTATTGCTGGTTGCGGCTTCCTTGGTTACAATTAAACGGGGATGCGGGGGGGGGGGAGAGACAGAGAGCATCCGCGCGGTGTAGTGGGCCTGACGGCCTTTGGGGGGCGCTGCCGCGGGAGGCTCGGCATTAGACTCGGTTGGGACGGCGAAGGCGAGCCTGCTCGGTAGCCAAGTGCGTCCCTCGAGTCGGATTCGGAGGGCTTCTTTCCTCGTCAGGGAGATGCTCGTGCGCGCGACCGTGACATCAGCGGCAGCTGCAACGGACGGAGTGAAGAGACCGTGATTCAGGCGGGGGCCGCACAGAGCGGGAGATCCGGCGGCGCGCCTCCGCAGTCTAATCCAGGGCATTTTTGCCTCCCCCCCCCCGCAGCTGTCCCTGTCCCTCCCCCGCAGGGCAGGCGGTTAGTGAGCCCCCTTCCTTCCCTGGGGCCGGCGGGGAGGCGAAATAGTCGCGGCTGCGGCGCCGCCACCACCACCATTGAGCTACCCGTCCGACCTGTTTCAGACAGGTTATGCCTGTCGAAGGACCTCCGCCACACTCAGGCGTTCCTCTCCTCAGAGGGGGGGGGAGAGAGAGTAGTAACCCCCACCACAGAAGCCTCTCCCTTTCCAAAAGGTTATCATTAGCCGGGTTTATCCCACCGACTTCCCCCAGTCGAAGAAAACGCTGGGCGTACGTGGGAGCAAAGGACGGATGTTTACCAAGCACACGGAGTCTTCGCCGGAGTTCACGGGAAGCGCGCCTCAGCAGCAGCGCCCTCACAACCTACCCTCCCATTCCCGTCCACTCCGAAAGATGTACATTTTATATCCTCGCTGTCTTCATCCCCCCCCCAAAAAAAGGGGATAGGGAGCCCCGCTCTTCCCTCGCCCCCACCTCCCCGCCAACGGCCCTGTGAGCTGAGACGCAGGAAAGTTGGTGCTGCTGAAGGCGGGATTCGAACCCCAAGCTTGCTGGTCGTACCGGGCTGCTGCCCCGAACAGGCACTCGCTCGACGACGCCTTCCCTCCCTGTTCTCAGGGGAAGAAAGCTAAATCCGCCTTTTTGAGAGTATCCCCCTATCTGTCCTCCAAACCCAGTGCCTCGAACGAAAAAGAACGAACGAAGGAACGAACGAACGCGGGGCACGTCGTTGTTTCCCTCTCCAAGAGACCCCTCCTCGCCCGCCCTCTCTCCTTTAATAGAAGAAGCTGGTTAGCCCTAGTAACCTAGCCTTTTCCAGTAAACGCATCCACTTTCTTCCCACCCCCCTGCCTGCCTCGCCGCCCTGCCCCTGCCTGGCCTGCCTCCGGCAAAGCGCGCTACTCCCCCACAGAAAGGAAAGAGGGAAGGGAAGGGGGGGACGGGACCCGCTCCTCCAGTAGAGCAGGAGGTCTCCTCCCCCAGCGATGATGGTGGTGGTGGTAGAGGAGGAGGAGGTTGTCCATCCGCGAGGAGGGCGGGGGACGGCGACTCCCGCTGCCGCTCGCCTTCCCTCCCTCCTTCTTTCTCTCTCGGCAAGTTTCTGCTCCTCCCTCCCTCCTCCTTCTACAAACTTTCCCGTCGCTCTCGCTCGGCGTCCGGCTCGCTCCGCTCCGAGCGCGGCGAATTCCTTCCTCGGGAGCCCGCCTGCCAGCGGCGCCTTCTTCTTCTTCCTCCGCCTCTCCTTCCTGCTGCCCTGTCACCTTCTTCCCCCCACACCCTACCTCCAAGTCGAATCGAACCGGAGCCTCGGGCTGCTGGACCGACGGGACGACCGCCACCCACCCTTCCCCGGACGGAGTAAGTAGTAGTAGGCTAGCCGAGTCGCCCACCACCTTGGCCCTGTTGGAAATTGGTTCCTAGAGGAGGAGAAGGATTTCTCTCTCCTCTCCACCCCCCCCCCCCGCTCCACACGGTTGTCCTGTGGCGGTTGTGTTGGGTGGGAGAATAAGCGATGCCGTTTCTCCGCCCTCTTTACCCCTTTACATACAGCCTCCCCCAGACCAAAATCCCAATCTCTGTCTCCGCCCATAGAGTTGGGAAGGCTAGACGGAAGAGAGCTGTGGAGAACGGGGCCCATCTCGCTTTGGCCCCTGCCTGCCTGCCTCTGGTTTCCCTCCTTAGTCATGCCTTGTTGCGCTCTTGCTCTGGGAAAAGACGTTTTATCTGTTGCCATCGACGGTTTCGGTGTTTCACTGTTAGCAGAACTTTTTGGGGAGCCTCTTTTAAGAAGAAAGAAAGAAAGGGGGAGACTTTTAACTGTTTTCAGTTACAAAATACCCAGAGATTTGTTTAAGCCTTACTCTCTGTCCCATTCCCATCTTAGTGTACGTTTTGAAGTCAGCGGCCTGTAACAGTGTTGGATTAATTTCTTTCTTTTTTAACACTTTGTCTGTCCCGGTTGGTTGTAATCATTGCTTGTAATAATGCCAAAGGGCTTTCCTGTGTGATCAAGACTCTCTGTTAATAACTGAAAAATCTCTGTATAAAAGTGGGTTATATAATCGCTGTCTGTTAACCATCAGAATTTTGCTTCATGTCGTTTGTGTGTATTTAAACTTATTTTTGTTAACAAGATTTCGGAAATATTTAGGAAGGGCTTGTACCCAGGCCATAGGAGTATAGTGTTGACAACTCATGGATTGCACAAACACATTTCCTCAATTAATTACCTCTGTGTGTGATATTTGCGTAATTCTGTTTCTCATTCCTTGGTCATGTGCAGGGAACAAAATGCTTTTACAAATCCATTGCTTAGTGTAAATTTGTGTTGTAGTGAAGAAAGTTACATCTGAGAGAATAAACAATTCTCAATAGTGGGATAACAACTTATTAGCATTAGGAACTCAAGATGGGATTTGATGGAACAAAATTTAATTTGTTTTATAAATGTAAAGTTTATTGGTAAGTCATGTGGTTCCAGCATGAGTTAAAGGAGGCTGTAAATACAGTACATCAATATAATGACCATGTTATGCTTTTTATACCTATGGTGGCTGATCCAGTTCTGTACAGTTGACCTACTCTTTTAAGAACCTTCATATATTGGTGGTTGGAACAGGCAGGACATTATCCAGAGTGCTAATGCAAAATACAAATGAGCTAAATCTTTTTGAGTCTGACATTTGCCTTCTGTATATGGGGTACTATATAAATGTGCTGTAGAGCAGTTAATGAAGGAAAATAGAGAGTTTCTTGCAAGTAAGAAAACCCCATGTTGGCTGTTTTACGGGGAAGCACTGTACTTTGTCTTGGGGACCACTTTTTCACAATGAGGCCTTGCAGGTTGCTGTGTGGTCACAGCTCTTTTAGGTTGGATGTATGGTTGGTTCACGCAGGCCCAGGCATGTAAAAGCTTACACTGTTCAGGGGAATAGGAGTCTTCTTTTTTTTAAGCACCTGAGTTGCCTTCATGTTGCTGTGTTTAAATCTAAACTCTCAAAAGAAGACTTGTTTCTTTGGAGAGACAACCTTCTGCAGTATGAGGTAATCTGTCATGAACAAAATGCAAAACTATCAAGAATAAGAGCTTGCCTTATTTTCTCTGCACGTGGGAAACTGAGGCAGGGGAATGTAGTCTGTAATAATCCAGAAAATAGTGAAATAAGGACTCCCATTTAAATCTGTGTACCTGAGTATAAGTGTGGCAATGAATAAGAATAAGCCCCATTGCAAATTACTTTATTTCTTTTGCATAAATGTGTTCAGGGTGTTGTAATATTGATGTGGATGAATTTTGTGTGGCTAAGTGCTTAATTGCAATTCCAGTTCTAGTGGTTTCCCTGGAAGTATTTTCTAATAAACCTTAATCAGAAAGTGATGCATTTCCCATCTAGCGAACCACTGAGCTTGTTGTTTTGTTATTCCAAAACTATTAGAACTTAAGCCTTTAGGGGGGGAAAAGTTAGTGCTCTTTGTAGATACTATCATTTCCAGACTTTCAAGCACCGAAAAGAACAAGGTTGAAATCTACTTCCCCTTTCTTTTCTTCTCTCAAGTAGTGGCATTTAATGCCAAGTAATTCCATGTGAGAGCAGATTAGTACCACTCTTCAACTTTAAGAATATCTGTATATATAAACGACAAAAACAAGATGGTGATTTGGTCATGTATAGCTAGCTCAGACTTCCTTATTTATGTAAGGTAGAAAATCTAGTCAGAGTAGGTCAGCTGGAAGCAGGATTCATAATGATATGCATGCCTGTGGGCCTTTGCCTCTCAAACGGTTCCCTATATGTAGGGTTAACAGTAGTCCTGGTGAAACCATGTGCTGTGGAAATTTGAAATCACATTAGTTTCTTGCATTAGTAGGTGTCAAAGCCCTGTTTAGACATATATGAAAGTTGGTGAATTTTGCAGAATATTTATATTAACTTAAGCAAAAACTTCATAGTAAAACACAACTTGTATAAGTTCACTTTTATCATGAAGGTTATTTGTGCAGCTAGAGAACAGGCACATTGGCTTTCCAGAGTTATAATTTGTAGTATCAGGAAGTTTTTAAATTTTTTCTTACCTATTTAATTAACAGTATTTTGTTAAACCCAAAAGCTAAAAAATACAGTAAACTGTTATTCCAGGCAGGCAACTCTCTGTGTTGAAGCAACATACTTTATACCCCATCTAAAATCTGATTTCTGTTTTTGTTAATTTTACAGTTAGTACAACAGAAGAATAACCAAGCAATTTGTTGATTTCAGGTTTTCAAAAATTAAGTGTCCTTTGATTTTGTGCTTTTCCAGTACAGTGTGGGGTCTAGTCACCAGGACTGGGAGTCTAGAGATCAGATCTTAGCTCTGCAGCAAAGCTCCTAAATGACCTTGAGCCAATCAGCCAGTCAAATCAATCTTCTCTCTTAACCTAATCTTTCTTACAGAAGTTGCTGTGAGTATAAAATGGGAAAGGCAGAAGGACCATGTGTGCCACCTTCAGCTTTTTGAAGGAAAGGCAGGATATAAATGTAATTTTTGAGAAGTTTTTCTATAGTATCCTTCTTTTGTACTCTGCAAGGCTTAACTATTGTCCACTGAATGCTTACTATTAGAGTAAGTCCCACTCACTCAGTTTACTCCTGACTAAAGTGATGTGGATGTGCAGAAGACCATGCTACACCATACTACAAAATGTTCAACAATATGTTTTTAGATTCCCCCAATATTTAGCCAGAAGCACTATTTAGTCCAAGTGAAAGTTATATCCCCTGTTGCAGAGTTGCATTGTGTGTGTTTGTGTGAATGTGTCTATATGCAGTTCATGTTTGTTTTTCAATTGTCAGAGCTCAGATTTAAAAAATAAAATGTACAAAATGCAGGTGTTGCACAGCAAAAATAATTCTTTAAGAGAAGAATGTTAAAATATTCTTGTATAGGGATTTGATTTGAATCCCCCAGTAGAAGCATCTTCTTTTTATGCCAGATGAATTGTGGGTCAAGGTGCCATTTTTCTCCTGGAGGTTGATATTTGGTGTTTTTGCACTGTCAAAAGTACCCATTTTTGCACCCATTAAGGACCCATTTGGCTATGAGCCGGATGATACCATTTCCACCACGGCACCCATTTGGGACCTGATTGTTTCCACTGCCTTGGGGGAAATTCAAATCGCATGGGTACTTTCTGCCCTTTAATCCGGATTTTCTGTAGACCCCATTAATGGGGTCTACAATGGGGTCTTCTGCCAGAAAATCCGGATTAAAGGGAGCCTGTTTCCACAGGAAACAGGCAATGGGGTCTAGAGGAGGCTAGGGGGAGGGGAAATCATTCCGAAGTGACTCTGAAGTCCCTCCGAAGAGATCAGCAGAGACTTTGAAGCCGCTCCGGAGTCCCTTCAGAGCGCCTCCGAAGTCTGCGTTGATCTTTTTGGAGAGATCGGCAGCAAGACTCTAAAGTCTCTGCTGATCGCTTCGGAGGGACTTTGGAGTCTCGCCGCCGGTCTCTCCAAAGAGATCAGTGCAGACTTTGGAGGTGTTCCGAAGGGACTCTGGAGCGGCTTCGAAATCTCTGCCGATCTCTTTGGAGGGATTTTGGAGGGGAGTCTGCGCTAATAGTGCACAGATTGCGCTGACAGCTTCGGAGCTTCTCCGAAGTCCTTGGTGATCTCTTCGGAGGGACTTCAGAGTCATTTCAAAATGATTTTGAAATGACTCCGAAGTCCCTCTGAATCTGGGACTTCGGAGATCGTACCTCCCTCTCCCCAGAGACACCTGGGGTGATGGACTGACCCCTTGGGGGTCGATCCAGATTCCCCACATGGGTGCAA
>MTQE01001134.1:62505588-62536671 GCA_014337955.1 Aspidoscelis marmoratus | reverse complement strand
ATCTAGTAGATCCAGATTAAGGGAAGTACCCAGTGTGTTTCCACGGGTGGACTAGCACCCAATAGCAATGGGTGCCTGCCTGCTGTGGAAACGCCGGAGCACCATGCAAATCCGGATCTACCCACAAGGGGTCCACCTGTCACCCCAGGTGTTTTGGAGGACAGGGGGTGCAATCTCTGTAGACGCTCTGGAGCAGCTCTGTAAAACTTCTGGAGCGATCTGCGACTAACTTCGAAGATTCTCCGGAGCCTTTGACAGTGGCATTGCTCTCGTAAGGGGTTCTCTTCGGAGCCTGTGCTAATCTCAGAAGGCAACTTCGGGGGACTTCGAAGTTTTGAGTTTGGGGCACCCTCCCCCATGGGTGCCCCCCCGAAGCCTCCTCTAGACCCCATTGTCCAGTTGTAGTGGAAACAGGCTCCCTATAATCCAGATTTGATGGCTGTAGACCCCTTTAATAGGGTCTACAGGAAATCCGGATTATAGGTCCTGAAGGACCCATATGATCCAGATTTCCCTAGCTGTGATGGAAACAAATGTGCCTCTAATGGGGTCTGTAGTGGAAATGGGGTCAACCTGCTCTGAGCCTAATGGGTCCTTAATGGGGCCTTCAATGGATAATTAGTGCTACTGGAAAAACACCCTAAGTCTCCACTCCAGTAGATTTTCCTATTAGAATATTGTGCAATAATAGTAATAATAATGTTTTATTCTTGACTGAGAAACTCAAGCTGAGAAAGATCATATTTATATGGGATAGACTGGAAGGAGTGACATTTACATTCAACCAGAAAAGATTTTGACTAAACTTCTTTCAAAAAGTAAGAGTGCCTCAGCAAATTTGAGAGATAAGAAAAACTCAAATGGACGTGGTGGTGACAGATGTAACTGTTCCAAAACTACAACCGATATTAAAGGATTCTATAATTGAATCCAGAATTTTCTATTTTGAGCCTGATGGATCCATTTCTGTATATAATCATGGGTGTGAGATTGCTTTAAATGTAAGGATGGAAGAATTCAGTGATATCCACTGTGAAAGATAGGTAAGTGAAATTAATGTTGTTTAAAAATAAAAATTGAGAACCCTTTAGGTTTATGATCTCTCCTGGTGGTGGTCTAGTGGTGGCAGCCTAGACCACTCTGCCCTTTGGGTGACTCTCCAGCCTGGTTGGGCATGGACATCTTGGAGGAGGTTATTCTTTGTGGGACTCGGGACTTTTGTCAGCTGCTCTGGACTCCTCTTGGCCTCAGATGCGTTAATTTGTTTGTGTGTTTGGCTTATTTTGCACTGTTGTGTATGATATGCAATTTTTATAATGTATTTTTATTATAATGTTTTTGATTTTTTTGGCATTGTATATTTTCTGTTTGTTGTAAACTGCCTTGGGCAAATTTTCTTTTGGAAAGGCGGTATACAAATACAATGGAAATGAAAATGAAAAATGGAAGCTAAGGCCATCTCCCTCTAGCCATATGTGCAGGAAGGGGTCGATCTGCACGCTATTGATTCATGGGGTGCACTTAGTTTTTCACATATGACTTTTCTATATTGGCTTCATTTTTGTAGAATAAATAATGAAACAGTGGAATCTATTGTGTGTTTTTCATCTGAGGTTGTATTTACTTCATTTTAAGACCTTTTAAGGACCAGATGTTTTTTATTATGTCCTGATATATAAAACCATAGAATTCAAAGAGGGTGGAGTTTGTTTTTCTCATGACTGTAAGATGGATCTATAATTTGCTAAGGAATATTTAGGAAAGGTAAATTTAAAAAATAGAATACAGGGTGATTGTAGAAGAAACTGTTTTGGAAAAATTGTGGGACTTGTATGGCAAAAAATACAGTATTAAATCTGTACACCTGGCTACCTATCAGGGGCACAGCAGGAAGGCTGAGCATCAGTCCACATTGGATCACAGAACCATTTGCTATGTGCAGAAAACATGGAAGGTGAGCCAAGAATCTCCTCTTAGTCCTTTCACTATATCTCAGTCAGTGGCTGCTACTAAAGCCTGTTACAACAGAAGTACATCAGAATATCCAGTCCTTATATTCTGTACATATACATGTTTTTGTAGGACTATGGAAAACATTAAGTTCCTATGAATGCATAATATGAGCATTTTATCATCTTTGATCTTAGTTATGTCTTCTTTGATTTGGAGGCTGCCTACTTCTGATGTCCACCTCTGAGGGTTGGCAAGTAGGGAAGAGTTCCCTATTCCTGCCATAAAGCACAGTGGAGACTGGTTCAGCCTTCACCATCCTAGTGTTTTCTGTGCTGCTGTGATTGATAGGACAGGTAATTGGGAACATCTGAAGAATGACCTATAGGTGTGAAGGCTGGACTAGAATCAGCTAAACTTTAGGTTTAGGATCTTCAATTTTCAGTAGTAGAGCATTGAAATGAGAGACTTTTGCTGGTGGTAGAAATGATTATTTAATTCAATCTACCTCAGATACATCTTGTATGGAGTTGAGAAGGGGGTGTATTGTTTCAACAGAAATGCATAATGATTTCAAGTGAATCAGATTTGTTCTGTTGTCTGCATCATGATAACGTTATGCTATCATCTACATCTTTCACAAGTAAGTTAAAAATAGATTATGATTCTTTTATGTCTTGGAGTTTTCAGGATTAGAGACTTATTACAAGTTACTGTAAACCCTTATTTGAAATATGTACAGGTACCCTACTACTGCATTTGCAGAATTCAGTTTAGAAATACTAATATTTATTTAAAACATTGTTATAGTGCTTTCCATTAAATAATCCCAAAGCAGTTTACAAAAGTAGGGATTAAGAATGGGGGTAAACAAAATTAAAACTATGCAGGTAATTAAAAATGGATTAAAATTTGGTAGGTGCTTGAATGAAGAGATCATTTTCAGTAGGTACTTTAAACTTGTAATTGTAAGTATGTCATAAATATCAGAGGGAAGGGTATTTCTGAATATAAGTGCTGCCATAGAGAAGACCACCTGCTAGATCATCAGGAAGCTCTGTCTATCCTATTTATAAGATCACTGTGTCAATTCTAGAGAGTTATGCATCACTTAGCCTTGTTCTCTGAACCTTGATTACAATTTGGGAGTCGTATTGCTGGCCTTGGGATGCGACAGCCAGACTAAGGGTGTTTTTCCACTGTCAGTTGTACCCATTTTTGCACCCATTTTTGTACCTTTTGGCTGTGAGCCGGATGATCCCATTTCCACTACGGCACCCATTTTGAACCCAATTGTTTCCACTGCCGTGGGGGACATCCGGATCTTTTTGGCCTTTAATCCGGATTTTCTGTAGACCCCATTAATGGGGTCTACAGTGGGGTCTTCTGCCAGAAAGTCCGGATCAAAGGGAGCCTGTTTCCACTGGAAACAGGCAATGGGGTCCAAAGGAGGCTAGGGGGAGGGGATGCACCTTTGACCCCCCCCCAACATTGGCTTCGAAGTCAGCTTCAAAGTCATTTCGAAGCTGACTTCGAAGTCACTTCGAAATCACTTCGAAGTTGCTTCGAAGACTGCACCCCCCCCCGCCACCCAAAACACCTGGGGTAATGGACCGACCCCTTGTGGGTCGATCCGGATTCCCCAGATGGGTGCAAAGCTGTTTCCACAGCAGGGGTGTTAGCACCCATTTCTAATGGGTGCTACACCTCCTGTGGAAACACATTGGATGCTTCCCTTAATCCAGATCTACTAGATCCGGATTAAGAAATGTACCCATTCCTTAGATCCGGATCTTCTTAGATCCAGATCTAAGGGCTGCAGTGGAAAAACACCCTTAGATAGACTTTTTGATAGTTTTCCCTCCTCAAATGGGGGAATCCCTTTGTGATTCCTGTACTTGGCTGTCCACATATGACTGGATATGGAGATGGCAACTGATACCTGATGTTTCAGTCAGCATACCACGTGGGCTTGAGAGTTTGGTATGTGTTACACTTGCTCTGTATGTTTATTGTTGGCTCAATTGAAAGACCTGGTATTTACCTACAAGAGAGTGCTGTAGCTCAATATGAAAGCAGAGTGTTACAGGTTCAGTGCCCAGAAGAAGGAAACGGCAAGCTACTTCTGTATCTTCAAAGAAAATGACATAGATGTGGTCATGTAGTTCCCAGAAGTCAGCCCTGACAGTATAACACCTAACAACAAATGTACCTAAATGTGTGAAAGATCACCTCACTCTGTATGAACTACACCATAATTTCAGATCCTCTAGAGATGGCTTGCTTCTAGATCAGTGCAATTAGGTACCATTTGTGATGTGGCAGTTTCTGTTCTTGGGGTGGATGGGTGAGGGCTTCAGTGGAAAGTCCCTTCAGTATGTATCTCAGAAAGCAGTTTAAGTTCTGTTTGTTTATCTTGGTACTTCCCTGATTCTGCATGGTCCTACTGAATGTTATTTTAACTATTTTGATTGTATGTGTTTTGATTGTATTTCAATTCTAACTTCATTGTTTTCTATTCTGTAAGCTGCCTTGAGTGGTTGTGAGGTGGTAGGGTGGAGTATACATGCACATGAATAAAGAAGCAGGTGTGGTACCCTGATTGGTCATACACTGGTTTCATCTTATTTGGTAATTGGAATTTACCAGGAGTTAAATCACTGTGGTCAATTTGCTTCTATCTAGAAAAGTCAGTGTTGGCAATCTACTTGGAAATGGAAATAAATAATACTAGCCACTGTGGCTGCCTCAGCCTCAAGTGATGATGATTAATCCAGAAGTACAGGTATTCCTAAATCATGTGTGTGGTTTTTGTCTGAGACAGAACAACACATCCAGAACTGAGTGTCTGTTAATTTCCATATGATACACCATACCACTTGTTCTGTCTGAATTCAGTTTCAACTTAGTCCACATATTACTGCCTCCAAGTAACATACAAGCAACTGAATTGTGATCCTGACTCAGATGGGATGGAAAGATAAAACTTGGTGTCAGCATACCCAGTTCAAATCCTCTGATTTACGCCAACAGTTTCATATAGAGGTTGAAAGACATGCAGAATGGAGGCAGCAATCACACATAACTCCAATAAGGTTTTCAATAATTCACTCTTTTCTGAAGCTGTCCCTAATAATCTTGTCTACAAGGACATTGGAAAGAGCTGTCACAGCAAATTCAGACCACCTGACTGCACTACTCCTGTTAAACACATCCCTTCCACTTGCCTGCATCATTCCGTCAAATTACCATGTTGGCTTTGTAAAACCCGATACTTTTGTTGTTTCTGACATATCCCCCACCCCAGATCTGTTTCTCTACCTCTGAATATGTGGATGACATCTCCCCTCCTCTTTCCCAATATGAGTTTTCTTCTCACCACAAGACCAGTTATTCAAAGCAAAACTTTGTTTTATTGCTTTGGGTTTTGCACACACCATCCTTATTGCATTCAGTATTGTAACTGCACCTTCAGAACTCTTTATCCTACTCTGCTGAAAGAGCACTTTTGGAGATTTGTGTGAGCAACTGCCTAAGACAGAAATGCTTTCTGGTCATTCCAGGTTGCCACATTTCCCATGTGTGGATATAGCCAGAGAGCTCTTTTCAAGTAACCGCTTGTGGGCTCCCAGGACAGAAAAGCTCCCTATTGCTACTTTCTAGGGCAGCAGTTCTCAACCTTCCTAATGCCGCGACCCCTTAATGGAGTTCCTCATGTTGTGGGGACCCCCAACCACGGGAGCGGAGCAGCTGGGAGGTGGGAGGAAAGGGCAGCAGGAGGCTTGTCACGACCCCGCTGAAAGGGTAATTCGACCCCCAAAGGGGTCCCAACCCCCAGGTTGAGAACCACTGTTCTAGGGTCTTGCTGGAAAGATGAGAATGTGAAACTACTAACAGTGGTTTGTCCATTTTAGCAGAGACCTATTGTGATGATTAGTATTGTAATTCATGGCTATAGGCAGCAAGATGGGAGTGATACTCTACACAAGGGCTGGCTAACCAAGGATTTTCCTGTTATTGGACAGCTTTGATAGATTTAACTGGTTTGGCCAATGGTCAGGTAGCATTATGTGGAGGGCTACCGATTGTCCAGTTTAGCTTTATTTTATTTTATAATAGGGTGTTTTTCCACTGTCACTAGAAGTACCCATTAAGTACCCAATAATGGGTACAAAAATGCCATTTTGTGCCCATTAATGGGTACTTAATGGGTATTTTTAGTGACAGTGGGAAAACACCCATAATTTTAATGTTTATTAATGTTTTCACTTTCAGGTAGAAGCTTTTATGCTCTTCTTGAGATGATCTGATTTGATACTTTAGAAGGTAAAATTAAAGGAAAAAGGAATAACAAAAGTCTTTTTCTTAGTATATAGTTTCTTGCAGTACAATCCTATAGATGCTTTTCAGAAACAAACCCCCCAAAGCCATCATTGTATTTCTAATGTTTTCTACAATCCAGACTGAGAATGATTTCTGAAACTGTCTACATTAATTTCACTTTAAGATTAAAGACCCAGTGACACTCTTTGAGAAGTGTTGTATATTCTAGAAGTTTGTGAAGAGCTTTAAGATATGTTATTGTTGCTTGATGAATGTCTCCTCCCATCTCCTCTTAAATTATTTCCAGCTGTTCACAATAGTCACTAACTTGCAAGCAAGATGCTTGGACTTCACAAGCCTAGAATGACTTCCAGTTAATGGAGGATGGGCTGTGTGTTTTGCATGCCAGCTCATCTAACCACTTTTCCCCACCTCCCTGAAGCTGGAAAGGCATTAAGTCAAACAAAACTACAAATCTAAAAGGGGTGAACTTCATTTGCGGAGTTGTTTGGATGCAGAGCAGTACAATTCCTCTTCCTACTTCTTGCTGTGAACATTTTCAGAGTCTCCTAAATCAGAAAACCATCCAAGAGCTAAATTATTCTAATTTATTTGAAATTTCCTCTGCATATACTGGATAGGTTTGTTTACCAAAAACAGCAAGCAGTCATGGTTTCTTGGTTCGCTGAACAGTTGTGCTGTGAAATGTAACCAGGGAAAGATGGTGATTTTGACCTTAATCCAAGAGATACCTGGGGCAAGATGCTCTCACCATCTTACCCCAGGTCTATTTGAGATTAAGATCAAAAGTACTCTCTTTACAGCATTCACAGTTCTTTCAGAGTCCATATATAAGGCAGCAGTTGGATTTGTCTTCAGAAGTGGAATTTTTAAAAATGGATTATTGGAATAAAAATAAAGTTTTGAGGGAAAGTAAAGAAGGTCTTATCATTTCAGAAGAAACTATAGTATCTCCAGATAGAATGGATTATGCAGATTAGTAAAGATAGCTGCCCATTCTAAAAATATTCAGCGTGGTTAATGAACAGAATCAAGGAACCTTTTCATTTCTTCAGGAAATAAAAATCTTAACCAGATGAGAATGAAAAAAGTACATCTTGTGTTTGTGCACACACATGCACATGTGTGCAAGGCAAACTTTAGGAAAAGGATGCCTGGCTAAAAACAGCAACAGGATGACAAAGATGTTAAAAGGGAATAAGGAGATTGCAGAGAAGCGGATTTTGTGCTTGATATTTTGCACATTCTTTGCCAAGATACATGTGTGGAACAGCTTTAGGAAACAACAATGAAAGCAGTTTTTATTGGCCAATTAAAATGATCAATTAGTTTAACCAAATAGGTGAGAGAGTTTGGATTTGTTCTTTTAATAAAATTGTTTAACACATCCTAAAAGAGCCTTCTACCAGAAAATGGTAATGTTCCTGCTGTAACTTCCATCTTTCAAGAGAGGGGTGGGAGCTATTTGGAAACTTATAGGCTGATTCACATAACATGTACACTGCATAGATTGTTGCAAAAGCATTATTAAAGATAAACTTATAAAGCATATAGATGCTCAACCTGCAGCCCTCCAGATATTGTTTAGGAACATCAGGAGGGCTGCAAGTTGAGCTGCTCTAATAATACATCAGTGTGAGTGCTGTAATTAAGCCATCCTGCCTAGCTGACTTTCTGGTGTTCTTTGAGCAGCTTTGAAGAGTGTCTGGATGAGGTGATTCAGCTTGTAGACTGCACTTGAATTTCCAAAAAGCTTTTGGCAAAGACTGTTACCAAAGTCTTGAGCAGATTTTGCTGCCAGGACAAGATATAGATCAGTTAAAAATGAAAAATGGTAGAAATCGTTTTTGCAGTGGAAGGATTGGAGAGAATCTGTATGGAGCCTGGTATTTTTAACAGTTAGGGAGGTGGACAGGCTGGTAAGTGATATCAAAAATGGGGGCCTTTTGAACTTGTTCATTTCCTCTGTGGGGAGAAGAATTTAAGCTCCAGGTTTGAATCTACATTGTTGAAGGGTTCAGATGAAAACAAATGAGCCCATAATACCTTTTGGTCACATCAGAGGAACAGTATGACTACTTTTTGTATAACTGTTCTCATCTTAATCAGTTATTGTTCTCAAAAGATGATAGGGAGTATTCTGGAATTAAAATGCAGTGTTTATTCCTTGGGGTATAGGCTGCTGTTATACGCTTGCTAAGTGTTTAAGTAAATCCTTATATGCTATAGAAACCGTGCCCTAAGAATGCAACTAAAACCTCCTGAAAAAAGTATTAGATTAACGCTTTGCAGGGTTTTCTCAGACAGGATTAACACAAACCCCTTCTGGTCACCACTCTGGTGAAGACCCTTAAAGCTATGGAATTCACACAGGAAATGTGAAAACTTTGAAGTCTGTTATAGTACTGATGTTAAATAATTGTGTATGCTGTAGGCATCTCTCCCACAATAATCTGGTTAATCATGGAAACAAATATGGATTAACTTAATAACTGTTTACCAACATGGGGCTCTTAAGATATTCTGAAGTGTGTCTCTGTTATCTTTGACCGTCTTGATAATGCTGGCTGAATGTGATGAAAGTTTTATCTGGACAGGTTCCAAGCAGCATGCCTAGGTGATGGGAAATGGAGGACACTGACCCTGTCTATTACTTTATCAAGCTGCCTTTGTTAGAACAGTATGTTCTGTTTTATTCTTGTATCAAATTGGTTGTATATCAGCCACTGTTTATCTATACCATCTAGCTTTTGTAATGGAAACCCTGATGTTAAGTTTACTAGAACTTTAAATATTTTCAGTTTACTAACACTTTTAAATATATAAAGAAATAGTTAATGCATTTTGTGAAGATCACCCATTGCTGAGAGAAACATGCCTGCATTTAGATATAATTTCATCTTTAAAAATAGCATAGTGCATTTGAAGAGTTGTGCATCACACAACTACCTTGGAATAGCATCTGCTTTATCATAAAGTCAGTTGCATTAAATTGAGTCACAGTGATCGCTGAAAACATTTTGGCCCATGAGAACTGTTGTTGATGATAGGTTGTATTTTTGTTTCAGATACAGTGTTTTGTAAAATATGAGTACTTCCTGAATAATTGTTGAGCGTTCTTCTTTCTTATGCAGCTTTCTTTCTACCTTAGGCTGCCACACCTCTGAATTATAATTAGATATTGTATTCAGACAATAAGTAACTATTAGCTTGCTGGTATTGGATCTTCCTAGATTCTGAGTAAGCATAGACATGAAGATGTTTGAGAAAGAAGAAGAGATTGAGATTGTTGCCTTCCATCTGATGACATTTCACTCGATTTTTCCGAGCAATAGATTTTTATTTATTTGGACAAGGGATGATATTTATAGTTTATTGGTCATCTCAAAAGGTTATATTAGATCCACTAGCTGATGATTTTTATTTCAAAGAATGTTCTTTCAAATGTATCCCACTAGAAAGGAGAAATCACATAGTGAAGTGAAGAGGCAGCTATGGGTGTTTTTCCATTGCGCTCCTTTAATCCGGATCTAAGGAATGGGTACTTCCCTTAATCCAGATCTAGGTAGATCTGGATTAAGGGAAGTACCCAGTGTGTTTCCATGGGTGGTCTAGCACCCAGTAGCAATGGGTGCTAGCCTCCCTGCTGTGGAAACACCAGAGCACTCATTTGCAAATCTGGATTGACCCACAAGGGGTCTGCTTGTCACCCCAGGTGTTTTGGGGGACAGGGGGTGCAATCTCCAAAGTGCAATCTCGCCTTCGGAGATTAGCAAAGACTCCGGAGTCCCTCCGAAGTTGCCTTCAGAGGTTAGCAAAGGCTCCGAAGTCCCTCTGAAGGCAGCTTCGGAGATTAGCAAAGGCTGGAAAGACAAACTCCAAAGAGCAATGCAAGAGAGGTGCATATTAATTAACTCCTTGTGAGCACCAATGAGTCAGCCTCATTAATATGCACCTCTTTTCATGCTCTTTGTTCTCGAAAGGGGTTTGTCTTTGGAGCTTTTGGAGGGATTTCGGAGGGACTTTGAAGCTTTGATTTTGGGGCGCCGCCTCCATGGGCGCCCCCTCCCCTTAGCCTCCTCTAGACCCCATTGTCGGATTGTAGTGGAAACAGGCTCCCTACAATCTGGATTTTCAGGCTGAAGACCCCATTGTAGACTCCTTTAATAGGGTCTACAAGAAATCCAGATTATAGGTTCAGAAGGACCCATATGATCCGGAATTTCTGAGCTGCGGTGGAAGCAAATGTGTCCCTAATGGGGTCTGTGGTGGAAATGGTGTCATCCGGCTCTGAGCCAAATGGGTCCTTAATGGGTGCTAAAATGGGTACTTTCTGCCTATGTTAGCTTCTCTGTTTATTCTCAATATTTGGCTAATGCTGTAAAAAATTGACAAAAAATTATTGAAATTTATGTAGAAAAAAAGTTGGCCTACACTCTGATTGACCACATTGTAATTTCAGAATATTATATTCAACTCTATTATGTAGCTAACATACAATAGTATCTCTTTCAAAGAACGATGATAATTCTATATTAAATTGGCTAAAAGTATTGTTTGATTTAAGTTATTCTATATGAATAATGGCATGTTACATTTCTGAGCATTAGAAATGTAAAATAAGATATTTGAAAAGCTAGAGGGGCAGGTTAAATCCATATTTATGATTGCTTTGCCAAAGACAGAAAGCTGGAATTTATTCCCATCATGAATAAACACAATCTATCCCCTGAGTAACTTCTGCAACATGATAAGTTGTTTGGGCTATCTCTAAAGGTAATGCTGTGACCTCAAGAAAGGAAAGCTTTGTTACCTTGGAGATAATTTCTTTTGAAAATATGTAGAAATATTTGTTTTTGCGCTTTTTGTATAACTCTGTGAATGCGTGGGTGGCACAGGAAAATAGGCAGATGTGTTTCTTTGTTGGCCCCAGGTTTTCAAAATGTCTTTCCTTGGTTTCCTTTATTCGTTTGATGTTAAATAACATTTCAGAAGTAGTTTTTAAATGATTTTCTTATTTTGGTAGTTGCTGTCTCAATTATCAGTGTTCTAGTTTTATTTGAATTGCTGTAGGCATTGCAGTGCATAACTACATTAAACAAATGACAAAGCCAGCATTGTGGCAGCCATAAGAATGAAAATTTCCTTGTCTTCCTCATCTGCTCAGTAAGAATAGGTGAGACCATGATGGGTCTTTAGCTTTAGTCTGCATATAAATTCACAGTAAACTGGTTTTATAACCTGATCCTCTTGCAGGATAATTCTCACTAAGCAGAATAGGTGTTACTCCCAAATAAGTCCTATAGCCAGTGGGGTAGATTGTGTAAGAACAGAACAGGCACCCCAAGTTAACAGCAATAATTGAAGTTTTTAAGACTGCACTTATACATAAACAGCTTATAAAAATGAAATGAGGATTGACAGTGGAATTGTACTATTTATTAAATGAAATGAAAGGGAAGCCGTGCTTGTATTTTAAAGCTGAAGAGTCTGTATGGTTTATGAATGGTGGTTGTCCTGTAGGGCAAAATGCTCTGAAGACACAAATGACCTATAAAGAAATTAAATCTTGTGGTACACTGAGTAAACCAGATTGCATCTTAGGTGAGTCCCATGGTAGGGATCCCTTGATAGCCTTATACCCCCCACTGCTTTTCCTTCTACAAGAACTCCATGCAACTTTTAATAGTGGCTTCTTGTGGTCTTGTACTGAGGTCCACAGGACCCCCATTGTGCCATGTGCTTTTGTGTTTGCCTAGATTCTGTTGATTTGAAAAGAAGACAGTGACAGTATTAAACATGGCCTTAACTGGTTTTGCTATACTCCAGTTGTAGTGTGATCAGACTTGCCTAGCCTGACACCTTCCAGAAGTTTGAAACTATGACTCTTAGCAGCCAAAGCCAACGTGACAAGCAGCGGCTGGGGCTGATGAGAGCTGTAATCCTAAACATCTGAAAGATGCCAGATTGGTGGAGGAAAATGTAGGTTCTAATCATACGGCTTTTTGCACTTAATTTCCTTGGGACACTGACCCAGGGAAGTGAAAATCAAGGGGGCCTCATCCCAAAGTTACCCAGCACTGATCTCAGTGCCATCTAAGTTTGAAAGTACCTATCTAGCAGTGATCTGCCTTGCCACAGCAACAGTCATTTGCACAAGGCTGTTGTTAAGGCGATGAATGAAGCAGCATATGGCTGCAGCTGCACTGCACCACCTTCATGAACCCTTCACACAGAAGCAATGCAAAGGGTGCATGTGGGAGTTCACTAGGAACATAAGAGGAGCCTGCTGGATCAGGCCACAGCCCATCTAGTCCAGCATCCTATTGCACAGAGTGGCCCATCAATAGCCCATGGGCATCTCAAGCAGAGACTAGGGGTGTGTTTTCACTGTCAAAAAGTACCCATTTTTGCACCCATTTAGGGCCCATTTGGGTGTGAGCCGGATGATCCCATTTCCACCACGGCACCCATTTGGGACCCAATTGTTTCCACTGCCGTGGGGGAAATCCGGATCTTTTTGGCCTTTAATCCGGATTTTCTGTAGATCCCATTAATGGGGTCTACAATGGGGTCTTCTGCCAGAAAATCCGGATTAAAGGGAGCCTGTTTCCACTGGAAACGCAATGGGGTCCAAAGGAGGCTAGAGGGAGGGGACGCACCCATTGGGCCCCCCCTAAACCTAGGCTCCAAAGTCACTTTGAAGCCACTTCGAATTGACTTCGAAGTCATTTCGAAGTCTGTGCAAAATACCTCCGGAGTGCCTTTGAAGTCTGTGCTGATCTTTGGAGTGAACTTCGGAGTGACTCCGAAGTGACTCCAGAGTCATTTTGAAATTCACTCCAAAGATCAGCACAGACTTCAAAGGCACTCCGGAGCTATTTTGCACAGACTTCAAAGTGGCTTCGAAGACTGCCCCCCCTGCCACCCAAAACACCTGGGGTAACAGACCGACCCCTTGGGGGTTCATCTGGATTCCCCACATGGGTGCAAAGCTGTTTCCACAGCAGGGGTGTTAGAACCCATTGCTAAGGGTGCTACACCTCCCGTGGAAACACATGGTGCTTCCCTTAATCTGGATATACTAGATCCAGATTAAGGAATGTACCCATTCCTTAGATCCAGATCTTCTTAGATCTTGGATCTAAGGGCTGCAGTGGAAAAACACCCAAGGGCAAAACTCCTGCTGCTCTTGAAATCCAGCAAATTGGCTTAGAAGCATGATAGCCTCTCCTAGTATAGCTGTGGAGCACATTTGACTACTCCACAACTATTGGTGATGATGCTAGTTAGAAAGGAAAGGTGTATGCTAATTTGTAAAGAAAACAAAAATTGCTAAACATTAGTTCCTCTTATTTAAGATAAGATTTAAATAGCATAGCAAACATAGAGTCAAAATCTGAATCAAGTACTTCCTGACCACTCTCTTAGCCATCACAGTTATATTAAGATGGCTAAGATAGGAGTCTAGGAATTTCTTGATTCAGATTTCACCTCTGACATGAATTTGATAAGTTGCTTTAAGTGAGCCACCCTGTAGATGGGTGTATGTATCCCCCTGATCTCTGTAGCAGAAAGATGATGTGGTTGACCTACCTCCCAGGGCTTCTGGGAAGAAAACCACTATTCCGACATAGATCCAAAACACCAACTTTGGTGTTATTCAACAAGAGTTGAATAAATCCCAGCAAAAGCTTAAGTTTACAGTTTAATTTATCAAAATGTGACTTTATGAGCGCCTATAAGAAACACGGGTTGCATAATATTGGCCTTTGCCAATCTGTTACTCCTCATCTGAAGAGTGGAATATTGTTTGTTCCTAGGTTATAGCATAAAATATTTATTTTTATTTAATTTTTTTATCCTGCCCTATACTCAAAGGTCTCAGGGCAGGTTACAACATATAAAATGAACACATTAAAACCATAACATATTAAAACCCCAAATATGGTAAGGAAACTAATACATATACTTCAGTTTTCTTTGATCACTTACTCATATATTTGATATTAAAATCAGGACCTTACCTCCACGGTATGTTTGACTTACACTGATTCACTAAATCTGTTCTCTGAAGGTGTTATTGACATAAAATGGTAGACTGGGCCTCCGTGATTTCCCTACCCCATTTTTTTTTACCAGTGGCAGTTACTTGCAAAACCCAATTTTGCAGCATGTGGTGTTTTGGGGAAACTAAACCTTATACTGTATATTGTCTGTGAAACAAAAAGATGTTTTATTTTCAATAAGTAAACTTATTTTTCCACATTGGTGATAGGAAGACAGGAGGATCTTGTTCAAGAGTCTTTATGGGACATGCTTCATAAGCGAGATTGTGGCTGCAGTTGGAGAAGAAATGTGCTCAAGAGCTTGGCAAACATTTGGCTGTGTATCAAGTATTTGAGTATGCTCATGTTTCCACCCACCATAGGCCATCACCTGGCCTACTGTTCTGGGCAGGAGTCAACTTAAGAGCTTATAGAGGAAGTGTAATGTAAACTCCTGGTCACTCTTTCTCTATTTCAGGAAAGATGAAATAGTCACTACACATGGACAGGAGAGGAAACAGAAGCAGCCCTCTTGTTTCAGTTAGGATTTATTCATGGCTCCATTCTGGAACCGAATGTTGCCCATTTCCAAGTACCTCCTTCTGTCTCAAACAGGTTGTAGGAAGTCAGCCCAAAACTGCACATTGGTTTGTAGCTAGCAGAGGAAAGCAACAATAATAACTGTTTAAGTTCAATGTGATGTGATTGAGAGTCCACTTCATACAATTTTTTTTACAGTTGATGCAGCTTTCCCATCCTTGTGATACCTCAGCTATATGGCCTCATGCAGTTTCTCATTTGGATTGTTTCCTGAGTTTTGTGCCAAGCTGGAAAGAACAGGAAGTGATAGAGGAAAGAAATTAATCAGAGTTTCTCACATGGGAACAAGAAGATGAACAAACTGAAGTATGCTGGAGACTTCAGTGCTTCTTGGCAACATAAAATCAAAATAGGATGAAGATGAAAGTGTTTGATTGGTCCAATGAATTGCAGGTGTTAACTTGAACAGTAACTTGCAAACATCTTTCAACTTGAGCATTTTTCCTTCTGCTTGCTCAAGGATGTCTATATGTTTTAATTTCAAAATTACCCAGTCATCCAAATAAACCTAAAAAACCTAAAGTACTAATATTCTGCTATCAATTTAGGACCAACATCCACTTGAGAAGTACTGGGACATAAATTCTCTGTATAGACTTTGTTGGGTTGTGTTTAAGCTTGTCCCAACTGAGAAGTGTTAGAAACTAGAATGATATGAAATCCCAAAGTCAGACATTACCAAAATTATCAGGAAAAAGCTGGGAAAGAATTAGTCTCTTCTGCTAACTCATGAATATGCAGATCATAGACCACAAATCCTTTATAGAGTTTTACAGTCACAGATACACAAAATTCACAAATATTAAAGCTGTGAATAATGAGGAGCAGCTATATAGTTTGGTCTATACTTAATAGCTAGTCTGTGAATGCAGTTTAATGGATTTGGAATTATTTATTTGTTAGTTCCATTTGTATCTTAGATCTAATGTTTTCACAGATTTATCTGTTTTTTAAAAACCATTTATTTTCAGAAACTTTCCTTGAAGCTTGGGTAATAATATACCTTTTTGAGCTAGTGCCTAAAGGTAAAAAAAAGGTAACATTGAATGAACTTTCTTAGGGAGTGGGTTTCAAAGCTGAAGTGTCACCATAGAAGGATAGCCAGATGTGCTGCTCCTAATGATGGACTAGCAAGAGGCCTGCTATTCATACTTATAATACACAGGCAAGGGGAAGGCACCCCTTCTTCTCTTTTTCTTCTCAAAACATTTAGAATTTTATAAATCATTTGCAAAAACCATACAGCTTACATGGAAATGAATAAGCGATCAGTGCAGATCTCTAAGAACAAATACTATTATGACTTGGCTTCAGTGTTCTACACTGATTGCACTTTCCATGTCATCCTCAAGGACAGGCCAATATAAGAAGGATGGAGTACTCCAACCAGGACATTATTGGTGTACATGAGTAACTACAGTTAAATTATTCTGATTCTGCAAATGCCATAATTGGAGCAGCAGCCTGATCTGAGAGGAGATGTTCCAGGCCACTGCAGACACTTGAATCTTCAGTGGCAGTGTGCATTCGAGGAACATACTGCCACAAGTACCGTATTTTCCGGCGTATAAGGTGACTGGGTGTATAAGACGACCCCCAATTTTTCTACTTAAAATGGAGATTTTGCAAAACGGGGGTGCAGCCTAAACTGAGCTTCGGACTTGGGGAGAGATGGCAGCCTTACCTGCTAATCCCAAGAATGTGGCTTGTAGCTTTCCTTCTGACGAGAGGGAAAAACCTTGCTCCGATAAAGATCTGTGGCTGCAATGCAGCTTTGGAGTCTGCCTCCCTAGCGCGATTCGTCTATGATCCTGTAGGGGAGGGGGTGTTCCACCGAGCAAAATATGAAGAATCCTGCCATCATTTTCTCTTCAAAAGCCTCTCTGCTTTCGACCCCTCCCCTACTGGACCATAGACGAATCTCATGCTAGAGGGGCAGACTCTGCTAAAGCAAAATGAGGGCAGGACTCTTCATATTTTGCTCCGTTTAGCAAGGTTTTTTCCTCGTGTCAGCGCCAGAAGGAAAGCTACAAGCCACGTTATTGGGATTAGCAGGTAAGGCTGCTGTCTCTCTCCAAGTCCAAGGCTCGGTTTACGCTGTGCACCCCAGTTTTGTGCTGGCAGCTGTGGCCAGCAGGACCCGGGTGAGGTTATTACTGGTGTATAAGATGACCCCCAACTTTTCAGAAGATTTTTGGGGGTTAAAAAGTCATCTTATACGCCGGAAAATATGGTACTTTTCAAAACCAAGATGATCATTTCAGGTTTGGGTGGCATTTTTTTCTATCCTTATCCAGCCCAATACAGCAGTGAGACACTAGTCCAAAACCTGTGTAGTACTACAAAGTGAGGAACTACCTACATATTAGAGGCACCCTACAATAAATCATCCAGTGGCTCCATAGAGCTGTTGAAGAACTGTGAGAGCAGCATGAAACCATTCAGGACTTTATCATTTATTATTAATAATTTATTTTTATTTCTATTATACCCTATATCCAAAGATCTCAGAGCAGTAAAATCATAAGAAAAACAGGATAAAAAGCATGACTAAATAAGTAAACTGGACGAAATGTCATGTCGCAAGTAGATATTGTCCAAATAAACATTGAAAATGTCTTAAGAGCATAAGATGCTTTGGTGGATCAGTTCAGTAGCCTATCTCTCCAGCAGCCACTTCTCACTGTAGCAGACAGTTGCATATGAAAGTCCACAGGCAAGAAATAAGTACCCGCTTTGCCTCTCTGTAACTTTATATACCTCTTTTCTCACAGAGTCCTCTGACCCCTTGACAATTTCAGTTGTCCTCTTTTCAACGTTTTCCAATTTCAGGAGATCCTTTTGAATTGTAGTAATCAAAGATGTATGCAGTGTTCCAAATTTGAACAGATTCATTATAATATTGGCAAGTTTATTTTCACCATCATTTCTTATTAACCATAATGTGCTTTGGGCCTTTTTAAATAGCCAATTCAAACTGGGTTAGTACTTTTACTGTCTACACTATGGTAGGCTTCCTCTTTTGGTCAGTTGCAGCCAGCTCAGATTTCATTAATTTATAGACATTGTTAGGAATTTTTTGCTTCCTTGTACATCACTTTAAACTTATTCATTGTGAGCAGCATCTACCATTCCAATGACCATTCTCCCAGCACACAGAGATCTATTTGAAGCTCTTCACAGTGCTTTTTGTTGGTTGGTTTTTACCATTCTACAGAATTTGGTGTCATAAGCAAATGAGGCCTTTTGATTCCTTACTTGTGGCTCTAGATCATAGATGTCAAACTCAGGCCCGCGAACCAAATCTGGCCCGCAGTGTAATTGTATTTGGCCCATGAGAAAATACCAAATGTCTATTAGAGCTGGCCTGATGATAGATAGCTCATGTACTGCTAATACTACAAATTACAGAATGCTCCGCCTGGTGCATTGGTGCAACACAAGCACCCCCTCCCCTGTTGACATTCATTAGCAGCCTCACACTACCAGTCACATCAGGCCATCAAATCCAAAAATGGCCAAACGAAAGGTGGAAAACAGAAGCTTTCTAGAAATGTGAATGCCACAGATGTGTCTTTTATTTGACTGTTGATTTCACATGTGTTTATAGTATTAAGCTTTGCTTGTTCCGGATTCAATGTTTAAACAAAGTTAAGCTTCTTTCCATATGAAAAGGTTCATTATTACATCTGATGAGAAGGAAAAACTTCCTCAAATGTAGACATTTTTTCAATAAATATCAAGGTTGGCCTGCGACTTTGTCCAAGTTCTTAATTTTGGCCCACTGTATATTTGAGTTTGACACTCCTACTCTAGATCATCTGTATAAATGTTCAAACACTGTGGTCCCAGTGCACTGTCTTGAGGAAAGGGCCCACTTTTTAACAACTTTTCATTGTGAAAAGTATCTGTTTACTCCTACCTTCTGCATTATGGTCTTTAACCAGTTCCTTAGGCATAAGAGATATTGCATGGCTTCACCAAAAACTACTTAGTAAACTTACCAAAAGGTTTTTGAAAGTTTAAGTAGGTGTCTGCCCTGCAGATGTTCCAAACCTCAGTTCATCCAGGTACAAACTACAGTTAGAGGTTCAGGACTGTCAGGTGCTTTACCTGACAGTGTTGTGCTTTCCTCAGCATGTTCATGTGAATCACCAGGAGTCTAAGTGGTGCAGGGAACTCACCCTTTTCCTGAAGTGTGGCCACCACCTTTATAGCCCAATGCATACAACAGTCCTACCAGTGGAGGTATAATGGCAGCAGTCCCACTTTGAGAGGTAAGTTCCCCATACTTGTTGGACTCTTCGTGGTTTACATAAAGGTGCTGAGAAGAACCCAGGGCTGTCAAGTGAAGCACCTGACAGTCCCAGACCTCTAACTGTAGTTTGGCACATCTCTGCTTTGTCCACATGTTTTTCTATGCTCTAAAAGATGAATTAGACAAGATTGTTTCTTTCCAAAAGCCATATTAACTATCTGTGAGCAAGATCAGTGGTTATAAAGGTTTGGTAATTGTTTCTTTAATACGGTCTTGCATGGTCTTCCCTGGAACAGATGTTAAGCTGATGGGCCTATAAATTTCTACATCTCTCTTTGAGCACTCATTAAACACTGGAGTTATTTTGGCCAGCTTCCAGTCCTCAATTACAGCTGCTGAGCTTAGAGACAAATTGCATATTTTGGTTTAATAACTCTTGGATGACTGCCATCAGGACCTGATGATTTGTTGATTTTTAATTTTATCAGTAAGACCTATCAATTATTATCTTGTCATAACTATTTGCTCAGGCATCTGCCTCATATTCTGTGCTGGGAAGGCAGATACAAAAAAAAAATCAGTTTCTCAGTTTCCTTCTTTTTGTACATACTTGGCTTCGTCTTTACAGAATATCTTATCACCTATATTTACAGTTTTGGCAATATGCTTCCCAAATTTTCTTTTTGTATTTCTTACTATTTGCATTAGGGCAAGCCTTCCACATCCTGAAGGATGTTATTTGACAGTCCTGTTCCATGCTAGCTTGTGCATAGCCCTTGTTATTTCTTTCTTAAACTTTTGAATTCTTACAGGATTTAATGCTTGAAATGCCCTTTTGATTTCATTCTGTTGATCAGGCTTTCCACGAGTAGCTTGGTTCATGGGATTGAAAACACAATTCCAGTATTAAGCTACTTTTGTGACCCAGTATTGCTATCCACATGGAGGAATCTATACTTTCAGGATCACGAGAGCCTGCATTCAATGCTATCTTTTATATATAGAACCTTGTATTTTATTACTTTATGTGATGATAACAAAAAGAATACTAATGTTGGCCTCACTGAGCTAAGTGCTCTAGTTATCTTAGGTGTTAGTGAATAGGAATACAGCTTTTTCACTAATTTCAGTATTCTTAGGCCTAGTTTGTTTTCTCTCTCTTAACTTAGATACAGTCTCAACCATAGGTACTATTATAAATTTGTCAAGAAAGAAGGGATCCAAATTGTGTGATTTGTTTTATTGGTATGTTATTTGTTTATCGTTATACTGAAGCCTGCTGATGGACAGGGCTTATAATATTTTCTGTTTGAGAAATATGTAATTTCTTTGCTGAGACAGTCTTTCTTTTCAGCATGATTTACTCTGTGCTTTCTGTACACAGGCTGGACATGCAGACTCCTTTCAGGGGTATGCTTCTAGCCCTGATACAGCTGAGAGTTATGGTTGTGTTTTCCCTGCCTGGGGTGGGCAAGGAGATTAGCATTAGGAAAGAGGGGGGAGGGGAGGGGGCACCAAGCAGTAGCAGGGAAGAAAAGGGTGAGGTGATGAAGTAGTAAAAATAGGGGTCCTATATTTAAACCTTCTCAACCCTCACTAAATTCAGAGAAAGCTTAATAAGCTCATGCTCAGGCCTGAGGGTGTGTGTGTGTGTGTGTGTGTTTAAACCAGGTAAGGAGCAGGGTGAAATCTTCTGAATAATTTGTCTTAAGTTAATAAATTCTCTTAAGTTAAAAGTTTAAATGATTCTGTTGAAGTGTTGAAGAGTTGCAAGGGCCCTATTGAAACAAAGACCGCACATACTTGCATTTCAGGAGATGCATTTTAAGAAATAAAGGCACTTGGAACAAGATACTCCATGCAGCAATATTTAACATTAGCAAAGCAGAAAAGAAAGGGGTAACTCTACTTTTTTTCTGCTAAATTTAAATTTGAGGACCAATCAGTTGCAACAGACAAAGTGGGTAGGTATTTTCAATGAGACTTAGGAGGAACAGGATTTGACAGTTGCAACACTGCATGCTCCTAACATCAATCAACATGATTTTTAAAGCAATACTTCAGATATTGTTTTAGATTGGAGAAGTTACTGCTTCTGGGAGATTTTAATGCTGTCCTAGATCCAGAGTTATATAGAGAGCAAACTGTACAGAAAAAGACTCCAGTGATTTGATTATTTGATTTCCAGATTTGGCTTGATAAAATATTCATGGATATATAAATGGACATAGCAGAGATTACTCTGCTAGACATAAGAGCTATTGTAGAATGGATCATATTCTGACATTTCCAGACTTGGTTTAATTCTTTAAAAGTTTTGATTATGTCTTCCCTTTCAGGGAATATGTAGGCAGGACAAAGTATGGAGGCCGCAACCTTTGGTCCTAGCAAATAATACAATATTGGATAAGTTACATAAAATTTCAGAATAATACTTTCAGTATAATATTCTCCAGAAACTTCCTTGGAAGCTATTTGGGAATCCCAGAGAGCTGTTTTTGGGGACCACTGTGGTTCCCAAATTGCATGGCATACAAAACAAAGGAATGAAACTGTTTTCAGGCTTCAGAAAGAATGAGCTTAATTGGAGGACTAGTGCAAGACCTCCATAGAAACAAAATGCTATTATGAATTAGTAAAGAAGCACAAAAGAACTCCAGGCCCTGGAGGATCAGGAATTTGCAGGTTGGAGTTTAAGATTAAAACATAAGTAATGGAAGCAATGTAATAAGGGAAACAGATGGTTGGCCAGCTACAAGAAAAGGAAGAAAAGGAAATTTTCTATAAATAGCATTAGGCTCCCAAGCCATTTTGAGGAAAGTTAAGGGAAGGTGCATGAGATTATGGTACAGTTTTATCAGGATCAATATACTAAGCATGAGATAGATCCAGAAGGGATAGCATGCTATCTTGGGATGATCCAGTTTCCGCAAGTTGATCTATCTCAACATTTAAAGCTCAATGTTCTTATAACAATCAATGAAATCAAAGCAGCCTTTGCAAATCTAGCTCTAGGCAAACATCCAGGCCTGAATGGGCTCCCAGATGGGTTTTATAAACCTTTGACTGAAATACTGTTACCTCATAAGCACTTAATCAGGCTATGGAGACAGGGGCACTGCCAGATTCATGGAGAGTCAGATATCTCTCCAGTCAGAAGGTAGATAAAGATTTGGATCAGTGGTATCATATAGGCCAGTTGCATTACTTAGTATCAATTATAGGGTTTTGTTTGTTTGTTTGCCAACACCACTGCTTCTAGGGTCAAAGTAGTTCTGGGAGTAAAGCATTCAGAGTGTGGTCTCCTTGTGCAGAACCAATCTGGTTAGTTCTTACACATATATCATGTTAGAACTTCCCAAAACCTTCTAGCTCTTATCAGCCTTGATATTTATAAAGCATTTGGTTCTTTGGGGCACCAGTTTCTTATGCAAGTATTTTTAAAAATAGTACAATATATACTATTTTTAAAGTGAGCAGATCCAGGACAACGATTTAACATTGGACCAAATATGTTCAATTCGTCAATAGAAGATTTAGCCTTGCTATCCATTGATAACCCTTCTGTTGTAGGATACAAATTGACAGTTTTAGAAACCCTAGCCTGTTTTTATGCTGATGTGATTTTCCTGAGCACTACAGAACATTATGAGTATACATACGGAACATTATGAATAATGAAATATAATTGATGATGTGAGTTAAAACCAATATTGTTCTAGGGCTTTGTTTATTTCATTTGCTAAAAGGAGGTAATTTAAAAAATCATAATCAAAAGCTCTTAATTTCCCTGCTCAGTCCCACTAAGTTAGATATATCACAGAGAGGGAAAAATAATTTGATATGAAAACTGAAAATGTGGCATAGCAAACTCTGACCTATTTTGGCAAAAAATGAGTTGTAAAGCAAAGAGAAATCCCTTTGTAGAAAATTGGAGAGTGGTCTTGGATCTGGTCCCATTCATGGCGAGCGACATCAGTTTCCTCAGTCCCATTTCCGAGCTTGGATCTGAGACACTTGAATTGGAAAAGTTAGCACAATGCATAGTCAAACACTAGATGGTTTTAAATTTGTCAGTAAATTATATTGGAATTAATGTACCTTGTCTAAGATGCTTGCACTGTCTTTCTGTCTGCTTATCTATTGAGGGGGCAGATGGGGGCTTATTTATATTATTTTGTCTTTTAAGTTAAATCTGTTGTAGTATTAATAAAAATATTTATTTTTTAAAAAAGAAAGAAACCAGCAAGTAAGGCCTGCTGCAGTGAAGGATAGACACAACAGGAAACTAATGCTAAGTGAAGAACATTGTCTAAAAAAAACAAGGAAAAGCTTTTTCTAAAAGAATCAAAGACAAAGAACAATCATTTATCAATTATATACAAGAAGCAAAGAAGAGTATATTTCCCAACACCAACCAAGGAAAAACATTTGTGCTGCTGCTGCTGCTGCTTGGCTTGGTTCAGGATTGATAACTGGAGAAAGTACAGGAGACTTAACAAGTGGACAATTTTTAGAATGCAGGGATGAAAAACGTAACAGATTCAGTTTTGGGACCTACTCTTTTTAACCTATTCATAAATGACCTAGAAGTAGGGGTGAGCGGTGAGAAGCTTGCTGATGACACCAAATAATTCAAGGTAGTGAAAACTGAAAGAGATTACAAAAAGCTAGCTCCAGAAGAACCTCTTGACATTGTGGTGAGTGGGTAGCCAAGTGATAAATGAGTTTCAGTGTTAGTAAGTGCAAGGTGATGCATTTTTTTGGGGGGGGGCTATAAATTGTTGGGGCCTGAGTGTTCTGTGACAGACCATTAAAGGGGACCTTGGGGTTGTGGTGGATAGCTCAGTGAAGGTGTCAACCAGGCTGCAACATCTAGGCCCATTTAGCCTTGAAAAATGGTGTTTAAGAGTGGACTTGATCAAAGTTTATAAAATTCATGCATAGTGTGGAGAAGATAAGAGAAAAAAATCTTTATCAAACAGCATTAGAACCAGGGACCACCTTATGAAGCTGATAGGCAGAAAAGTTAGGATTGACAACATGAAATATTTTTTACACAGCAGGTCATTTGTCTATGAAATTTATTACCATAACAGATGGTGTCTGCCACTAACCTTGATGGTTTGAGAAGAGGCTGGATGAATTCATAGAGGACATTTATGTCAGTGGCTATTAGAATGACTGCCCAGATACTGCCTCCTTGTTAAAAAGACAGGAAGGATTCCTCTAAAGGCCATTTCCAGGTTTTTGCTCTTCTGCTTGAGAATCCCCAGATAGGCCGCTGTGAGAGTCATAATGACAGACTAGATGGGCTGTGCCCTGATTTATCTTATATTCTTAATATCTGCAGAAAAAATTTTCAGCTCAGAGAACTATGATGTGGCACTATGGAAAGTTCTACACACAGATACCAGAATCCTGTCTTAGTTATGCAGTTGGAATCACAGAAAACTTGGAGATATTAAAACTTAGAATAATACAGGATGAATGTTTCATCTTTTAGATACTGTACATCTGTCCTGGCCCTGGCATGTGAAGCAGATGGCACTTATTCTTTCACAAGGAGATTCCTGTAGAATCAAGAGCCAATTTGTTCATCCTAACTGTGCTACCTTTCACAGGTGTTTTTCCAACCAAGTAATTTCCTTTAACAGAAGCACCCTCTCCAGTTCAGTGTATGTGGATGGATAAAATAAATTAAGATTCAGACAAAACAACCTTGCTGGAGCTGAGAGCAAAGGCGGGCGAACATAGAGGAGTCATGCTTTGTTGGATGTAGCATCATGGAGATTGCCCCCGGCAAACACTCTCCTACCCAAAATTAGAAGCACATTCATGAAGGCCTCTGCGTGCCTGCAAATTGTTTCCTCCTGTTGAAGTCCATAACCTGCTTTCAAGATTGTATTTTTGTTCTTCCCTAACTGAAACACTGGGCGTGGTCAAAAACTATGTTCAGAAGTGTCTTAGAGCCGTTATTCTGTGAACATGATTTGAAGGGGGGAAGGCTATGAAATGTGTGTTTATCCACATCCTCTTGAGGCCATGGAATATTGGGGGTAGATGTGTTATAAATAAATTGATGTACCCTGTCTAGTGGTATTTCTGGAATTTTACTACACTCTGTACGTTGGCAGACCACACACCCCTTGACTCCTCATTTGAATACAGATTTGGGGGATGTATGGTGTGGCTCTTGGTTGACAGTACTGAGTCTTGCAGAGAGAAGTTCTTATTGATTTCTCATTCAATGATGGTATTTGCCAGTTTTGCATATCCTGGAGTACAGTCAGTGGAAGAGATTAATACTGAAAGCTACTGAAGTTTGCTAAAAAGGTATTGGACTCATTTTGTCTCAGTTGACCACAGTAGGTAGGAACAACTCAGGCTTATTTGGAGGCAGAAATGGGCCCCTGTCCTACAATTTTGGGGTGGAATGGGGCTGCTGTCCTGCAATTTTTGGTGGAGGTGGTATATATATCTTCTGTTAAATGTTTCTCACAAATTTGGCATATATGGGGGAAAGGTGATAAATTAAATCCTGCTGTCAGGTTCAGTTTTCTGTAGCACCCCAAAACGATAACAAATTTGCTTAGAGGAAGGAAGCAGCTCAATCCCTAGTATGAGTCTGCAGCAGGAAAATATGTTAATGGAAGCCCTTACTGTGAAAGATGGCCAGTGTTTTTAAAACATAGGACCACATCTTTTGCTTAAGATTTTACATTGAAGGCATTTTGAAGTGAGGTCTGTTGTGATCTTCGGCCTCTGCTTTGTTGAGGAAGAGGGGTTTCAGTAGTACTTCCAAAATATTGTATAAACATATGCTTTATTCTAATGTAGAGTTGATAAACTGACAGGCAGGCTTACTTGACCAGCTCACATTTCCTTGTGCTATTTTTGAACTTCTGCCATTGGTGGTCTTCACTTGCATGGCAACATTTGCATCCCAAAACCTGTTCTAGTACTGCACTGACCAGTTTAATGTTACTGTGAAAGAAGAATATTGTCAAGAGGGCTGTCATTTCCTAGGTTGATGGGTATCAGCTTCTTCCAGGTGTAGTAACATTATTTTTAAGTTGAACATCAGATTGGCTAATATATGACCCTCTACAAGTTTCTGAGCTACAGTTGAGACCAATCCGAAGTGGCTAAAGTAAAGAACCTATAATTCAGCAACATCTTTCTGAAACATTTGTGTGACTGATCAGTAAACAGGGCAGAGTAATTTATGGATCTATGGAGCCTGGATTTAAACTTGGTTTTAGATATGTGCCACATGGACAATGGCAAACAACTTCTGTATCTCTGTCAGGAAGCTGTAGAGAAGCCCATGGATGTGCTCATGCAGGCAACAAGAAGTTGGCCAGGACTCTAGTACCCAACAATTAGGATAACTTCTTATCAAATCCAATCAGCACTGATTCTGCTTCATGACGAGCTGCTTCCTTCCTCTAAGCAATTTTAGTTATCGTTTTGGGATGCTACAAAAAACTGAACCTGACAGCAGGATTTAAGCCATTACCGTACCTTTTACTATGAATTTCTGCAGGAGCTGAGGTTTTCATGAGAATTGGGAAGCCAGAGTCATTATTGGAGTCCTGTTGCTTCCTCTAGAGTAACTCGCACACTTTCTTTATTTCAGTGCTGTGCAAATATATCCGAAGAAGAATATTCCTGTCTCCACTAACAGTCACTCATAGTGACAACTTGAGTCTTTGAATAATTTTTATCCTGTAACGTGATTAGATCACACTTCTTGTTTAACTTTTTTCATTTTTGTCTCCTTTCCCACTGTAGCAACACTCAAGCAGACTGTTATTATTGGATTTGCTTTGATTTTTTTAGATTTTATTTTTAAACAGATTGCCATGAGTTGACAGGATGGGATATTAGTATATCTAAGCAGTATAAAAAGACAGTGAATCTTTACATTGTTAAATTCTGTTGCACAATTGAAAAGATCAGGGTTAAGGAAACAAGGAGTTCTGGGGAAGTAGGTATTGAATCACCTGCATATCAATGAGAAAGTTTAAAGAAATAGAGAGAGTATACACAGGACACACATTTTTTGTATACACACACACACACACACACTTTTTTTTTTGTCTGGTCAGCTACCTTTTGTTCTGTTTTTGCCAGATGTTTTATTTCATTGTCAGTGAGGAAAGGTTACCAATAGCTTGAGAGTTCTGTTCACCCTCCACCAACCCTTTGGGTGCTGCTTGCCAGTAGCAGGTGCATGGCCACCCATCACATTTGTCTGAAGTCAGAAGGAATGGTTGGCATTCTCAGTAGAGGGCATTGTCATCTTCCTCCCCCCACCCTTTTTTACTTCCATGTACAAAATTGGCATGATTCTCAGGCTGCAGGGGAAAAATTGGATAGAGGATAGAGGGTGACCTTAAGACATCCTGTCTCTATACAGTTGTGGGAATGAGTGGGGATTGTATTATTACAGTCGGACCCCCATATCCATTGATCCAGTAAAGACAGTTTCAGTTTTCCGCCGTGACCAAATCAGCCCTCCCCCCTGCAGGCTCCATTAGGCTTACCTAAAACTCCTCTGAGACCTGGGACAGACAGGAGATCGCCCAAAATGGCACCAGATTTCCCATAATTCCATGAGATTTCACAGGAATTATGGGAAATTAAGTGCATCCTGAGGAACATTTCCTATGATTCCTGTGAAATCTCACAGTATTTCAGAGGAATTATGGGGAAATGAGTGCAATGTCCCCATGTTTCAAATATCCACGGTAACCACGGTAGGACGTGGAACCGATCCCCTACAAATATGGGGGGTGGTGTCCAACTGTGTATATAAATCCTACTTTTTATAAATCAGTGTTTGTGTAAATCCTGCAACACTAAGGTGCAAAAAGGAGGGAGATTGGAACCTGAAACACCGAGACAAAGGATTATTCAGCAAGTAGCTGTGTTTGCTCCAAGCTTGAGCTGATGTGTCAAAGAAGTATAGAATGTAGAGTATGAAGCATAAGTGATTTTGCTTAATCCTATCATCTTCAGATTGCCTTTCTGAATGAGAGCTACCTAACTGATACAACCACTCCCACCCCCAAATAGCTATGGCTAGTTAGCACTTCTAACTGTCCACACAAATCAAGTGAAGCTTTGGATTTCTCTTCTTTCCTTCCACCCTCCTGCCGGCCCTGCCCCCAAGTGCAGGAAGAAATTTTTTTTTGGGGGGGGAGATCACAAACTGTAAGCTGAAACTGTTTAGCTTTGCAGGTGAGAGGTGCAGCTTGCTTCTTTAGCTCCAAGGCAGCTCCTGTTGGGGCATGTTTGTGAACTTTTATCCTTGTTCAAATACAGACTTAAGGGGATGGAGAGAAGAGAGGAGAAAAGACCAGCTTCTATTGGGTGGGTGGTGCCGCACAAGCACTGACCTGGCTCCAGCCAGTCTGATGATCCTGTTGCTGAGGTGCTAAAGAACAGAATTGTCAAAAGTAGTTACATCTTGCCTTCCCTTTGCATTGATAAGATAATGTCCAGCTTTTCAAAACAGTACAAGCCTGAGACATTCATTGATGACTTTCTTCTATCTACTGTGCATCTTTTTCTGTCACCAAAAGATGTATTTCAAAAGAAAACACAACAACTCTGTAGCTAGGAGTTAGTTTTCAGAAAGGAGGAAACTCTTGATAATTCCTTCTCTGGTGCTTAATCCCCAAATGCAGAGCATTATCACATCCTTTGGGAATGGCCATTGCGCAGTGCTAGAACAGCTGCCTGGAAAACAGATCACAGGTTCAGTGGTACCAGATAATGGCCACAATCACATCCTTTGAGATCAAAAAGATATGTGCTTTAGTAGTTTGTTTGACAGACATTCCATCCATTTGATTTATGTAATTTGTACTTGTATTCCGCCTCATGACCAGAGTTCTCAGAATGAGTTACAATAAAACCACAAATGTAAAACGCAGAATCGACTGGCTCAAGTAAATACATTTTTTTAAAAATGAACCGACTAAAAACAACAAGGGTAGAGCAGTCTGTTTCTTCAGACAAAGATTGATCATTAGAGTTGATTAGAAGAATGACAATGGATTTTAGGTTGTGTGTGAAGGCCTGTTACCACTGGAACCTTTAAGGAACAAGTGCTGTCTTTTAAAAGCAGTTGCTAGCTGTAGATTGGGAAGGAAAACTTATTGGTTATGAAGGATTCCCTCCTAACAGTAACCATCAACTAACTTGAAGATGGCTAGCAAAATTGTGTTGTGAGTCTAGAGTGACATTTTAAATGGTTGGTGATTTGAGATTCTTAAAATGACACAATGAAACAACAAGCCTTATTGTTTCATCTACCTTATAGGTGCTTATGAGCAGCACTATTGCATGGTTCATCACACTGCACAGAGCTGTTTCTTCATTAGAAATGGCTCTGTGCTTGCTGGAGCATCTCCCACACATATTGGCATGAATGGGAGGCAAAGTGCGAAAACACCCAGTGTTGAGGGACTAGAGCAGAGATGGCAGTTTCAAAACTGGATGAAGCTGAAGAAGATTCAAGGTTACTCCTTCATCTTTTGTAAGGTTTTTTTAAAAAATGGATGAAAATATAAAGCATGACACAACCAGTAGTGATCAAATGTGGATCAGTTCTTCAATATATATATTTTTAAAACTGCTGTTTTCAGTGATGGCCCTTGGGCTATGGAATAGTCTCCCCTTGAAATGCATCAGGCATCTTCATTGTATATGTTTAGGAAGGCAGTGAAAATGCATCTCTTTGCCCTGGCCTTTGGTTAGATAGGGATACACTTTCTCTTCTCACTTTGAGACACTGCTATTGTTTTAATATATGTTTGATTTTAAAATAAGCCAGCCCTGAGACCTTCAGGTATAGGGTAGAATAAAAATGCAAATAATAAATAATAAAATAAGAGAGAATCAAATAATACTAAAAGTGGGATTAGCCAGAGTTTGGCTGTATCCTTCATAATGTTGCCTTCTACTTTTGTGAGGAAAAAGAACTACATGTCTACCTCTGGTGTGCACTTTAATGCCAGTATAAGTTGTCATCAGCCCTCTACTTGCAGCGCTTTACTTACATACAGTCAAGATTCCCTTGCAAGGCATGCCCAGTGTTTTAATCCAGATTCCTTCAGTCAGTGCTTCTTAGATGCTGCTGCACTCCAGCTTTTATGAGACCCAGGAGTGTGATAAAATCCTAATCTAGCACTATCCAGAAAAAGAAAACCAGATTGGAGAAAGTTGTTCTAGTCTGGCCACTGGGAAGTTGGAAGTAGGTTTTGACTGAAATAACCCCCAAGGGTTAGAGACAAGTCTTTGGGTGTTTTTCCACGGTCACTTAGTACCCATTTTAGCACCCATTAAGGACCCATTTGGGTGAGAGCCGGATGACCCCATTTCCACCACGGCACCCATTAGGGACACATTTGTTTCCACAGCGCCTTGGGAAATCAGGATCATATGGGTACTTTTTGGGCTTTAATCCAGATTTTCTGTAGACCCTGGGGTCTACAATGGGGTCTTCAGCCAGAAAATCCAGATTAAAGGGAGCCTGTTTCCATGTTAGTTTGGCAGTGGGGTCTAGAGGAGGTTAGGGGGAGGGGACACCCTTGGAGGGGAGCCCCAAAACCTAACCTTCGAAGTCACTTCAAAGTCTGTGCAAAATAGCTCTGGAGCGTCTTTGAGGTCTGTGCTGATCTTTGGAGTGAACTTTGAAATGACTCCGAAGTCACTTCGAAGTTTACTCCAAAGATCAGCACAGACTTCAAAGATGCTCCAGAGCTATTTTGCACAAGTGACTCTTTGGAAATTGCACCCCCTGTCCCTCCAAACACCTGGGGGTGACAGGCAGACCCCTCGTGGGTAGATCCAGATTTCCAAATGGGT
>MTQE01001134.1:62429592-62500978 GCA_014337955.1 Aspidoscelis marmoratus | reverse complement strand
CCAAAGTCAAGACTTTGGAGTCCCTCTGAAGGCAGCTCCGAAATCCCTCCAAAGTTGCCTTCAGAGAAACCCCTCCGCAGAGAAACCCCTTGCGAGAGCAATGTGGCTGGGGGCTGCCTGTTACCTTCAGGCATGGAAAGAGGTGCATATTAATGAGGCTGACTCATGGGTGTTCACAAGGAGCTAAATAATATGCACCTCTCTTGCATTGCTCTCACATGGGGCTTGTCTTCAGAGCCTTTGCTAACCTCTGAAGGCAACTTCGGAGGGACTCTGGAGTCTTTGCTAATCTCTGAAGGCAACTTTGGAGATTGCACCCCCTGTCCCCCCAAACACCTGGGGTGACAGGCAGACCCCTTGTGGGTCAATCCAGATTTGCAAATGGGTGCTCCGGTGTTTCCACAGCAGGGAGGCTAGCACCCGTTGCTTTTGGGTGCTAGACCACCCATGGAAACACATTGGGTACTTCCCTTAATCCAGATCTACTAGATCCGGATTAAGGGAAGTAACCATTCCTTAGATCCGGATCTTCTTAGAAAAACACCCCGGATCTAAGGAATGGGTCCTTCAACTAATCCTGATCTAGTAGAACCATATTAAGGGAGGTATCTGATGCGTCCCCATGGGCGGTGCAGCACCCAATAGCAATGGGTACTAGCCTGCCCATAGTGGAAATGCCGGAGCACCCATGTTGCATATCTGGATCAACCCATGTGGGGCCCACCCATCACCCCAGGTTTTTTGGGGGGATGGGGTGCAATCTCCATAGACCTTCTGGAGATTCTTCAAAGATTCTCCAGAGCGATCTGCCACAAACTTTGAAGATTGTCTGGGGCCTTTGACAAAGGTCCGTAGGATTGGCACTGCTCTCGCCTGAGGTCTTCTTCAGAGTCTGTGCTATTCTTTGGAGCTGGCTTCAGAGATTGTGCACAGGCTTCGGAGCTTTGGGTTTGGGGGCACCTTCCCATGGGTGTGCTGCCCCCAGAGCCCCCCCCCTTGACCCCATTGCCCAATCGCAGTGGAAACATGCTCCGTGTAATCTGGATTTGATGCTTGAAGACCCCATTCTAGACCCAAGGATTCTACAGGAAATATGGATTATAGGTCCTGAAGGACCCATTCAATACAGATTTTTGTAGAACTGATGGAAACAAATGTGGCTCTAATGGGGTCTGCAGTGGAAATGGGGTCTTCCTGCTCTGAGCCTAATGGGTCCTTAATGGGTCCATAATGGGTATTAGTGCTCTTGGACCCACCCACCCCCAATGTATCCAAAGGCCAACCAAAGCCATTTTCATATAGGTCACCACCACCGCCGCCACCACCTTTGTTCTTATTAATGCTTTCCTTCTAAAGCAAATTCAGCTTGGTGCTATAGTTCTTATCTCTGTTGGTGACAAATGTATAGGTTGCTCCTTGAAGCAATGGGCAACCAAAATATGACCATGGAAGTTCTTCTCATAATTTAAAATCATGATATGGTATACTGAAGTGTAAAATCAGAGCCTGTATATTTGTTCTCAGCAGGGTACCCATAGATACTCAAGCATCCTCTAACGGGGGGGTCTGAAGTTGCTGATTTTTTACAGCCCAATGTTTTAATTTGTTAGAACTTTTGAGAGATAATCCTTTACAAACAAGCAAACAATTTCATGTGTGAAATTGGTGGGTCTATTATTATTTTTTACTTCGTTGGAGGCAATTGCTCTTTCAAATTTGGAAAGTGGGGGAAATCCTATGTAAAAATAATGTGAATGCAGAATAATCAACTTTTATCCAACTTTTCCATCTTCTTTTACATTTTTATAAATTTTGGAAAACAGTGGAGTATGTAGCTTCATAATAAAGTAAATAAAGTTAATGCTCTGTTTCTAAATTGAAAAAAAGTATCTCTGAGTATGAGGTGCTAATCTTTTACCCAGTAGTTATTCTGTAAATATAAGAAGCAGTACAAAAAGAAAGTGTTTTCAAGTTTGATAATCTGATTATCAATAGCTCATTTTGACACCCCAAGGAAAGGAGATAATATGATTGAATGTGTTGGATGAAATATGTGGGTTTGTGCAAGATCAGAAACTGCCCCCTTTTAGAAAAGGAAATTAACCAAAATAATGAGGAAAGTGTCTGAATGGATGCAAGCAGTTACAAACTTGTTTTTATTTAATTAATTATTTAATTGGTTGCATAAACTGTTGCCTTCACACTAAAGTCGCAGAATTGGTAACGCACAAAATGAATGAAAGGAAATTAAAACCATACAGACAAAAATGAATAAAAATAAATTGAAACCATTGTTTGAAAAGCCTGTTATAAACACATAGTGCTTGGAGAAAGGAAAATGCTGATCAAGAAGAGGAATATTGTGGGATTACTTTCCAATTCAATAAACATTTTAGCACCTTCTGCAAAAATCAGGGGGTGGTACATAATCAGTGATGTAACATAGGAATGGGTGGATTTCATCAAAGCATGCTATGTTGGACAATTCAAGAATAATAGGGCAGCAACATTTCCTTAGGGTTTCTTCTTCCAAAACAAAATGATTGCTGAAACAAAGGCACAGCTGGATGCAAATGAATTGAGATGCAGGGAATGTTCCACAGCTTATATATTTTCTAGTCTGAAGAATTCTCTTTGTGGTTTCATAGAATAACCTGGCTCTTATAAAGTGTGTCTTTTGGACCTGTTGCCATTTGTGGAGACGTCACTAAGAACCTTGGAAAGATCAAGGATTAAAAGATTGAAGACAATTGTAATACTTCATAACAAATGTGTGTTTCATTTTATTGTACTTTATCATAGGACATAACAAAACAAGATTTAAAACCTTAGAACATTAAAAACATTCAGAAGGGTATACATCATGTTAACATAATTGTTAGTGGCATTATTCATGTATGATGCTCAATAAACCTAAGCTAGAGGTTTAACTGATATTTTTCAAATGAGTTATTCGCTTTTGTGTTTTCACTGATGTTGTGAACCTTAGTTCAGGTTGGTGTTTGTTTTTCTGTGTGTGTTTGGGACATGTGAGAGGGAAATCCTTCATGCAAGGATTTATTTTCTTGCTTATTTCTGTCATTTATATCTTGTTTTTGCTCCAAAGAATCCAAGGTAGTTTCCCCACATGTCCCTACAATCCTTTGGGGCAGGTTAGACTTGAGAAGTTGTGATTAGCCCAGGGTCATTCAGTGAGCTTTCATGGGAGGGTGAGAATTTGAATCCAGGAGTTGCTATGTTTAAACCTGGAGCCACTGTGCTATACTGTATGATGGTATTTAAATTTTTGTCATGCTTTAACTACATCAGAACAGTTTAATTGACATAAGGTAGCATGTTCTTCCGTCATTATAATGCTGCCATTATGTTAACTGCAGGTAAAGTTCATCCTACCACATCTGTTCCTTTTTCTGAAGACAGACATGCAGGCAGGCAATGGCTGTCTGTCTGGCTTATATCCCACCTTTCACTGATAATCAAAGGGTGTCACAATAGTAAAAACTAGCATATATAAAATATTAAAATATATTTAAAATATAACCCTTCCCATCCATACACACTCCTTGGCAGGACAACACGCAGAGGGAGCTAAACATCAAAAACCAGAGTGAAGAGGTATGTTCACAGGCTGTTGCAGGGTCTGGTGGCCATCACAGAAAAGGCTTTCTTGTGTGTTCATATTCTGTGCACCTCTGAGAGAGGAAGAAATGCAGGAAAGTTCTCTCCTTGAGATCATAGTATGTGGGCATGTCTGTATGTGAAAAAATATACCTTCAAATTTCCAGGGCACAAGCTGTTTAAAAGGCTGAGTTGTATTCTTTAGTAATTGCAGGGGTAGCAGGAAGAGTTTACTAGAAGGCATGTAAGGCTTCGTGAAATCTAGGAAGCATAGGCAGGAGATTCTGAATGGAAATAAGAATCCTTTTGCTGTTTTCTAAGAGTAGGTTTATTATATCATCTGTCACAGAAATTTGCTGAAGTGGGGTAACCACAGTCTGGTCCTCAGTCTGTCTTACTGTGGATTCATTACAGAAAAAGCAGATTTTGTGTAGGTTGATCTTGTTAAAATCTGGTAGTCTTTTGGTTTTCAATATTTCTATACTTTTCTCCCTTCAATATCAGGGACTGGATTGTTTGTTAATTGTGAATATTCACACACTTGAACTCTAGAATCCTTTCATGTAGAGGTCCTTGTTAATTTTTATCAGTTAATTTAGCAGAAAGTAAACCTTTTCTCAGCTCCATCTGGGAGTCCCTCACAGAGTGTAATTTTCTCGTCTGACTCTACACTGACTAATGGATGCTTCCATTGGTACATCTGTATACTTCTTGGCCTAGACGCAAAAGTGATTTGCCATTGCTTGCTTGTGCAGTGAGAATGAGAACTGAACTTGTGACCCTTTACTACTGAGCTAAGGTCATTCCCAGTCATACAGTTAGGTGCTGTTACAAGTGTAGAGGGGGGAGGGATAAGCCTGCCCCTCCTAGGAAAGGAAGTCTAAAAGGTTTGTCAGAAGAATGGGGCATAAAAAGTGAAGTGAAATAAGTCTTAGCAGATTAAGTTCTTATTCTGATGTACTAGGTGACTATATCCCTTTCTCTATGCTTGCTTTTCTGAGTTGCAGGGAAGACACTGTAAGCTCCCAAGTGGGGATATTTGCCTTCCATTATCTAGTTAGAGAGGAAATTATCAGAACTAGGGGTGTGCACAAATCTAAATATTCAAATGTTCAAATTTGTATAAATAGAGAAAAAACTACTGTATTGAATACATTCATTTCTGTTCATGTGAATATTTGATTCGTATTTGATGTTACGAATGTCAACATTTGTTTGTATCCATACGCATCCCATATGCATCCCATTTTCATCCCGTACATAACCGTACAAATGCATACAGATACAAATAAGATGCGTACAGATATGTATGTAATGCATACGGATATGTACACATACGAATGTCTGAATAATTTGAACTGTATGAATGATTTGAAACATTCAAATAAGTTTGAATGTTAAATGAATGTATAGACATTCAATTCGAATATCTGAATTCAAACAAATTTGATCGAATTTTGAATGTTTAGAATATTCTTGTATACCCCTAATAAGAACAACATAACATTAGGGATGTGCCAAACTGCAGGTCATAAGACGTACATTTTTTACAGACTTTTCAGAGAGGCCGGGACTGTCGTATTCCTTACCTGACAACCCCGGGCTCTCTGTGACACCTAGAGCCTCCCTAAGCATAGGTGAATCCCATGCAAAAGATGCAGGGAACTCACTTCTCCATGAAATGCATCCACCATTATCATGCTTTTTGTGGGTGAGGTTGCATAGCACACAAGCGCGGTACTGTTACACAAATGCATTGGACTCTGTGCCTGTGTGATGACATCATACTTGTGTACAATGCAGCCTTGCCCTCAGAGAACAATAATGGTGGCTGCTGTGCTTCACAAAGGGGTGAGTTCCCTGCACCTTTTGCACAGGGTTTGCCTACTCCTATGGAGGCTCTGGTTGTTGCAGAGATGCTGAAGCTGTTGGGTAAGGCACGTGATGGTCCCGGGCCTCTCTGAGGAAACAAATCTCTTACAAATGGCAGCCCAAGCATACCTTAGAATCAGTAGTGTGTGGCACTCATGCTCTTCCCATCTCTAATCCATTTTTTTTCATATCTGATCCATCTTTTCTGGCTTAGAATGTTCTTGAGAGAGGGAGTGGCAGATGGGCATGGGAGTGATCCCACCTGCAAACTACCTCTAAGGGGGCTCAAATGATTATTTATTTAATCATAATAAATAATAATAATTAAAAAATCAAAAATCAAATGATGTTCTTGATCTTTTTTATTACACGCGAACACGTCATTCTTTGTATTTAAACAAACCCAGATTGTTAGTATTGTTTTAATGTTAGTGCTGTTATTCTTTATTATTGTTGTAAATTGCTGTGAAATTTTTATGAAGGATGATATAAAAATGTTTTAATTAGATAAGCAAATATTGATTTTTAGATGGGTGCCATGAAACATTTATAGAGAGGGAGGAAACAACCCTGCCTGAAACTGGCTTGTTCTTTAATTATGATTATTCACACACTTGTACTCTAGCTTCTACATTGGCTTTGGCTGTTATTTTGTAAGGTTTGGGTAGAGATTTGAATTAATCTCTAGTAGACACTTGAGCTGCTTGCTTCTCCCAGGAAACAGAAACGTGGGACTAGGAGGGGCCCAGGCTTTATAGAACTGCAGTTTACACTTCTGCTGTCTCTTGTAAAAACAATAAGTAGTTATGACTCTTCCTGCTCAGTCACAAAATCATTGATTAATGTTTTTCACATTCCTCTGCATTCTGGACAAAGAAGAGCTATAACTCTAAAGCAGGGCTCATATATATTGTAGAGATTTGATAAGGGCTAATCTTTGGGATCTCTGGAAAAAGGATATGATGTCTGAGGAGATACCTGGTCTGAGGCCTTCAGGAACACTTCAAGGAAGTGTAGACAGTCATACACAAAGCATGCTCTTTGTTATTTTTTGTATAAGTCTTTCTTCCTCTGAGCTTCTGCCTATCTGGTGGAAAAGAAGGTCAAATGATAGTCCATAGTGGTGTAATGATGGCTTTATACTAGTTAGTTTGTATTTGAGCGTGCATTTGAGATTCAGTTGGAAAAAATCCTTAGTTGGGATTGCTTTGCAAGTGGATTAAGCAGTTATTTGTGTATTTTGCATCTTTTAAATGGTTTTTCTGGGTAGGTGTCGTTTAGCAGCTGCTATTGTGGTATCGTATATACTGCTGTCAGGAGAGGAGAGAATATGAGAACAAAGATATTGCTTTACATGAATAACACTCCTTTGAATGGCATTTCCTAGAACTGCTGCTGCACCAACTCTGCCCAGTCAACATGTGTCCTGCAGTTTACTGCCCACAGACATTCTTGGGTTGCTTTAAGTGCTGTGATTCTATCAGCTGGGCAAAACTTGTCACTTGGTACAGTCCCATTGTCCCTAAGGGAGATACTGGTTAGGGAGCAAAACCAGTAATCACCCCCTATGTTTCTACATGTGAATACTGGATGGTCAGTATACCTTGTCTTTGGATTCCTTTCGGGGTCCAAAGTCTTCAGTGTTCTGTGCAGATCTCTATGCAAGCAGCATTTTTAAATCTAAAGCAGGGGATTGGGGCTAAGCTTCTTTGAGGGAGCTTAACAGCAGGCCTTCAAGCATATTTCTCATCCTCCAAAGACTGATTTTGGGGACAACTACAGCTGGAAAAAAAAAGCATTAGAATGGATGGAAAATTATAAGGAGGTACAGATTGTCTTGTTGCTGGCTATCAGCTTCATTGATTTTTAAAAAGAAGATAAAAATCTTTCTCCTCACTAGGTTGTCCCAAAGAGTGAGGAGTGGGGTAGCACATCCATCCATCCTTGTGATAGGAAAATGAAGTACCAAAAAAGGAGATACCTTGTAGCCTTCAGATGTTGCCAGACTACAGCTATTGTCAGCCTTGTCATTGGACAGGCTACCTGAAACTGATGGGAGCTGGTGATCTATTTACCTTCAGAAAGTCAGAGGTTTTCTGCCTGTGCCTTGAGGAGGTTCCTTAGAGTAGCAATGAGAAATTCTATTTTCCCATGTCGTACTCCTTTGTCTTTTTTAAAAAATATATTTCCCAATAGAGATCTACTTGTGGAGGGGGGCACATGCGCACGCGGTCAGAAAGCACCTAACTTCATGTCACTCCATGTCCCCTCCCTTTTAAATCATTCGACATTAAACACCAAAGGACAACAAATTACAGTTTTTCAGGACCTTGACAGGAGACAGGCCTACCGCCCCATTACTCAAATCTTACAAAAGAGTAATGTTCGCTACAGATGGAGCTACCCCTGTTTCGTAATGATTATTTGAAAGAATGACTGCCAACACAAGGCAGAGACACTAGATGAGACCTACTTGTGCTTTCAGAACATAAAGTAGTGGCCTTCTTATAGTTCTGCTTTCCTTGGAGGTGCAAGGGATTGTGGCGTGTGAGAGTGCCTTCTCTGTGGCAGCCCCCTGGCTTTGGATAGCCTTCCAGTGGAGGTATATCAGGCACCAAGTTTATTTGGTTTTTGATGTCTGGTTAAAACATACCTCTTCAGTCATAAGAGAACATAAGAGGAGCCCTCCTAGATCAGGCCACAGCCCATCTAGTGCAGCATCCCGTCTCACACAGTGGCCCTCCAATTGCCCATGGGCATCTTAAGCAGAAACAAGGGCAAACCTCCTCCTTTTAAATCCCAGCAAATGGCCTTAGAGGCATCCAGCTTGTCCCTACAGCCTGAGAGGTGTACTGAGGTATCTGTTCTAGTGGCCATTGATACATCTGTCATCCATAAATTTGTTTAACTCTTCCTTAAAGCCATTGAGACTGGTTGCTGTTACCACCTTTTCTGGCAACAAATTCTATAGTCCGATGACCCTTTGGGTGAAGAAATGCTTCCCCTTGTATGATCTGTCTCTCTCCTACCTGTCAGCTTCATAATGTGCCTCCTGGTTCTAGTGTTGTGTGATAGAGAAAATAAATTTTCTCTATCCACCTTTTCTATACCATGCAAGATTATGAGTCAGGCTATTGACTCATAGTGTCCTCTGAGTGTAGTCTTGCCAGGGCGGGAGGCAGGGAGCAAATAAATGAATACGTAATTTGAGCACATCTACAAGGTCATGACTTTGATTAGGACCCAACTGATGTTATTGGTTCTGAACAACTAATTTACATGAAAGATTTATAGAATCTCAAGAGAATATGACTTGTATAACAGGTGGTCTTGTTCTGTTCTCTATCTAGGTTTCCTTTTCATTTCTGCCTAGAATAAAACACACTTGAATTGATATTCTGAGTCATTGATATTATGAGTGCACATGTGCTGAGCTAGGGAGACACATACGGACCAAAGGAACTTGGCTGACTAGACTAAATCCCGGTGTAGAATCAGCATTGAGTAGTGGCTAAAAGACTGGATAGTCTCTCAAAGCCAATCACTATCTCTCAGAGTAGTTGTGCAGATAACACAATCTCTGTCAAGCCCTGTATAGCATAATTATGTTAGGGCTAGGGTGGGATCATCACATATATCTGTAGTAACCCCACCATGCCCTTCTGTATTGAGCTGAAAACCCACTGTAGCCTATTTCGGGAAAACCCAACTCTGATTGCAGTTTTCCAGAAATAGTGCTCTAATTTACCTTCTGGATGGAGATATCATCATGGGCACGGGCACCACCAACATGTGGGGGCTGACAGAGCAGCTGCACAAGCGTGGTGGCAGCAATCACGGACTTCCAAGTATTTCATGCCTTTGAAATATCTGAATCTAAGCCTCAATATTTTGTATAGACAGCGCAAGCCCTGCACTGTCTAGCTAACAAGCAATTATTACAGGGGAGATTTTTCCAGAATATTGCTTGTTAACATGATATTTAGACAGCATCTAGAGCCAGCCATGTAAAAGAGAAGAACTATGTGTACCACTTTACTTTCATCAGGATATATGCCATAAGTAAATAAATAAATCTTATTTTATGTAGCTGATGAAAATACGTTGCGTAGAACTTACAGTACGTAAGTAATGCACATCACATTCTTTGCTGACTGCTGTTCATGTTTTTTGTGAGAAGGGAGTAGTTCAGGACCATTTTACATATCAATGTCTTTTTTTTTCTAATGACGTTTACATATCACAATAAGCACAGGTTTCAAGGTTATTGAGTTATATAATGTTTGATGCCCAGTTGTTCTCACTATGGTTATCCATGGCCTGAAGAGGAGGAACAGAGCAAACTACATATTAACAGAAAAAGACAGTTAATTCAGAAGAGTGTCATGATGTGAAAACTCAGCTTATATTTTTGAGCAGTAGTAGTGATTCAGGCTCTTTAATCAGTACCAATTAGACATTGTTGTGAAGAGGTTCCTTTGTTTCCAGTGTGGACAAGCATATGAAATGCCCTTCTTGTTTTGTTGTTTTTATTGACTAAGGAAACGTTTCTGTGACTTGAGTTCACCAAACCAGTGAATAAACACCAGTGGGGCCTACTAAAGCTTTCTGGGTGACACCCCCCCCCCCAGAAGAGCCCTCAAGTTCTGCTCTGGCTCTTTAGAGTAGCTTGTCATTTCAGTGTATCAATGGCTACTAGAATGGATGACTACATCTTTCAGACTAGGCGGGGACAAGCAGGATGCTTCTATGGCCATTTGCTGGGATTCGAGAGCAGAAGAAGGTTTGCCTTTGTCTCTGCTTGAGATGCCCATGGGCTATTGGTGGGCCACTATGTCCGACAGGATGTTGGACCAGATGGGCTGTGGCCTGATCCAGCAGGGCTCCTCTTATGTTCTTATGTAGTTCATTTCACCTCTCGCCTCCTTCGAGCTTTGCCCCCAGCTTCTTCATCTACACTCTTCTGCTGGGCAAAGGTGACGGTTCTGCTCGCACTTAGATATGTAGCAGGAACTTTGTGGAGTGCCCACTCTGTTCTTTGAGTAAGTTGTTCCAATGGTTTCCCCTCTGCGTGAGACAGAAAGTGAAGAAGTCTGTCTGCCTTTGGCTGATTCTTCACTAAGCCAGCTTTGTTACCGAACCTTGTGTCCCGGATTACGTGAGAGCCGTTTTTGCTGAATATGCTCATAACGTCGAGATATGTTCTTACATACATTTGCCTGTTTTTTAACTTCCTGACACGCCGTGTACTTCCTGGATGTTCCTTTATAGCCTGATCCCTGGGTGTCCCTCACAGCTCCGTGTCTATGCGTCGTCTTAGCAGAGGAGAGACAAGGAGAGAGAGAGAGAGACTATGAATAAGAGAGTGTTAGAAACCGTTTGGGGACAGCAGTTTTCCCTTTGTCCCTCCCCTTTTCTTTGGCTAGCTGCTCCAGTTCTGATCTCCTTATTTGGCTACACTGTTCCCAAAGAAGGGGAGGGGTGGGTGAAGGGGAGGGGGCGGGAGCCAGAGAGAGCCTGGGTGACATCACTGGTTTTAGAGCAGGGAAAAGAAGTTAGTTTGGAAAAAAAAAATCTCAAAACCCTCTTGAGCCAACTCAGTGCAGTTTCTTTAAAAGGAGATGTCTGTACTGGAGACCTTTGTTGTGCTCTATCCGAGAAGCCTTTGGCTGAAGGGGACACCTCTGCTCTCAACTTCTCATGAGCAGCTGTTGCTGCAGTGCGGTTGCTGCTGAACATGTTACTGCAAAGCGTTCATGTATGCTAGGAGAGTGAAAGGGAGGAGGAATGGAAGGCAAAGATACTTTTTCAAGTTCCACTGATAGTACTGTCACTAAAGATGGGAGTCAACACTCAGAATACATCACTAGGAGGTTTGGGGAAGATTTGGCACAAACAGAATACTATTTGATTAATTATTCTCAAAGGAAGTCTTGTATTTTCATATCTTTCTCTCTCTCCCCCCCCCATATTGTCACATCAAATGACACCCTGATTAAACAGCCAAGAGGAGGTGTTATAATTTGTTGAAATCAAGCTGTAGTTTTTAAATTCCTGCATATTAATAAAACGGTGTAACAGGGGTTGTTAGAACATATCAATTTGCAGCTACAGGAAACACCTCCCCCATATACCCCTGCCGGACCTCTGAGATTTTCGTGCTGTGCCACCAGCTGGCATTTCCTAGGTGAAAAGTCTTTTCTTCTATGGCATCCAGCTTTAAATGGCTCCCTGAAATTCAAATGATAACTCTGTGGAGTGTTCAACATCTGCTAAAAGCATATTTGCATGTCCAGGCAGTTACTAATTACTGATGAAATATCACATGGCTACCAGTTTGCCATTGTTTATATTTTCTTCTACGTACTAGAGTATTTTTTGTTTTGTTTTTTCTCTAAACTGCTGTGGAATCTATAATGAAGGGTAGCATAAAGAAGTTTAAAATAAAATAAAATAAAGATTATATAGAGCATGATCTAGAACATTTAATCGCAGATGCTGCACTTCAGCAAGAAGACAGATTTTGGGTTGATTGATCTTAACAATCAGTCCTCTGCACACTTTTCTGCACACTTTTTTCCTTTGCCTGAGACAATTGCTGTGGTTTTTATTTTATATTTCAATATAGCTTTCCAAGTCAGCAGTTTAGGTAATAAGTATACATGGAGCACTTTCCAGGCCCTTCAGCCTACTATTTCCAGAGGACACCTCCCCTAAATAAGCCTTCCTTGAGGGTGTGTGAGAGCCCCCTTCATTGTGAGACCAGTGAGACAAAAGAGGTAGCTTGAAATTGATTGCAGGTACTATCCTTATGTACTAGGGTGAATTAGGCATTTCATGGGTTATAGCAAATTCTGGAAAATTCTGTGGAGAGAGCTTTGGAAAAGTAGCAAGAAAGAAAAGTCCCACATGCCTGCACACACACCTTAGAAACTTTATGAGCTTGTTAAATATATTTTATATACTTAATTTTAAAAGACATTGGATTTTTTTTTTAAAAAGGTTAGACTGTATTAACATGCTGATTAGTTTATTTCCATGTGATAGTCACACATTCAAGAAGTTACATGATAGTCATGGATGGAGAGGATCTTGGATAGACTCATCTGGGCTACCATGTTTCTGGGCTAATTTATTTTCCAGTCTCTAAAATGATGGTAGTACTATTGCATTTTAATAAGAAGGAATTACAGGGAAGGCTAGAACCTTGGAAATAATTATGTGTATATTGGTATGTCACAGGTAAAATACTAGTTCCTGTGATTAGTCTAGTTAATAGTATTTATTTATTTAAACAATAGATAGCTTTGTTACTGAAGCAAAGTATTAGATTCTTGTACTAAAAATAAAATGCTGTAGACCGTAAACTTTAACCCTTTTTGGTTGTATTCTTTGGTGATTGGATTGCAGTAAGAATATACATAAACGTTTCACAGCTTTAATGTTTAGAATTTGATGTATAACTTTACCTGCTTGAACTAGGTCAGTGATGGCCAACCTATGACATGTGTGTCACAGGTGACACGCCAAGCCCTTTTGGATGACACACATGGTCACCCTGGCACCTGGGCATGTAGTGCTTGCTTGTTCTTGAAGGGTACGAAATATCAACTTTCAGTTGAAGATTTAGCAAATGTAAAGAATTATTTGTTTTTGCTTTTAATAAAATACATATATCAAAAATATAACTTTTTTACTAGAGCTACAAATATCACAAAATTATGGATATTTCTAGATGTGACACAGCACCCAAGTTAAGCTAGGTTCTCTTGTGAATTTTGACACCCCGAGCTCAAAAGGTTAGCCATCACGGAACTAGGGGGACCATCTGATTTTCTCAATTTCCCTCCGTTTACCATAGTTATTTGTATTCTGTTGTCCTTCAACCCTTTGAAACTCACAGCAGTTTATTAAAGATGCTGAATCTGACTAGTAAATTCATTCATTAACATTGCTAGCTAGTTTTATATAACAGTTGTCTTCTCTAGAATTGGAAGCTAGCCACTGAAATTAAACATCTTCACCAACACCAAAGTTAAAAACAACAGCTATGCACCTGTGATAGCTATACTGGGTTTGACTTTTACACACACAAATGTAAACAGTCCTTATGTGAGTGCTTCTTTGTCTAAGGACAAGAGACAAACTGAAGAGAAGAAATTCACCACAAGAATTACGCCTATAACATCACTTCAGAGCTAAATCAGTGACATTTAGTCTCCCCTATTTAATTATTACAGCCTTCCCCTGAGGAGGAGGAGTTGAGGCAGTGACTCGCCAAAAATCATCCAGTGAGCTTCCACAGCGAAATAGAGATTTGAACTCAGTCCTTGCCCTGGATTGTATTATACTAACAAATATACCAGCAAGCCTCAAAAGACTGTCAGCCCATGTGAAAATTTTAACACTGATCTCTTTTAGTAACTCATTGTCTAGGAGGTCTTAGGATTTGGAGCTAGTGTCAGACTATGATTAGTCAGGAAACTAAATTAAAACCTTGCAGTCTTTTTCTTGCTACCCTGTGAGAGAAAGGGTACAGTCTAAATACTGATTTCCCTACATTCATTTCTGTTGCCACAAACCATGGTTTATTGTGATATCTGAATGCTGTCAGTGAAGATGAGAAGAAGAACACAGGGTTTAATAAGAGTTATTTCTCTTGAACAACAAATCTACAGCCTAGCGGATTTGTTACAGAAAATAGGATAATATTGAGTATAAACATATGATTTCTCTGTTCACACATTAACTCCTGTATGTGTGTTGAGAAGTACAATGGAGAAGCAGGGAAGAAGCATAAAGAATAAGTTCTGGCACTTAGAAAAAAATCTAATAAGTTTTAAAGAGTGAGATTAGGGCTTCTATTGGGTAGAAGTAGATTCCTGTTATTAGGTCAGTTGGCCCATTGGGGAAATCCCTTTGTAAGTTTACAGTTGCTCAAATACAGTGGTTGAAAGATCGAAGTCAGAAGATGCCATTCTGTTTCTATAATCAAATCTTCAGGGTAACCATTGGAGCATCACATTGGAGCTCTAATAGCATGAGCTGTGGATAGGCCAAAAGGCTCCTGTTCTTGGCCGTATTGATTTTCTACCACTAAGTTCCTGTTGTGGTCAGATGATTTTTATATAACTTATCTGACTGAACTTGATCCATAGGTTGTACAATCAAGGTGTTCTTTTGTAATCTGAAACAGCATGAACATGGAATGGCAAGTAATACGGTATGATAGTCTCTTTCCAGCAGTAAATTAAATAGCATAATGTAAAAAGTCTTTTCTTCCTTTCCATCTCACCTCTCCAGTCAGGGGTATGGAGTCAGGCTCAAGGCTAAGCTTTGGTCCCAGAGCCAATATTCTAGCAATATTGTATAGAATACAATATTCTATAGTATTTCTTCAGTAGAGACCCAAGAATCAGAAGGTCAGTAACAGCACCTTAACTAATTGTTTCTGCTTGCTCTTAGGTGGACAAGTTACCAGATAGGGCTCAGGGTCAGAGCCCAGAGCAGCCATCACAATAGCGTCCAACAGCTGGAACGCCAGCGGCAGCCCCGGGGAGGGGCGAGAAGATGGACAGGAGGGAATGGACAAGAGTCTGGACAATGATGCCGAAGGAGTGTGGAGTCCAGACATTGAACAGAGCTTCCAGGAGGCACTGGCAATATATCCACCCTGTGGACGACGGAAAATTATCCTCTCAGATGAGGGCAAAATGTATGGTAAGTGAAGCTGAATCTCATTGGTATGTTCATATAGCTTTCAGCCAGTTCCAAGGAAGGCCCAATGATGTGCTACGTATACAAGTTTTCCTCACCTGGTATATTCATTATTAACCTTGTGCACTGCTTTCACAGTGATGTATAGGTATTTTTCCACTAAGCTCCTTTGATCTGGATCTAAGAAATGTTTACTCCCCTTAATCCGGATCTAATAGATCCGGATTAAGGGAAGTACCCAATGTGTTTCCATGGGTGGTCTAGCACCCGATAGCAATGGGTGCTAGCCTGCCTGCTGTGGAAACACCAGAGCACCCATTTGCAAATCTGGATCTACCCACAAGGGGTCTACCTGTCACCCCAGGTGTTTTGGGGGACAGGGGGTATAATCTTTGAAGTCGCCTTCTGAGAGTAGCGCAGGCTCCGCAGAAAAACCCCTTGCGAGAGCTATGCAGCTGTCAATGGCTCTGGAGGATATTCGAAGATTGTGATCTGCCGCTAACTTCAAAGATTCTCCGGAGTGCTTGACTGCGGTATTGCTCTCTCAAGGGGTTTTTCTGCGGAGCCTGTGCTAATCTCTGAAGGCAACTTTAGAAGGCTGAAGACCCCGTTGTAGACCCCTTCAGTGGGGTCTACACGAAATCTGGATTATAGGTCTTGAAGGACCCATATGATCTGGATTTCCCTAGCTATGGTGGAAACAGATGTGTCTCTAATGGGGTCTGTAGTGGAAATGAGGTCATCCGGCTCTCATGCAAATGGGTCCTTAATGGGTGCTTCAATGGGTACTTAGTGCTAGTGGAAAAACATCCTATATCTTCTGCCTTTTTTTAATCAGCAGTTCTAAGACTGATTAAAGTCCTAATCAGACAAGCTGATGAAAGTGGTGGTGATCTGCCACTAAAAATAACAGGCCCCTTGTGGAGGTTGCCACACCAACCCAACATACCATGTGGCATTTTATGGCCATAAATATGATTGATTCCTCTGATGCTGTGCTGGTGCAGGGTGTCAGATGGATGCCTGATCGGTCACAGGAAGTCGGGAGCACTGCTGAAGTGCTTGGAAAATGTGAATTCCATATTCTCCCATCCTGTGCTCTCCTGTCCTGGACAGCTTTAAGAAAGGGCTAGACAAATGCATGGAGGACAGATGTATCAATGACTACCAGAACTGATACCTAGATGCTGCCTCCAGGTTGGAGAGACAGGCAGTGTGCCTCTGAAGGCTATTTTCAGGGAATCAAGACGGGTGAAGGTCTTGTCTTTCTCTTCTCCTTGAGAATGCCCCAAAGCAATTGATGGACCACTAAGTGTGATTGGTTGCTGGACTAGATAAGTTGTGGCCCAATCCAGCAGGCTTCCTCTTACGTTCCCACAATGGAATGTGGACAATAGGGATACAGATTCTTGTGACCTGTGGGTTGTGAGTGCCTATGCCTATAACTTTAAAAAGGCTGCCTGATCATGGCCTAGATAGAAAATAAAACTAGGCCAAGGGAACACAGTGAGGATTTAAGTGTAGCTCTCCTCACAATTGTACCATACTGTTTCAAGGCTTAGAAGAAGAAAACAGGAGACATTAGATTTTTCCAGGAATGAAACAGTTGAACATTATGTATTGGCGTAGTTGAATAAAGACAGTGCTTAGTTTGTATCTACAGTTATTTCTCACACAACATACAGATCACTTGTTTCTGTGACAACAAGGTCTTGTGTAGCATGATTTAGAGTTATGCTAGAGAAGCCATTTTTTTTCACTATGTTGAACTAAAAATGCTCTGTGTGACCCTGAATAATTTGAAGGACTCTTGAAAAACTAAACCATAATGTATATAGCCTACATGATTTTGGAGCTCAAATACTCCTCTAAAATGTTTAACAGTACACACAACTTGCTGGATCATCCAAACCCAGAAAACCTGAGATCTCCTTGCCAGTGGTTATTTTGAAACAAGGGAGATTCAGCTCATAGTTTATGAAGGGAATGGTTTCGGTAATCTTAGTCAAGTCTGGTTATAGTTTGGAGTTCAGAGAACACTTTAAAACAAGGCAGAAGAATCTATGACCTCCACTTCTAGTCAGATTCAGCTAGTATGACCAGTGATCAGGATAAAGGGATATCATTTGATTCCCATTCTTCTTCTAGAGCAGCGGTTCTCAACCTTCCTAATGCCGCGACCCCTTAATGCAGTTTCATGTTGTGGAGACCCCCAACCATGGGGGCGAGGCAGCTTGGGTGAGGATGGGGCAGGAAGGTGGGAGATTCGTCGCAACCCCTTTGAAAGGGTAGTTCAACCCCCCAAAGGTGTCGCGACCCACAGGTTCAGAACCACTGTTGTAGAGGGTAGATAATCTAACATGGACATGGAAGGTTCCACTTTCTTTTTGGCTTTGAAAAAGAGAAGTGGATAGGGCATGCAGTTGAGTTGTCATGCATGGAAACCAGGCTAACATCTTAGCTTGTAGGTGGCTGTGTCTGAATGTTTTTGTTTGTTTGTTGTTGTTGTTGTTGTTTTAGTACATTACATTTGTAGAGCTAACCAGTGGAGGGTAATGAAGTTTGTTAGTTGACCACAAGGAAAATTTGGGTTCTCGCTTGTGAAGTCAGATGAAAGATAAAATCTATAGGACAGTTTAATTCAAAAATTTCTCTTCCGTCTAAAGTGGCCCGGCATCATATTACTATATTTGTGTGTTGAGACGTATCAAGTCTCTTCAGTTCCTGGCTAGTGCAATCTGGGTGGAGGAGTAGGAATTTGCTTCCTATCAACATTATTAAGTTTAAAATATATACCTCTGGCAATATAAACCCTTCAAAGGTTTCTGGTCTGTTGTTTTCCAGTCTGTGTTACTGGCACTGACTCCTTTCACCCTCCCAGTATTTTAATCTCCCTGATCGGTGCAGGTGGTTGTGGAGGAGGTAGTCTTCATCCAAAGACCACCCTGGCCAGAAATGAAGTATTTGAGGGGGTGGCTGTCTAGAAGTGAATAAAGCCTTCTAAGATCTTTACTAGATTGGTTACTTGCATTTCCTCTGTAGTTTCCTTAGACTATATATCCCTCCCACTCTGATGTGCCTCACCTTTCCTCTGCCTCCCACTCTTTTCTCTGCCTGGCTTGACTAACTGGTTTGTTCAGTTTGTTCCTGTCAAGGAGATTGATTTTTGTCTGCTTAAGGATCCTACATGCTTGCTTTTGGGTGTGAAAGGTGGTATATCTGGCCTCTCATACAAGTCGCAAAGAAAACACTTCATGTTCTTTTCAGGGTGATCCCATTGTCACCTTCCTTACATTTAGGTTTTGTGTATGACTTTTGAGATTCTCAGTAGGGGGCTCTGAGTTGAAAAAAGCTGCAGTCCTATATTTCCATTTTGAAAAGGAATGAACTATATAATAAAGACATGTTTCCAGAAGGTTGGTTCCTCTCATATTTTAATTCCTCCATGTATGAAATGTACTCTAATTAGGTCAGTGACCTGTCCAGTTGTACTGTTCTGAATCTAAATTAGGTTACATTTTATAAATGTTACACTGTAGTAATGGAGCGCATCCCCTGTAGTTAGAGTGTCACAGTCTTATCTAGCAGTCTCCCAGTTCCATTATGCACTCCCTCATGAAGTCAGCTGGGTGACCTTGCGCTAGTCACAGCTCTAATTATGAGCTCTCAGAACTCCACCTACCACACAGGGTGTCTATTGTGGGGAGAACAACAGAAATCATTGTCAGCTGCTTTGAAGGCTCTTAAAAGGGTATAAAAGCCTTCTTCTCCTCTCCTCCTCCTCTTCTTCTGGGTTTGTGTAATCATTCTGTTCTACATTTTAATCATCATGGTTTTATGCCAGGCTCTGAGGTACCAGGAGATGATTTCCATGAAGTGGATCACAGTTTTATCAGCAGCGGCTATCTTGATATTGGCCAAGCCACTGCTTGCATAAACATTTTCTTGGTGTATACAGTGCCACATGTTCAAGTAAGAGCACAACAGTACTGTTACACTGTTTAGATGAGTAGGTCATTCTTAAGACCCTTAAGAATGGAGGAAACATTCCATTTTAATTTTATTCATCTGTTATTGTGTTCAGATCAAAGGAAATACGGTATTTTATCAGTTGCTGTTGGAATAGGAGTACTGGATGTAAAGGTGAAAGAGAACAAGAACAAAATCCTGACATTTACAAAAGGACAAGATAGAAAAAATAGAAATGTTACATATTTCTACAAAGTGAGTAGGTCTTGAATAAAGGTCAGTTTGGGCTTTCAAAACTGCTTCTTCCAAGAATTCTGTGGTGGTCACCTTTAACATATCCTGAGAAAGCTTTAAAAAACAAACAAAAAGTTAAAAGTGAAGTTCACAACTCCTAGATTTAAGGTACCACCACAAATGGTCAAGGTTTTGTACTAGTGCCTCAGGTTTTGCTCTTGATAATAGGGTTTAGGGCCAGGATCATCTGAACTGCATCCTGTTGTGGAATGAAATGTGTAAACAAGTGTGTATCACTGCTCATTACTCATCTAGTTCCTTTCTGATGTCATAATTCAATGTTTGTGACCTCAAAGAACAATCTCCATGGGAATTGATTGACCTGTTAACAAATCCTGGCTAAATGACTATTCCAAGTGAGTCAGGGATAGGAAGGGAACATCACTTGCTTAAATGCAGAATTGTTTGTCAAAGCCAACAGTACTTAAAGTGTAGCCATGCTTTTGTGCTCACCAGCAGCCTCCTCTTGTGTACATAAGAACATAAGAGAAGCCCTGCTGGATCAGGCCACAGCCCGTCTAGTCGCGCATCCTGTCGTGCCCAGTAGCCCACCAAATGCTCATGGGCATCTCAAGCAGAGACAAGGACAAACCTTTGCCTGCTCTCGAATCCAGGCAAATGGCCTTAGAAGCGCCCCACTCCCCCCGTAGCCTGAAAGATGCACTGTACTATTGTGTACTGTTGTGCAAGAGGACTCAGTTGCACAGTATCATGCAAGAATTGCCTCTTCCCTGGGATAGCGTCTATGTCAATTGTTATTTTAAATATTGTTCTTGCTGAAAATCAATTCCTGTTTGGCTGGAAATTAGATACACATTACTATCATTAAATATATACACCGAAGATTTACTAGAATTAGTTCGGGGCAGGGCTTACCAATCCTTTGTGGGCTTGTGGGTGTACATGGAGAGTATCGGGGCGGGGGGACAGAAATTCATAAAAGAAAAATCACGAAGGTGAGATTAAAAGCAGGCTTCCATCTCCTTACTTCTGGCCAACACTGAGAAGAAGAAAGTCATATTTGAATATACTGAAAGGAGTGGAGAATAAAAATGAATTACTTTGACAATGTAGAAGATAAGAGTTTCGTCTTGGTCTTTAATTTCAGAATTCCTGTGGGGCACGTATATGTCCATAGAAGCATCTGGGCTGGAGTATTTTTTCCAGTCCTCCCTTTTGATGTCTACGTCACTAGATTACTTGACTAAGTTCTGAAAATGTGGAGTGCTAAAAAGGTTTAATCCTATATATATACATTTTAGATTAGCCTGTAGCCCCTCAAAAATCCAGTAGCCAGCTATTAGTTGGAGGAAGGAGGTGCCCCTCTCGCTGACTCAGCACCAGGCAAAAGAAGAAGTCACATCACAATCCCCCATAATTAAAATACCTTCCCTTTTGCTTGCCTAAGACTGTGCAGTGCATGTTGAAGGAGATGAAATCATTCATCCTGTTCGACTTAAGGCAGTTAAAAAGGAGTCTTTAATACTATTCTAGCCATCATGGGATATTTATTTTATATTTATTTATTTATATTTATATCCCGCCCCTTACCCAAAGGTCTCTGGGCGGCTCACAACATTTAAAAACACATAGTAAACATTGCCCAGGATAGTGGAAAGGTTTACTCCATCTGGGACTTGATAGGGAGGAAGAAGATAGTATATCTCTTGTGCATCAAGAAAAAGTTCATTTACACTACCTTAGGCAATATGGAGGCTATGGAGGGCGGGGCGGGGGGGGGGGCAGACTCCTGCCTATTGTCCAGCATGGCAAGGCATATCTCTGTTAGAAACAGTGCCTAAAAAACATAAATTAGACCAAATCAGACGGGACTGTGGCAGCAGCTATGCTTCTGTCTCCTGAGCCCTGAGTTAGGCTACAAATGGAGCAGCGGAAGTGGTAGGAACAACTCAGGGCAAACGGTGACTAGAAATCTCGATTTTGCTGGCAGGGAGACTGGCAGTAGCAGCAGCAATCCCAGTCTGGTAAAATTATCATGCTAGTTGCCGCACCAGCTGGCATCCCTCCTCTTTATGATTGCTCCATCTTGTCCAGGGTTAATCTCTACCATTAAAAGTAGGCCCCAAAGTGAACTCTGAGCACTTATTTCAGTAATATTATTTGCATATTTCTGAGCCAGCTAAAATACTTCTGATTCCTGTCATAATACAGCAAAACAAAACTGTGTTCACTCCTGTTTTCCAGGAGGAGTAACTACGAAAAGGAAAGCTGCCATGCTATACTTTCCATCTTCAAAGTAGACCAGCTTATCAGAGGTCTCTGTACCCAGGTCTCTATGAGAGAGGCAATGGTGTGGAAGGTTTGTGAAGAAGAGCATTTTTTAGATTTCTCCAAGAATAGCTGGAGTACTGCTGGGGAGCCTGGCCTTTTGTCATCAAGCACAAGTGTTCAAACTGGTTTTTCCAGCCACTTGGAGACATCTGGTAGTTCCTTAAAGAAACAGCTGCTCTATTTAAGCTTTAGCCTTTTTAATTTGGCTACTTTGTGGTTTAGAAGCTCATGGTCATTTTGTTTCCCATTTTCCCATTTTATATTCTCTGCCATTTTCTCTTAGACTTCATTGTGCAAGAACAATCTAGCGGAGTCTAGTTTTCTCAATGATCTCTTCCCAGAGTAAGCAACATCTTTTAGAAAAATGCTTAAAACTGTTCACCACTCTACCACAGGTCCGTTGTAACATCTTTTGTGATTGATAGGCTTGGATATGTGATTTACAGCAAATTTGAGTACAGTAGACCTATAAACCAAATGAGACACGGGACTCTGAGGTTGCCTCCAGACAGAACTGTTTAAATGTGAGCTTTAATGATAAATCGCTGTATACTCACTGCAAAGGGAGAATTGATCACCCTCACTAAACATCAGCTCTGTAGTTTCCTGTTCAAGGAGGCATCAGAGGAACAAGAGTTTAGGCGGCGCACACCATCATGTGGGTTCAGAGAGCCAGTCAGTTTTGGACTGTGCTTCTGGGTTTAATGTCATCTTGTTCATCCTTCTCTTCGTTCTGTCTGCATTTACATGATGCTGCAGTCTAACTAGATCCTGCGCAGCACTAAGGTAAATACCCTGTAAAGATCGTATATTGTGGTGCGATGACAAAAGATCAGTTGTCTTGTTTGACAGGACTAATGGGTCTGTGCATTCCCTTCACAGTATAGAACGTGTCTGGGCACACCCTGAGTCTCAGCTTGGTTACCAGGCAAATGTACACAAATAACCATTTGGGCGAAATCAAGACTTTCTCAGTGGTGCCACTGAAAGATGTTATTTTCAAGTTTATAATGCAACACTTCTAATTGTTGTGGCACACTGGTTCTCAAGATTAAATTGAAGAAAATGATAAGCCTAGCTGTTCCATTATAGAGTACTTTCCAGGACTGAATTTTCTAAAAAATCTCAAATATATAGAAATAAGTCATTTCCTTTGCAATGTATAACCTGCAGGTATATTTAATAAACGCATGGGGCCTTTTTGAACTTACTGGCTTGGTATGGTATAGTGGCCATTCACACAACAAGTGCAGAACTAATCCCGTACCTGGCCAGCAGTGGTTGTGATGCAAATGGCCTGCACAGATTGTCATGGCAACGTCCAAACTGACATCCAGGATGCAATGAGAAATTGTCACGGCATCTGGCAGATGTTCATGACTGCATGGCTACAGTCACACAGCTCTGCCCCTTCGCCTTGCAACACCCAAATGAGGCTGCAAAGTCCATCCAGGAGCAACTCCTGGTTGCTTTTTAGCAGTCCACAGCTGGCTCACTCCAGGGAGTGTGCAACCACAGAATAGTGTCTACGGGCTAGACCTGCAAGCAAATAGAAGCATTCCAGCAGGTCAGTGCAAAAAGCCCAGTCCTTTCTGTTTTTAAGTAGAAAAAGGATATCTTTCGACGATGCATTGAGCATATTCCTTTCTCACGAGCAATGCAGGTTGTTACAGAAAGGGTGCATGAAATGTACAGAAATACGTTCTGTGAATGTAGCTGAATATTTTGGCAGTGATTGCTTTAAAATTGGATTTGCAAAATCCAGATTGAACTTATTTAATGTTATGAATGTACTGTGTTCTGTACCCAAACCCTAGCAAGTGACTGATCAAGCATTCTTTATGCTGGCTTTGTAGTAGATCAGCTGTGTGGGTTTCTTGTCCAGATAGAATTTGAAGACATTCCATCTGTAGACGTTTCCAGCCTTGAGTGAGTGGGCAGGCAGAGGCGCAGGGGGCTTCTGGAAGGTCAAGCAGAGCTTCCTTTCAAGGCAGGTGCTAGAAGTAGGATGCCTCAGGCATCCCAGAACACTGACTAGGCGAGCTGAGTGCCTATGATAAACGGATCGTGTTTGGCTGAGAGTGAGCCAGTTACTGACACAGGGACTGATCTTCCAGCTGCTGTAAAGACTGACTGAGGAGAAGGAGGGGGAGCTGTGACCTGTGGTAACCTATAGCACTTGAACAGTAGCCAGTGTGCAAAAGAAGAGAGACAGCAGAGGTTCTGGTCCCAGTATGGCAAGGGGCATTTCTTTCTCCTCCAGTGGGTTGGCCAAGCACAAGGAAAGCTGTGCACTTGCCCCAGACAGCAGGTGTAACTTGAGTTGCACACTGCCTAGGCTGGTATGCTGCTGAATGCTGATTGGCTGGAAGGCTGCCCCACTAGGTTATTTTTAACAGAGCTGTCCAACTGGTTCACGTGGTGGTGTCAGGGAAGAGGAATTTGGGGAATGTAGTAATTTGGAGGAGGACGTGCCCTCAGAGGGAATGGCACAGCCTCTGGTGAGTCACGGGACCAAGACAGCTGAGCAGAGGCAGAGCTACAGTGCCTATCGGTACCAAAGAAAGACAATTAGGCATGGCAGGTGCCCTGGAAGGGGAAGAGACCGAGTACAGAATTTCTCTGTTGGCTTTACAATCAGGGCAGATAAATTGTAGCACGGATGTAATATGAAAAGAGACAGACAGGAAGGATTTGCACAGTGTTTATTGCTGGCTTGCATGTGTGCTGCTGTTACTCCTGTGTTTGTTTGTTTGTTTTAATCTTGTTTTAAAATCCTTTTTACATAGCATTTCCAGCTACTAAAATGTTTGGTATGTTCCCTTTATAACATCTCTTTGAGCTACAGCTCCCTTATGGGTGTTGTAGAGATGGCTAAAGGTTCACTTAAAAGGCTCCAGTTTGAGGGTGACAATCTGGAAAGGAGCTGGAGAAAGGGCTTGTTTAACTCTCTTCCTTCCAGCCATTTATTTTTTTTAAACTTCCCTTTATCTACACAGCAGTTTTATATCCTAGAGAGTTCTAGGATATAAAAAGAATTCTAGAGAATCGTTAAGTAGCCTTTTCTGCTCCCATCTGCAGATGCTTAAGGCTTCTTTACTTTTTTTTTCCTAAGGAGACTGCCACACAGCTATCTTGCAGCATTAGATTTGCCTCCTACTTATGGAGGAACTAAGGGCTGAGATTGTGGCCAGATCTGGCCAAATATAGGCAACCATCTACTTGCAGAAACAGAACCTCATAACCCAATGCTGCTCCGTTCAGTCACACTGTGCCACCCAGCAGTAAATGTGCAGCTATTTGTGTGTGTGTGTGCGCACACACACACACACACACACACACACACACACACATATATATATATATAAATGGGGTTTTGTTGTTAAAAGAGGGCTTTTGTGGGGTAGGGTAGCAGAAGAATAAAGAAATTAAACCAATTTTACATGCTTACACCCCAGACATGTTTATTTGATGGGTAGATGATGCCTTACTTTGTCAATCAAAAAGGGGGTGGCAATTTTCTGTAGGACCCCCATCCATGTGTTTCCAAATGAAATGCATAGTTGTAACTTTGAACCTGGATCCCATTCACACTTAAGCAAAAACATTGCTTAAAGGCCACTACCTCAGAAACCTCATCTGTTGTTGGAAGCTAGGAATATAATGAATCATGAAAGGGATACATTTCAGAAGTCTTTGAGGCAAGTGTGAAATGCAGAGCACCAAAAAGTGTGACTGTGTGACTGGATCCTTTGGACAAATACATGCAAATTGCCTATAATTAAATGTGAATATCATATGTACTTTGAACAGTATTTACATGCAGACCTAGAGTGTGAATGGAAACTATTTTGTTGTAATGCTCCATCTAATCTAGTACATCTTTTACGACTCGTACTGGTTTCTCTAGAGACTTTACAGATGTCTCTTATTTTCTTGGAGACCATCTTATATCAACTGTAGGGACAGACTAATCCTCAAAATCCACATTTGAGTCGTACTTCCTAATTTTTCTTTTCATTCTGTTCTGATGAATAGATTACCAAGTTCTGTGGAACTCACCTCATCCATCTGTTAGAAACTATAAACAATGGCAGTGAATTCCAGCTAGATTTCACACTGGCTCAGAGATAAAGATGGACAGATGGTGTGTTCCTCATCCTGATTGCATGTCTTAAATAGGGACCAACATGAGCATTATGTTTCACTGCCATAGGATGATAGCTGGTGGGATCTTCATTCAACATAAAAAAGTCTTGACAACACAGCAGTCACAAAGTCTAGAAGAACAACAGAAAGATTAAGTGCTCCACGTTTGGCTAACCATAGTTCAGGAAGAAACAAGTTCAGTGCAGATGGAACAAAGTTCATTTAAAAATGGATATCCCTTGATTTTGAGGGGTTACTCTTATCAGCAGTGGCCTGTAGATCAGGATTCTTTGGCTAGGTTTGCATTAGACAATCCCAGTCTGGTTAATTTCAAGGATGGTTGGATCCATTCACATTCTGAGTGCTAGATCACTCCCATCCTTGTCTAGTAGTGCAGGCAATATGGATAGCATTCCATCTCTTTTGTTCCTCATGATACATCTTTCTGTCAGCAGTCCCACCCCTCATCTGCAATTGGGTAGTGTGCACATTGCTGTTAAGCTGTGATTGGGCAATGTGCATCTCACTCTTAAGTGTGAGGGCAAGATCAAAAATTGCAAGGTCCAGAGCCTAGCATTGCATGGTCCATAACTAATGTTGCAGATCCAGATCTAGCATTCCAGGGTCCAGACCCAGGAAAGGTAGATCTTTCCCCTAGTCTGACAATACTGGTGTGGACAACACCAGAAGTGGTGAGGTGTGTGAGCAACTTTTATCTTGTCTACAGAAGGTCAAGAAAGACCAGGGAGGGCTCAGAACACTTCAGAAATTTTATTTGTTTGTTTACATTTCTATCCCGCCCCATACCCAAATTACAAGTTGAATCCTGCAGTAGATCACAAGTGCAGATGAAGTGCTGCTTATGCACATCTACTGGGTAAATGTGAAAAGGCCATGTGTATGGTAAAGGGTGAGAAGGAGCGTGAGGTTAGGGTTAGGGCCTTTTCCTGGGCCCTTGACAAAAAGGTGGGCTTTCTCAGTGTTACTTATGTCTCTTTTTCTACCTGCTGTTGTAAATCCCACCTTAGAAGCTTACTGACTTTTTCCTATCAGTACAGGCAGCCTTAGTGGATAAGTTAGTGGAAAGAATTTGGAAGCATCAATGTGGCAAAACACCTTTCTTACAAAATCATACTGCAATGTCTAGGCCTCTTGAGCCTTGAAAGATGGTGCTTAAGAGGGGACCTGATTGAAGTATATAAAATCATGCATGGTATAGAAAAGGTGGATAGAGAAAATTTCTTCTCTCTATCGCACAACACTAGAACCAGGGGACACTCTATGAAGCTGATGGGTAGGAGAGTCAGGTCTGACAGGGGGAAGTATTTCTTCACCCAGAGGGTCATCCATCTATGGAATTTGTTGCCAGAAGAGGTAGTAACAACAACCAGCCTAGATGGCTTTAAGAAAAAGTTAGACAGATTTATGGCTGACAGATGTATCTGTGGCTACTAGAATGGATACCTCAGTACATCTTTTAGTCTGGGGGGACAAGCAGGATGTCTCTAAGGCTATTTGCTGGGATTTGAGAGTAGCAGAAGATGGTTTGCCCTTGTCTCTGTTTGAGATGCCCATATGCAGTTGATGGGCCGCTTTGTAGGACAGGATGCTGGACTAGATGGGCTGTGGCCTGGTCCAGCAGGGCTCTTCTTATGTTCTTAAATGCCATATGTAGCAGCTAAGATCTCTTCTAGTTTTCCTGCAAGTTTATAACTCCATTTTCCCCTGTTCTTGCCAAAAGATGTGGAGAATATTAGTGATACTAGCAACATGAATTGAAGGCAGAGAGATGCATCAGCAAGATGGCCAAATGTTTTGCATCTTCTTTTCCAGCTTACTCTTCAGTAGGATAATATCCAGAGCAATGAAATAAGAATTGCTGTCCTGATTTATCCTCAAACTATGGCCATTAATAAGCAATACTGCAGTCTTACACCCTTCACATTTGAATACGTGTCATTGAACTCTGTTGGGAGCTTGCTTGTGAGTAGGCATACATACAATTGCATTGTCTGAACAGGATTGAAATGGTGGACATTATTTGGAAAAGGTTATCTGTCTTATACTGTGAGGCCATTGGTGTCCGAATTCATTTACTCGAAAGTCCAGTAAAAGTCTACACAGTCTTATTTGGGCTTCTGGGTTCTCTTTCAGTTTTTGAATTTGTAGCTGTTGGGCCTACAATACGTTATCTTGATCCTTGTACATCTTGACTTAATAGACTGAGCCACAGTGTATGACTACCATCTTTGTGGAAGGAAATGATGCTACCAACTTTGAAAGAAGTAGTTTATCCACTTCGAGAAACATCCTCCCGTCCCCAGTGCTTTATTTTATTCCAAATATCCCTTTACTGAACAAGGTTTGGGAGAGGGTAGAATCTGTACAATAACAGGCACTCGGAGGAAATTCGGTGTTTACTTCTACATACTTGAACAGTTCATGAGTGTGCTTCAGTACTCTACCATCTACGCTGGTATTCCACTCATTGCCAGCTACCAAGCTAAATTCAAGGCTTTATCCATAGTCTCTAAGACCTTAAACAATTTGGGGTCAAATTACTCTACTGAATGCTTCTCCCACTACAGAGCAATAAGATTACATAGTTCATCAACTAGGGTCTTACTGCAGGTGTCACAGATTTATGAATGATGCGTAGCAGTTGCCCACAACTGGGTCTTCTTTGTGATGGGTGCCTAAATTCAGACCTTTTAGGCACATATTGAATCTCTTCATACCCAGAAAGACTGGCAATGAATGATTTTCTAATTCTTAATTATGTTTTTCTTTATTGTTTCTTATTGTCCTGCTACAGTAAGTGAAATAATCACAGGTGGACTGCCAATATAGAGTCCAGTGCTTCCAGTAAGATCAAAGGTCAATCTAGAAAGCCACTTGCACCCTTAAAGATATAGATGCTTGGTTTACCCAGCTACTTTGTTCCAGTTTCATTGTTCATAATGACCTGGTCCTGATCCTTTTGGTCTTCTGCTTAGAAGAGTAAAATGACTAAAAATAAAGTTACTTGAGTATGTACATGGTTGTGAATGTCGATGCTGCTGCTACAAGAGTTTGCAAGAGGTTAAATACATTTTGAGTTGGGATGATGCTTTAAGCTGAGAGGCAAAACTGTTCTAAGCAAAGTTTTGAATAGTAAAAGCCTAGAGAAGTTAAAAATTATTTGAAATAACATCACGGGGATTCATTTTACATCCATGGGAACACTGATTGACTCATCTCAGGACCTCATCCTGAGTCAGTAAACTCCCCCCCCCCAAACAACAACAACAACACAGAGGTAGAGGGGAAAAGAAATGGTTGTTTAATAACACTGTGATGTTAGATCCCAAGTATGAGATTGCAATAACTGAAGTTCACTAGTTAAGGATCAGCTAGTGAATATGTGTATGGATATAGGAAGGTAAGAAAGAAGGATAAGGTGTACTGGATAGTACTTAACTTTGTTCACTGCTTCTCTACTTTTATTTGTTAAGTGGTTTTTCAGGATCACCTTTATCCATACAATCAGTGTGGGTTATCTCAATATACAGTGGACAGTCTAATCTGGAAATTATAATAGTTTACATCAAAAAATAGTTGGTACAAAAAACATTTAAGCTTTTACTAGTTAAGGGCCAGAGAACTGCCACATTTTATACATTCATCAAATGAATCACTAATATCTCTGCATAAGTGACTACAACCCTCTGCCCCTGATTCGGTTTCTGATATGAATTTGTCTTAATCCAAAATGCATGCCGTTATCAACCAACTTAGTAAGAGAATGCTCTGCAGCATTTCACTATGATTTATACTTCATTTTCCTTTGCTGTAACTTTATCGGTGCTTAGATACAACATTCACGTGAGTTGTCAGTTAATTTTATTCAGTGAAAATTTAAAGAGAAGTACTGTAAGATGCATGCAAGAATTCTGTTCCAAGAAGATCTCATGGAAATGGCAGCTTCCTCCTCTCACCTGAAAAAGCTACACAGGGAACATCTCAATGTTCTTGTAAATATACAAAAATTGTTATTGACATCCCAAATAATAAAAAACAATTTTGATGCTGTTAGAATAAATAGAACTATTGGTCTTTTCAGAAGAAGTAGTTCTATTATATAAGAACTTAAGAGGAGCCCTGCTGGATCAGGCCATGCCCATCTAGTCCAGCAATCCTATCTTACACAGTGGCCCTCCAATTTTTCATGAGCTTCTCAAGCAAATGACAAGGGAAAACCTTCACTTGCTCTCGAATCCCAGCAAATGGCTTTTTGAGGCATCCTGCCTTTCTCCCCAGCCTGGAGGATGTACCTAGGCATCCATTCTAGTAGCCATTCTGTCATCCATGAATTTGTCTAACCCTTTCTTAAAGCTTATCTAGGCTAGTTGCTGTTACCACCTCTTCTGGCAGCAAATTCCACAGACTGATGACCCTCGGGGTGAGGAATTAGTTGCTGGTGGTGATATTGATTGATTGTTTAAAAAAACCTCAAGACTACAGTATTTACAAAACAGTAAATACTATAAACTTAAAATTTAGGGACAAGACATCTCATCCCACCACAAATTTCATAATACCTTTTTTTAAAAGGAGGAAGAAAAAATCCTTTAAATTGAGGAATTTGGTGCTCCCAACCTCAGATAAACAGGAAGTAGCACCCAAGAATTGCTCTTTAATTATACCTCTGTATGCCTTTGGAAATGGAGAGATCTTTCACTGCCTGGAAGTTGTTAGGGCTGGGTCTGGGTGAACCTCCCTGAATAAAAGAGTTCCACAGCTGGGCATTTATCTTTGAAAACTCCAATCTCCATTCACCAGTTTCTCTTTAATTGACTGTAGGATATGAACAAGATGATAGAAGCTACATACTGTAGCTTCAAACCATGTAAAACTATCAGGGTCAGCATCAGCGCTTTCAAATAAGTCCAGAAATAGGTATGTAGTAGAGGGGGGCAAAGCTCACACAGAAAGCATTAATGTTAGATGTTTTTGGGACATAGTTGTCTCCTTCTGACTTGTTGGACACATCTGTGCAGTCTACTTGGCTGATAGAGAAGTAGTTTGTCATTACCTGCTTGCAGAAAAACAGCACGGATCAAAATGGGCAAGCCTTTACTTTTCAGGGAGTTGCTTTACTATTAAATATACCTACTCCCATAGAAAGCAGTCCTGTAATCTAAATGAGAGAGTAATAAAGCATAAACCACAGGGGCAGTCTGTCCCCAGCTACTGAGAGCTTTTGCTAGCCAGAGTTGGTAGATTATCCACAAACTAGGAACGCTGTGTTTTGGAGGAATAAAATCTGATCCAGATTTTCTTAGGTACATTCTAAACATCCTACAGCAGTTTGTTGTCGGTTATTTTTATCCACCCCCATCCTTTACTGGAGTCCACTGGTTCAACATTTCCACATCTGTGCCTGCAATGGAGAAAGAGAGCTACATATCATCTATGCATTAATGACAATGCACTTGACATCTCCCATGGACCTATTCTTGTGTTCTCTTGTAGGAGGTGAACAAAATGGAGGACAAGATAGTATTGGGTATTGAATGCCTCCTTCTTTAGTAAACCATTGCGACAAAGCTGCACATAATCCTAGCTTGAAGAGGCACCCCAGGCTTATCAAGGAGTCCTTGTTAGCCAAGAGTACTTGGATATACACTACATCACCCACCTATGAACTCTGGCCTCATTCATTACTGGCTTTGGCATCAACTGATTACCCCAAGACAATGCATCCCTTGATGGGGGAAAGTACAAATGACTCACATATGCTCTTTGAAATTGTCCCTCTGTTTTTATACTTATTTCCCAAATTTCCTCCAAGGGGTTCATCTTTTCCTCATTTGCTCTTCATATCAACCATGTGGGGTAAGTTAGGCTAAGAGATTATGGCTAGTCCAAAGTTATCTGCAAGGCTTCATGGCTTTGCTTGATTGAACTTTTATCTCCTGGTCCCGTGTCTGTGAGCCTCTAGCCATTCCACTGATGCTCAGCTAGTAAAGAGAGCCACAGCATTTAAGTGGGTAGCAAAGCTGTTGGGCTGGCCCAGTAAGATAGAGCGAATCCTCCTTGGCCTGTGTTTCTTTCTTTCTTTCTTTTTACTCAGTGTTGGAAACTGCACAAATCAAGGGCTGTGCACTAAGCCAGCTGGCTTTTATGATGGGGGCATTGTTACTCCAGTGTATGGTATCATCCTTCTCTTTTGCTCTCCCATGCTGCTTTTTCCCTTTAGAACACCTGCCCTTGTCTGTTGAATCCAGGGACACTGTGCTTGGGGAGTGGAAAGAGAGAAGCATGAGTTCTGATGTGTTTGCACATACAGAGGGAAGCCCGTATTCAGCACTGATACCCTGTGCCTGCCTTGGAGAAAATATCAAGCATTGGCACGGCTCGAAAGGCCACAGTTACCTCTGATTTTGACTTTTCTTTCTTTCTTTCTTTCTTCCTTTCTTTGTCTCTCACTCTAACTTCTAAGTTAGCTCCAAGGGCACTTCAGCTAGTTTCAGCCACCACCATCTGGTTCATTAAAATAATCTGGCGTACTTCCCCACCCTGTTCTTCCCCTCCCCCACCATGTTTAGAGCGGAGGGGATGAAGGAAAAGAAAGCTCCCAGCTGCTCTGACATTTGAAGTTAGATTGGCCACAGCTGGCCTATAAAATGTGGAAGAAAAGCTCTTCTGCTTCAAATTAGGACAGGGAGGCTGAGAGGTTCTCTTGTAAGAGGCCAGTGCCACATAAACGATCCCATGGGGTCGTGTGTGCCTTTTCCTATTGCAAAACCAAGTCCCAGATTTTTCAGGGGTCTTTCTTTCGTCCTCTCCATCCCCCCCCCCCCAAATGATCTTAGAAGATTTCTTGGATTCACATAGAGAAGAAAACCAGAATACCATGATGGGTTCTGGAACTCTTTGGAGGCTATACTTGTCACCAGCTGAGATTTTTTAACCCTGTGTCTTCTTTGTCACGAACGGAGGCAATCATGCGGTTGACAGAATGGGAGCAACGGCTTTCCTACTGGTTTTCGAGGCTGAAGCACCTTGAATTAGTGCGTCCACTGCACGCTGTTTCATTTCACGGTCCTGTGCCATCTCCACAGAGCATTTAGATAACTTAATATATAAAGAGTGTGGGCTTCATTCACAGCCTTTTCTGGCCAGTGTTAATTATGGCAAATGTTGTGCTAGTGCCACCTTCTGGTAAACTGTCACTGGGCTGAGAATAGTGCTTCAGCTGTTTTTCCATTCTAAGGATGCAAAGAGGCGGTTCTGAATTTCCTAAAGAAGATCTATGTGCGAGGAAGTGTGGGGGCAAAGCCCTGGCTTTCATCATGCTTTTATTTATTTTCTTTGCTGTAGGTCGCAATGAATTGATAGCAAGGTACATCAAGTTACGGACGGGGAAAACAAGGACAAGGAAACAGGTAAAAATGTTCTGGTGCTTCTTTCTTTTTTAAAAAAAAAAAAGGCCAAGGGATATTCTGAAGAACTGGCACTATTTTCACACACTTCTGTGTGTGTATGTGCAAGTGTGTGCATGTTTCCATGCACATGCACTGTGCAGCTGGGAGTGCCATCGAATTGATAGTGGTGTTGGGTACTTGCGCTATGTAGAGTAATTAAATGTGACGGATTTCAATTTTGAATGTTTCCTTTTGGATTCATGAGAATATTGTGAGATTCCCAGCTCCATCTTAACTGTTTTCTGTTTCAGTAAGAGTTCTAAGAATTAAAAAAATATGCTTGACTAATATTTTTAAATATGGAAGGTTAATGCTTTCCTTCTGGATTGCTTAACTTTCAAATACCTTGATGTGTTGTAAGGCTCAAAATTTAAAGCAAACTTTCTAAAAACTTATTCTTCCAGAATTTTGGTCCCCTCTACAGTTATACACCATCTGCTCTAAGTCAAGTTATTTGTCGGTTAATCAAACATTCAAAGTCCTATCCAGAATCCCTTGAGCCAGCCCTCCTGCCAGAAATAAGATATTCCTTTACTGTAGCAGTTAAGGGCATACTTTGTGTATCCACCTGTAGTCAGCTAATTTCATTCTAGTAAAATGTGGTGTTTTTGCATTGTCCCTATTAGATGCCTTGTTTATAATTCTCGAGTACCTTCACTCCTTCCTACTGATTAATTTCAATCTCTTTGACCAAAAACAAAAGGGGGGAGGCATTGTAGTAGGTAGATTCTAGATTAACTGATTTAAAATAGCTTAGTATTTAAATCGTACCAGGGCCACAGGCTTGAATCCACATATATAAGCTGAAGATAGCCATCAAAGAGATTTATGTATTTATTATTGCATTTTATCCTTCCTGTTTTCCGAAGAGCTCAAAATAGCACTCATGATTTCCCCCTACATTTTATTCTCACTGTGAGGTAAGTCAGATCAAGAGGCAGTAACTGGTTTGAGTGTGCTTCTGTGGGTTAGTAAGGAATTCCTAAATCCTAATTTGCCCCCCCCCCCCAAGACATTACATTAGCTTGGAAGGGACTCAGAGTAGGGGTGTGCATGAATAATCATAAAATTTGAAATTTTACCAAATTCTGACATTCAAACTCGAATCAAATGTTGCTACATTCATATGCTAACATTTGAATGAATATGAATGTTTCCGGACATTCATATGAATAGTTCGGACTTTCATTAAGCTGGGGAAACGTATCAGATACATATCTGTTTGTTTGTTTTAATTTTGTAATTATTTTACAATTGCTTTGAGTCCCCCGTCCCCCAAAGGGTAATACATAATTAAAAGTTCTTATAGCAATCATAGAAAAAGCGACACAATTCATAATACTACATTGAGAAAATTAAACGTAACTTCAATTTTTCACTTTCACTCCCCCAGTTTTGCTTATTTATTCTAACCCTATCCAAATTACGAATATAATTCATACTATTCAATATTTCTACCGCTATCATATTAATTATATAATTATACCGTTTACTACGTATCTGTTTGTATCAGATATGTATCCTTATATATATTTAGGAGGGCAGTAAAGATGCACCTCTTTGCCCTGGCCTTTGGCTAAGTTGTTAATGTTCCCTCCCCCAGTACAGACATTATAATTTTAAACATGTTGTATATTTTATATGTACTGAATTTTTAACGTCTTTTAATGTGCATTCTGTTTTAATCTGTTGTTTTAAAGTTGTAACCCGCCCAGAGACCTTCGGGTATGGGGCGGGATATAAATGTAAATAATAAATAAATAAATAAGTGTTCTCATGAATACGTACAAATAGCAGCCCAAAGATAGAAAAAGAGACAACTGTGGGAACTTTGAGACATTCGTTATTTTTTCAGAAGGTTTTCACAGCAGTATTACCTTCTTCTGGTTTAGTCTTGGGCACAAATGAAACAGCTGGGCAGTGAAAGCTACATCATTCGTCACTCCTGCTGTGTCTTGGCAACTACTGCGGGAATTAGTGCAAAGTGTTTTGGGTCCTGGGTTGATTGAATGAAGCAAGGGGGTGTGTGCAGATTGTAGGCCTGGATATGGCAGTGATGTGCCTGTCTAACTATTTTTCATGATTTTGGAACTCCCAGAGCAGTTGATACTATGGGTGTTTTTCCACTGTCACTAAAAGTACCCATTACATACCCATTTATGGGTACAAAAATGCCATTACGTACCCATTAATGAGTACTTAATGGGTACTTTTTGGGTGTTTTTCCACTGCAGCCCTTAGATCCAGATCTAAGAAGATCCAGATCTAAGGAATGGGTACATTCCTTAATCTGGATCTAGTAGATCTGGATTAAGGGAAGCACCCAATGTGTTTTCACGGGAGGTATAGCACCCATTAGCAATGGGTGCTAACACCCCTGCTGTGGAAACATCTTTGTACCCATCTGGGGAATCCAGATCTACCCCCAAGGGGTTGGTCCGTTACCCCAGGTGTTTTGTGGTGCAGTTTTTGAAGTCACTTCGAAGTGAACTTCAAAATCACTTCGAAGTCACTTCAAATTGAATTCGAAGCCAATGTTGGGGAGGGGTCCCAAAGGTGCATCCCCTCCACCTAGCCTCCTTTGGACCCCACTGCCTGTTTCCAGTGGAAACAGGCTCCCTTTAATTTGGATTAATGGGGTCTACAAAAAATCCAGATTAAAGGCCAAAAAGATCTGGATTTCCCCCACGGCAGTGGAAACAATTGGGTCCCAAATGGGTGCCGTAGCGGAAATGGGGTCATCCGGCTCACACCCAAATGGGTCCTAAATGGGTGCAAAAATGGGTACTTTTGACAGTGGAAAAACACCCTTAGTGACAGTGGAAAAACACCCTATGTCAGACCAAACACTGGAACATCTCTATCAGATGCAGAAAAATGTACTCAAGCCCTTTCTGCCCTGGCCTTATTCCAAATTATACCTGAAATAGAGGCCTAGCATCCACATGCTGATGCAGACTATAGGAAGGCCTGCCATAATCTGGTGGCTCCTATTACAGGATATAATCCAGAATAAGACTCAGTGCAGAAAGAGTCTCCGACTTTTTTTTGTTTGTTTGTTTGGATCCAGGGTTCGTTGATACTTTTAGCAGCTCCTTGTATCATATAATGTTTTAAGGAGAATAGTCAAAAAGTTATTTTACGTATTCAGATGAATGAATGAATGATTCAACAGTTGTGATTACAGCAAAAGTGATTTCATGCATTCCTGAAATATGGAAGAGAAATTCAAACTGTTTAGATTTTTTACTGGCTCTGTTATCGGTTGCTCACTGTGAGCACTGGGAGAACCATTGGTCTGATCTAGCATAGCTTTTTTATTTTTAGCTGCATTGTCTTATATTCCTCACTTAGTTATTTATTATATTTATGTGATGCCCCCCAATGGTACAATTTAAAACAGAATAAAAATGTAAAGCATTAAAATTATTTATGTGTCACCTTATAAAAACTATTGAAACAAGGAGACTTAACTGGAAGTGTAAATGAACAAGTGCCTCTTAACTGCTTAATTGCAAGAGATAAAACGTTTCTTATTCTCATAGGATGTTCATTCCAAAGTCTTCGGGTAGCAACAGAAAAGTCCCTGCCCTTGGGTAGCCACCAAGCAACAATAGAGTAAATGTTACCAGTTTAAATAGTAAATACAAAATATTTCAGCAGATCCCATTTATTTGTCTTTGCATTCTTTCCGTTATTTAGTAAAATTGATAAAGTCATGCCAGTGCTAGTTTGTCTAGGTCAGCAGTTCTCAACCTTCCTAATGCCGCGACCCCTTAATGGAGTTCCTCATGTTGTGGGGACCCCCAACCATGGGGGCGGAGCAGCTGGGAGGTGGGAAGGAAGGGCGGCGGGAGGCTCGTTGCGACCCCTCTGAAAGGGTAATTCGACCCCCAAAGGGGTCCCGACCCCCAGGTTGAGAACCACTGGTCTAGGCTGACGTGAAGCACATTTGGTGGACTACAGCTTTAAAGAGCATTGCATTATAAATTATCCACGTGTCATAGCTGTGCTTTTCTTCCTCAGTTCCAGGATTTGTGGGCCACCCTGACTTTCTAGGGAGACTTTTAAGTTGTGGATTACTAGAGCTGAATTATAATACATCCCTAAGTACATTAAATTGGATTGCAACCCTTAGTACTTAGTACTAGATTCATTTCACAGCATTGATGGTTTAACTCCACTTCTGTATTTGTTTCTGTCTTCTTTCTGAATACAAAATGCTAATAATAGTAATAAAGATTCTGAACACCAAGCATCTTTAAGGCATGAAATAAAACCAGTTTCTAATATTTGATATTCTGGTTTGTGTGGAACGGGGCATCTAAATAAGTACATCTGAATTTGTGTTGTTTTGGAAAATGCTCATGTGGCAGACTTCCAAAACAGCAAAAATATGATTTTGGAAGTCACCCAAACCCAGACAATCAATAGTGTGTCAAAGTCTGTGAAAGGAAGTGAGTTATATGCTACCTAGGCAATACCCAGGAATAACATCATTAATATTGTCCACTACGCTTAAGTGGATTTATTTCACCATTTGAAGGATAGACCATATCTTTTCAAACACTGTTTACTTTCATTCACCATGAATCTCCTCTGGAACCTCAACTGGCTTAGGTGGCCCATGTATGTCACCTATTATCACTCAAAACAATGTGGGATCATATCTTCATTCTGTTTGTGTTTTCCTTTTTGAATGACTTGGCGGGGCCTAGGTGTCCAGCCATATACAGGTTCTAGCTCGGAAGAAGGTGCGAGAGTACCAGGTTGGCATTAAGGTACGTTGGAGACACTGCCCACGCATCCGTGGTGTGTGAGCATGGGCAGCCCCCTCTCCTTCCTATCCTTTCCTCTGGTTGACGGCTCTGCTGTTTTTCCCCTCTCCTTCTGCTTTTCTCTCTGCAGGTCTCTAGCCACTTGCAGGTTCTAGCCAGACGGAAATCTCGTGAGATTCAGTCGAAGCTGAAGGTACGCGCTTCCCCAGCTTTCCCACCTTTCCAGCTATGGCCATGCTGGCAACTAACATGCTGCGCTCTGTGGTTGCCACCCTTTTCCTCATGCCTTTTCCTCCTCTCTTTGCTCCAGGCACATGATGTTTCAAATCCCTTCCAAAGAAAAAGTCAGAAAGAAAAAGTGGCAATATCAATTTTGCTACATACAGCGCTAGTGTTTTTTCTCCCTGACAGTTCTGTCATCTCATATTAAAAATTACTTACTCTAGAAAGAATAAAATGGTGCATTTCTATAAGACTAGAGTTATAAGGAAACCTGTCTTAATTTTGGAGTATCCCTTTGTATAGGTGTTCATTTAAGCTACAGGAATTAGTATCTTGCCTAAAGAAGCCATGTGGGATGAGAGTAGGTCTTGTTGAAGGCCAAACTCTGGGTTAGAGAGTGTACCTGCACTACTGTCTATTGAGTAAAAGCAACAGGCAACAGTATTTGGTTCAATCAATATATAAATACATATTTATGGCATATGTATCCTGGTTTTCATTCAAGATGTCTAAAGTGATATATACCATTCTCCCCTTCTCCAGTTTATTCTCACACCATCTGGGGTAGTTTTGTCTGAAAGGCATGAGACCCCGTGTAAAGCACATTGGGGGAAAAAAATTCAAACCATGTCTATAGACTAATGGGCTGACTGTGACTAATAGTAGATAGCACAATGAAAGTATTGTCCCAACGTGTATCGCTTGTAAGAAAGACTGATAAGAAGAAAAAAAGAAATTAGGCTGAAATAAGATATGATACTGAAAATAACACTGCCAATATTATAATGCCCCTGTACAAAGCAATGGAGGACTGCAAAAAAGATATAGTAGAATTGGAAGAGGTTCACAGGAGGGCATGGAAAACAGTGAAAAGGCTAAAAGATCATCTTGCAAGAAATGCTTGGAACAGTTGTTAAGTTTTTTTATTTAGAAAGAAGGCAAGGGAACATGATAGAAATATATAGATATACGATATAGACAAAATACTGGAACCAGGGGATGCCCAGTGTAGATGAATCTTGGAAAAGTCAAGACAGAGAAAAGGTGGGGGAATTATGCAATGAATAGTTAAATTTGCAGTTCACTACCACAAATTGTGGTGCTCGATGCCAGCTTGGATGACTTCAAGGTTTGTACAAATTCATGAAAGATAGGGCTGTCATGGGCTGCTTGTTTTCATAGCTGTATGACTTCAAGTTGGCCCACTGATGGGAAAACTTATGAGCAGGGCAAGGCGCATACTTAAACCCTGCTTGTTGGCTTCCATATGCAGCTGGCAACAACTGAGACCTGACTGCTGGACTAGATGGGACGTAGGTCAGATTCATTAGTGCACTTCTTATGTTCCTGTGTCATATGGACATGGAAAAAATTTGGCAGATGTTTGTTCTCTGATTAGGATTTTGGACAAGTATACCAGGTTGATCCTATTAGAATGGAGAGGTGTAGAATCAGAGTTGAGGGTCTACAGGTTTATTATGACTGTTATAAGATCTTTGAAGCAACATCATATGACCTGGAGCTAAGGAAGTTGAGCAAGGATAAAACTATAGAGCTTTTATCCTGTGATTGCCTTTGCTTCTTCTTCTGTGGTTGGCTTTCCTTTCCTTTCCACTGTAACTGGAGATTGGCTCACCTTTCTTATAACATTTTCCTCTATGTGTTCAGTGTATTGTGATTTGCTGACTAAGGTGCTTGTTGAAGGTATACAAATGGGTGGCATTGTTTTAAAGAAGAATAAAGGATACTATGAACTGATACTGGTCTTCTGTTGGCACATATATTGGAAAGCAACTTATCCATAAGGCAGCAACTGCAATAAACAGGTTGAGAAAGTGTGTCTTCCCCCCATCCCCTTCCAAAGTAAAATTTGACTTGCCCACAACCAGATTAAATGGCCAATATGTACAGGCATGTCTGCATGTCCACAGGAAATAGATCCCAAGACTTACAACAGATACTGGAAATTGCAGATAATATGAACAATTGCACCAGCCCCCCCCCCGTCCCCCGCCCCCAAGGCAGCAAGTCCACCGCAGTTTGGGATATGTATTCAGGCTTTGTTGAAGCTTTGACAAAACTGCCCCCCACCTCATATCCACCATGGCTGCCCCCCATTTCCTTGAAATCTGCCCACTACCATCTCCAGTATTGTGCCCTCCACAGATACTCAATTGCACAAGATTTCTCAAGATTACTAACTGGGGGTAATTACTTCAGTTGTGCACTTCAGTTGAGCATCTGAGGAGGGCATGATGCCGGAGATGGTGACAGCAACCAGACCAAGGTAAGGGGGGGGGCATGGGGGATGTGAGGTGGCAGGTGGGCAGATTCAGTTTCATTGAAGCTTCTACAAAGCCTGAAAACACACCCCTAATTGTGATGGACCTGCTGTGGGGGTGTAGGGGACGCTGGTGTGGTTGACTATGGATATGAGGACATACTTTTATTAATCCTTGGGGCAAGAACTGCATAGGAACATCTATGCAGTTTCAGAAGTTATTTGCTAAACCTTCCCTGCTTTCTTGGCACTTTCTCTGCCATTGAGTTGAGCCTTGCTCAAAAATGCCAGATTGTAATTTAATTACACAGGATTTTTATGCATCTTGCACACAGTATGACTAACTCTGAGGCATATGGGATTCTTTAAATTGGTCCTCATATACAAATTCATTACTTTTTTGGTATGTTCTATGTCTAAGCAAATTATCAGATCTGGAAGATTGTCTGCAGTGGTATCTGAAAGAATGGTCCCAGTTTTCAAGTCTCAACCAGTTTGCAGAACTTCAAAAAGCCTGCAGTCTGTTCTGGATTCATGCACACATTCATTGATCTGTAAATATGAATCTACCCCTTGAGTTAAACATTATTCCACCCACTCCTTTCTTTTTTCTTTTCTTTTTTGTTTCTTTTTTGTTCCTTTTCAGCTACAGTAAGTGATATGAGTCATAATATACCTTTATTGAAAGAAATCACCCAGGCTTAGGATGAAGCTAGATTGCATTTGTTGTTTAGAAGTTTCTTTGATTATATTATAAATTACTCCAAACTCATCTTGGTTTCCCTTATAGCAGCTAAGATACTAACCACCTTTATTATTGTTTTTCCTTCTCTTTATGCAGGCTATGAACTTGGTAAGTATAATACAATTCTCTCTCTTCCTTCAGAGTGTTCATAAACTGGCAGTTTAGTTTAGGTTATAGTTTAGTATAGTAACGGGTACTACTAGAATGGGTTTTCATTTAAAGAGATGCTGGAATGTTTTAACACACTTTTCCAGCTGAATGTACTGCAAGCATGGGCTATTGAGAAGCTGCTGATGGAAATAGGATTTTAAAGATGCTAATGTTGTTTATTTATTTAGACATTTCTTAACAACAACAAAAAATTATGAAGTAACAGATAAGCAAAACCATTAGCAACAAGTAACTGGAGGAAGAAAGAATCCAGCATAACATATGGTAGTGTTTCTTTGAGCGGTAGACAGCACTTAGATCCAAAACCAGACTGGTCTGTGTATGCTAATCTGGCACTGTTTTCCCACTGTGTTGGGGCAAGAGCAATAGCCATTGCACAACCATGTTATCTTGTTCCTTCTCAGCCTTGCTTGCTTGCATTTTTGATTGACCTCATGTTCCCCCTAATCTTAATGCAAATGGCTGGCATAAATAGCTGTGGCTGAGAAATGTTATATGAATAACAGCACTGCTGTGAAGACCTTGAAAGTGCATAGGGAGTGTGGGAAGGCTTAGTAGCTTGATGATGTTGTTGTTAATAATAATAACAATAATAACAACAATAATAATAATTGGTTAGTCTGGAGGCCATTTCAAATACAAGGCAAGTGAAAAGAAGGGAGGAAACTAATAAAAGCAATTAGATGCAATTCCCTAATTTTAGTAGACTGTGAATTTTAGTAGACTGTGAGTGATATCTATTTGGTTGTCTGTGGATTTGAACTTTGCTTGCAATCACTGTCTTCTGTTATCAAAAGAAAGTGAAGAACATGCTTTGAGCTAGCTCTTGCCTTGTTCTTGACTCTGAGCCTAGCATGGTAATTGTGATGGAATAAAAGAAGTCAGAGATTGCAAGCAAGCATTGAGACTGAAAATGTTATTGGCAGATGTAATCTGTACAAAGGATGTAGAGGCCAAACTTCTGTTTGGAGAACCTGTTTCCCACTGTACTTTGCAATGGTATCTGAAATGATAAAAATTGCACCTTTTTGGTTAACAAACCCTTGAGTTAACCCACTGAAAATAAAATACAGTGCTGATTAGACAAATATATTTTGGAAAGTTTTGGTGTTACAGTGGCTGTACTGGAGTGCTGCATTTCTGCTGTACTTCTTTGAGCAGCAAGCTTTAATATTGCTTAGACATTTATTTCCATGAGAAGAAGGGTCTGCAGCACTTTAGAAGGCAAATTAGGCAACATCAGGAACACCTTGCACAAACTATATGCTAGCAAGAAATTACCATTCAGCTACTTAGTATGACAAAAGTGCCCTGCAGTTCCCAGATGATTGTTACTAGTGTGGATCTTGAAGTATGAATGACTAATTCTCGTTTGTTTCTGATCTGAAGGATCAGGTCTCAAAAGACAAGGCTCTGCAGAGTATGGCGTCAATGTCATCGGCACAGATCGTATCTGCCAGTGTCTTGCAGAACAAGCTCAGCCCTCCTCCTCCACTCTCTCAGGCTGTCTTCTCTGCTGCTCCCAGGGTAAGAACAATAATCAGTTGATCCATAGGTTTCGTTTAGATGAAGCATTTTGAATGTGCCTACAAAGAAACAACTTTTAAGGGCTTCAATCCCAGAACGTGTCAAGTGGCTCATCCATTCCTAGTTCATCACTGAACCAATTTTTACTTCTTCCTGCCCTTTCTCCTATGGAAAGTCCAGAAAATCCCCCTGATTCTCCCCCCTTAAGCTAAGCTAAGAATTCAGAACCTCTGGGCCTCTAGATGTCATACTATTGTTACTCTGGCCACCGTATCTCAAAAAGGTTATTGTGGAACCGGAAAAGGTGCAGAAAAGGGCAACCAGAATGATTAAGGGGCTGGAACGAAACCAGGCTGCAACGTCTAGGCCTCTTCAGTCTGGAGAGCTGATGTTTAAGAGAGGACCTTATTGAAGCATATAAAATTATGCATCACACAACACTAAAACCAGGGGGGCACTCTATGAAGCTGATAGGTAGGAGAGTCGGATCCAACAAGGGGAACTATTTCTTCACACAGAGGGTCATCGGTTTATGGAATTTGCTGCCAGAAGAAGTGGTAACAGCTACCAGTCTAGATGGCTTTAAGGTAGGGTTAGACAAATTTATGGATGACAGATGTGTTAATGGCTACTACAATGAATGCCTAAGTACATCTTTCAGGCTGGGGATGGGGAGGTGGGAGCAGGACGCTTCTAAGACCATTTGCTGGGATTTGAAAGCAGGAAAAGGTTTGTCCTTGTCTCTGCTTGAGATGCCCATGAGCATTTGGTGTGCCACTTTATGCGACAGGATGCTAGACTAGATGGGCTGTGGCCTGATCCAGCAGGGCTTCTCTTATATTCTTATGTATTCTCTTTATCCTCAGCTAAGATGAATGGTGGACTCAAGTTATAGGACCTATAGTCGTGTTACACAAGAGACAAGGCTAGTTTTTCCCCTAATCAGCTTGGCCCAAATATCTGAAGGAACCCGTTATCTCATACAGTCCCACCTGTGCCTTAGGATCTGCCGATGAGGTTCTGTTGACTCTCAGTGGTCAAAGGGTTGTGGGTATGTGAGAGGGCCTTTTCAGTGATAGCCCCCAGATTATGGAATAGCTTCACTTCTGAGGTTTATCCGGCATCTTCACTGCATATATTTAGATGTCTGGGGAAGTCGCACCACTTTACTGTAGCCTTTGGATGCTTCCCTTCCCTTTTGTTGACTTTATATTTTAATGAGTTTGTTTTTAACTGAGTTTTAACATTGGTGTTGTTTTAACATACCCTGAGGCCTCCGGATTTAGAGCAAGATAAAACTATACGTAAATAAACAAATACAATTCTTATTTCTACATACAGTTACCAACTGGTGGTAAACCTGATCCATTTCTGATCTGATCTGTTTAAATTGATTAAAAGTTTGTTTGTTTGTTTTTGTACTTTGCCCTATATGTTACCCATCCTGAGGCCTTTGGGTCAAGGATGGAGTACAAATTTAATTAAATAAAATAAATTTGTTGGATAATGGGTAAATAAAACTCCAGGTAGCAATGGAAAAGAAATTGGATGGTGGGTGGGTGATTTTCCTGTGGCACAATACCCTTTTATTGTTCTGGTAAACTTGCTTGAAATACAACTCATAGTGAGTTTTGTTTTTTGTTTGGATTTCTAATAGTGTATAAAAACTAAATGTTTGTTGTTCTTTTTAAAAAAAGAGATTGAAGTGTCACAATATTAGTGTCAGTCAGTGAGACAGAATTAAGCTAGGTTACCAACAGTAACTTTAACTTTTCTAGTAACAGTAACTTTTCTAATAGCAGTATTTCCAAATTGCTTCATAGAAAACAAATTGGTTAAATCTTTATGTAACAAAGATTTTCTTTTTCAGTTTTGGAGTGGGCCTATCCCAGGACAGTCTGGACCTTCTCAGGAGTAAGTTAAAAATGAAAAGACTTTGATCTGAACACTTTGAAGAACAGTTGGCATGAAGAATAATACAATGTAGCAGTTAGAAGATGATACAGTTTGAGATTTGTAAAAGATTTTAATTTCAAATTAGCTTTAATTTCCAGTAGAAAGGTGAAATAAAAGTTTTTGTTGTTGTTTCTAAATTTATAGCAAAGCAGTAGGAAAATGGAACAATCTGAATGAACAGAATTGGTGGGCACTTTTATAAAAGAGTATAGAAAAGTTGACCAAAAAGGGAGCATGAAGTATGAAAGGAAGAAAAAGGCCTTAATTATTTTTATGCTGTATAGGAGAAGTTTTTAGAATACTCAAGACAGATAAAATAATTGTTCATGTCTAATTTGTATAAGAATTTTTCTAATAATTTGACAGAAGCCAATACCATACTGCAGTCCAGCTTGCTCATTGTATTTTAAACCAGTGGCTTCATTTTCTTGTCCAATCCAAGTCTTGGAATAGGATTCTTTAGTTGTTAGTTGTAACTTCTTCTATTTTAAATCAGAATCTTCAAAATGCTCTATCAGAAGGGAGGCAGACACACAGTAAGCTTTTGACATGATTCTCAGTATTTCTTCTAGGGTAGGGACTATCAATTTTCATAAATCCTTAGTTTCATACTGTTCTACCTCAGTTAAGCCTATCTGACTTTCTTCCTTGAGTGTAGAGTGCAGCATGGTACGTAATCATAACTGGCTCAAAAGTGTGAACAAATGCAAGTATATAAACACTAACAGAAAAATGGAAAGCATACATAGTACTAAAAATGCAAGAACAAATTTTATTAAGGGAAAACCCCAAGATTTTCATGATGTTGAAATAGGTTGTTTGTTTGTTTCTGTGGTTTGCATGGAACTTATTTCACTCTCTGAGGGACCTGTTACGATACTGGATGAGTATTACCCAAGAAATATCCCATTCAGTAATCTTCACCTTAAGAACCCCAACCTGACAAGACATATATCAAGAAATCAAGATACATTACTAAGACAAGTATAAATCAAATCAAAACTGAGAAAAGTAATCCTTTTGTCTGCAAGCATGGAAGACACTCTAGAATAATTTATAAATGTATACAAATTTATATATTGATACAGGTTGTTGAATTTTCAGTACTTTGATCGCATGGTTAATGTATTATTGTAACAACAACAATATAGTGCAACAAGCTAATTCATGCCAAATCAGAATGTATGTCAGCATTGTAGTGTGGGAGCTATTATCCAAGGTTTGACCAAGTTTTTCCCCCAAGCAGTCTTGGAGGTGCTAGGTACTAAAAAGGGACTTTTCTAAATGCACCGTGCATTTTTCTGTGAGTTGTGACCTTTCCCTATATTTGACTGTGAGTGAGCATCTTCAGGTTAAGTTCTTCGACATATGTTCAGCAATAATAAATGCTCTAAACACTGTGGTGCAAAAGTCACTCTCAAAGTGGTTGTCTATTTACAGCTGCTATCCAGCAATCTCAGTTATTACAGATACAGCAACAGGTGGCGGGTATGTTGTGGAGGTAATCTGGGTCAGATTCCTAAGGCTTGTTCATATCAAGCATAGAGCTGTGTTCTGCTTTATATACGCATGCTTCTCTAACGTAGGAAAGGATTGATGACTGAGACAAAAACTCTTCAGTAGCTCTCACGGCGAGATCTTGAAGCATTAGCTTTTGATTAATTGTGTGCTTAAAAGGATAAGATAAAGAACTGCAATCTGAGATTCTGCCTAAACTACTCAATTCCATTTTGTTTTTTTTCAGCATTAAACCTTTTGCACAACCAGCCTACCCCATCCAACCACCCATGCCTCCATCGTTAACCAGTAAGTGATTTGGCTGTGTTGTCACAATTGTGAAACTCTCTGACTTTGTGCTTAGAAACTGAATATTGTACCTTATCAGTCTGCTCCGAAGGTTTAACCCTTCCTGCCTTGGTTAACAAAACTGTCTGAGACTAATAGAAAGGGGATCAGGAAATATTTTGAAGGTAGTAGAGGAGATGCTGTGGGCTCTAAATAAGAAAAAGAAGAAAATGTCCATTTGTCACAATGTCCAGATATACAAGTCACGACTGTGGAGACTGTGTACGTTTTCTCAGTCACAAATAGTGCTCATTTCTTGCGGTGGATTTCCTCTTAGCAGGTGGTTGGCCACTGGACTAGATGGTCCAGCAATTTTGAGTTGTAATTGCCGTGTGTTTAGCATGATGGGTCCCTTAGTTCCATGAGAACCTATTAGATTTCTCTTTGCCTCTGCTTAAAATCACTCCTTGAGCTGTCAATAATGTTCCAACGATTTCTCTTTCTAGGCTACGAGCCACTGGCTCCTCTCCCACCTGCTGCGTCGGCTGTGCCAGTTTGGCAGGACCGCACTATCGCCTCCACCAAGCTGCGGCTCCTTGAGTATTCAGCATTCATGGAAGTGCAGCGAGACCCTGAAACGGTAACTTTTGGGACAGTTGTTTTGACACTACTATCCCTACGGCCTGCTCATCCAGAACAGTGGTTTCCAAAACTCTTTTTTTTATGCTTACCTACAGGTTTGGTTCCCTTGCTTCAATAAAATACGTATAAATGGATGATCAACTCCATAATAACAGATGTTTAAAACTTAAGCTCATATATTCCATCCATTCATTAGTGGATTCTCCCACACTTGAGAATCTTGTGGCCTTTTCGTACTTGGCTTCCCAGCTGTAGTAAACCTTGAACGAAACAACCCCCAATGCTTAATGCATTCAAACCTTCCCCTACCTGAAATACAGATGGCTGTTGGAATTGGTTAAATCACCATATCACGTGATGTGTCACATGACATGTATCAGCATGCATCATATGATATATTGACTGCTCCTCCAGCACCTTTTCATGCTTCACACTTGTACCATATGTGGTCAGCTCTGTGACAATCCAGGATGTGCAGAGTGGTTTCTGGAGCAGAAATGGCTCCAGGACGTGTGCATGGTGCATCTCAGAGCTGACCACCCCTGCGCTATAAAGATAAGTGCAAAAGGCCCCCAGGGTTCCAACAAGTTTGTATATTCTGTGACTGATGTGTAGATATGACTTTGGCTTCCATTTCTGAAGTGCTGTATTTCAGATGGTGGTGGTTGGCATTGGAGAACTTTGTCTTGGATTTCCTGGATGGTTATCAAGATATCTGATTGCCTTGGCCATGGCTAAACCTTTGTAATGAAAAGTGATCCAATATGATCTGACACATTTGCATTTTCTCCCCTACAGTATAGCAAGCACCTCTTTGTGCATATTGGACAGACAAACCCTTCATTCAGTGACCCACTGCTGGAGGCAGTGGACATCCGCCAGATCTATGACAAGTTCCCTGAGAAGAAAGGTGGCCTGAAAGAACTCTATGAGAGGGGACCGCAGAACTCCTTTTTTCTAGTCAAGTTCTGGGTAAGAATCATGAAGACTGACACCAAGCCTCTGAAAAGTCTTTCTTGAGTACAACATGACCGGCCAGTGGGGCAGGAAATTAGGCAGGAGGGTGTTGCTGTTCTTTGATAACATTAACCTCTAAGCTCTGTGTAAATGTTTTGCAGAGAAGGAAGGATGTTGGTGGCACAAGCCTTCCTGTTGGTATCAGGCAGTTATGTGTGCAGTGTGGCTTAATTTGTATTTTTGGTGAAGGCCTCTGGAAGAGATCTCTGGAAGTTTGCAATGTTTGTTCTGCTTATGTTCAGGTGCTAGGAGAATGACCAGTAGAGGTGTACAAAGTGCTGTATCATATGCTTTGCAAAGCATTTGACACTGTGCTTTGCACACCATGCCTCTACAGGAAGACAGTCTGTGAGGTACAATACCTTACAAACTGACATAGAATGAGGTAAGCTAAAGTAAACACTTTCCTCAGCACAAGCTCTGACAGTTATTTTTCTGAATCTCTGAACCATTTTGAGCTTGAACAAGGTAGTTGAGTTTGATCAGTGTACAAACCGGGGGAGGTTCAGATCAACCTCAAATTATTACCATACATCCTAATTAAAAACTCACATACATTACAACACAAAAGCATCATTTTAAGATCATATGCAGATTAACATAATTTCCAAGCTGTTTAATACAGCATCATATTGAGTAAAAGTTCTAGAGTTCAAGCAACTCTTTGCATTCTACTTATAAAGCATTTTAAACATACAGGGAAAAACTTTGCTTTCCCCAGTAGTGTAAAGTTAGTACAGATGTGCATAAGCTAGTTCTGATTCTCATTGAACCAGACCGCCATATCACTAGAACCAATTCATGAAGCTCAAGGAATCAGCCAGCCAGTTTGTCAAGCCACACAGCTGCTTAAGGTTCAGTTCATCACATACACCTCTTTGATCCATTGCTACTTACTGGCCTTTGCCATTGCTGATCCACCTTGCACCATGCTGCCACCACCTGCCTTATTGCTTTGAAGCACTGTGCTTCTTGCCTTCTGTGACGCCCGCGGCCGGTGGCCACCAGTTGCGAGGCATCCAACTCTCTCCAGTCCGGCCACTATAGCCACGGACTTCAAGTTCTCTTTTTAAGTAGGCCTCTGAGCCTTTTTTCTCTTCTGAGCCAAGCTCCAACACTTAGGTTACACTGTTACCCTTATGTTACTATGGCAACACTTCCCCCCTCCCTTGAGTGTCTGAGCCAGTATCAGGCCTCAAGCAGAGTGTCTTTGAAACAAATGTTACTTTATTTGTTTACAACACTTAGGTCAGTTCAACTTCAACACAAGCAGTTCACATTAACTTATTTTCTTAGCTCAGGACCCTGACTAATCCCTATCTAGATTCTCCTCAGGAGCCAGATCTGCACTAACTTCTTCCTAAGTCTAGCCCCAGTTACAGAACCACGGCTATGATAGGAAGGCCCTTTTTATAGTCTCTGCCAGGGTTCCATCCCTTCTGATTGGCTAGTTTCCCTCTCTGGGCTGCCCCCCCCCTTTCTTCAGTATTCTAATTGAGCTGGGCTTAGCCCCTCCTTCTCTGTTTACCAACCCTCCTGGTCAGTGCCATTTACCCTTAGCACATTTTATAACATAACCACATATGCAATTCAAGATACTACAAGTGTATTAATCAAGCCTGTGCTCCACAAAAGTCTAAGCATTCCACACTACTCATGCATGCAGTATCACTTTCTCTTCCAGGAAGGTCTTGAACAGAGTTGGTCATGCCAAGCATGGGATAAGTGTTTGAGGCCTTCTTAGAACAGAATCTAAGGTGATCTGTAGACCTAGAAGGTAAAGGGTTCAGGAGTGGTGCCTTCAAATAATGTGGCAGATGGCAGTAGCAAAGTCTACAAAGTAGGTGCAGGCTGAAGCAAACAAGCTGTGGGAGATGGGGAAAGCTAGACAGGGCATGGTGAGAGTCTTGTCAGTTTTTCACATGCCAAATCTTGAACTTTACAAAATCAGAGCTCCCTTCTATAGAAGTATTTTAGGCTTCTAAAAACACCTAGCATGTGTACAAGCAGAATGTTTTATAGAAGCACTCGAAGAGATGTCCTATATATACTTAAGCAAATTGCACACATGCAATACAGGAACAGAGGTGGATACTTCTCATTCTCTTATTATTATTAAAGCCACTGAGGAAGCCAACCAATAATTTGTACCAATTAAATTTGACATCGGATTTCAGTGACGCCTAGTATCAGTGGAACCCTTTCATGACAAGTGGACTCAGTATAGGTCCTGGTTCTGAAGGAAACTATCTTGATATCACCCTTAATATAATGTGTTATCAAAATAATTATACAAAAAAAATACTAGTCCGGAAAGTTTTCAGACTATAATATGATAAAACCTCTTCAAAGAACAACAAAGGTCCATATTAGCCTAATGCTGTATTTTTACTCTCTTGGTAAGGAGTGGTGTACATCTGTGTATTAGTGTATTTTTTAGCCAATGAACTATCCTTATGAAGTCCATCTGGTGGAATTAGATGTTTTGCTTATAAGGGTTTATGGAAAAAAAAACCCTGGATTGCTTGATTATTGATCCTTAAAACGTCTTGATAACTTGGGTAAGAACATTTTCAAAGAATGTTGTCAACAAAAAAATCTTCAGAGGTGATGAGTTATTTAAAAATCAGTAGGAAAAAAAATCTTTGGGTAAGATAATCTTCTCAGCCCTTGTCTAAAAATAATGTAAATTAGTATGATTCAGTACTAACTGGTTAAACTGCTCATCAGATGTCACCTCAAATTCCAGTTAAGCAAGTGTTTTTCAAGGTGGAGGTCTTGGGAAATCTCAGACCTTCCATTCTCCATTTAAAAATAGACATTAATAGTAAATTGCCTCAGAGCATGGTGATGGTGGTGATGAAAGTGAATTTAGGAACAAAATATTTTGAGCTTGAAAGAATTGTACTTTAATAAGGTCAGGCATGCTCTTCCCAGGTTTGCATTTTTGTCTCTTGATGGATACGTTCTACCTAACTCAGTTACCTATATTTAACACCCTTCTTTTTTTTCCTAGGCGGATCTGAACAGCACCATTCAGGATGGTCCTGGTGCTTTTTATGGTGTGAGCAGTCAGTATAGTAGCACAGAAAACATGACTATCACAGTCTCCACGAAGGTGTGCTCATTTGGGAAGCAAGTAGTTGAAAAGGTGGAGGTGAGTCTGGGGGTTCCTATGCATGTGAGATCAACAAGAAAACAATTACATGAAAAAATGAATGAATACCAGCTAGTGAGAGACTGGAAACTCACAGCCCTGAAAGCAGTTGTTGTCCAGCAAAGTTTCTTTGAGATTCCTAATTATTTGAAGCCTACCCAGCTAACAAGTAGAAAAGAGTTAGTGGACAACCAGTTTATCCATTTTTTCATGCTTCAGAGATATATGTCCAGCTTTCTTCTTTGAAAACTCATCAACCCAGTCCCTACATCATGATAAATTCGATTATTTTATGCCCCTTGTTCCATAAATCTCACCATCAGCTTTGCACCAGGTTGCCTGTTAGAATCTGATCACTGTGCATGTTTCTGCAGACGGAATTTGCGCGGATGGAGAATGGGCGTTGTGTGTACCGAATCCATCGATCTCCTATGTGTGAATATATGATCAACTTCATCCATAAACTGAAACACCTTCCAGAAAAATACATGATGAACAGTGTCCTGGAGAATTTCACCATCCTGCAGGTAAAACAACAACAATGTTATTTGGGACCCAGTGTTTCTCATTTATTCTTCAGTGTACTTGCTAAATAATTAAATAGTGTGACTGATGTTGAAAAGATGGGGCTGTTGATATATGAATTAAATTGCTTGTTGGTGCCACTCTGCATCCGTGTGCACTCTGTATCTACCAAAACGTTCCACTGTTAATTCCATGCAAGCACTCTCAAGGTTTCTCCCACTTTTCTCCCTAGATGGCTTTAAGGTAGGGTTAGACAAATTTATGGATGACAGATGTATCAATGGCTACTAGAATGAATGCCTAGGTGCATCTTTCAGGCTGGGGGCGGGGGGAAAGCAGAATGCTTCTAAGGCCATTGGCTGGGATTCGAGAGCAGGCAAAGGTTTGTCCTTGTCTCTGCTTGAGATGCCCATGAGCATTTGGTGGGTCACCGTATGCGACAGGACACTGGACTGGGCTGTGGCCTGATCCAGCAGGGCTTCTCTTATGTTTTAATTTTCACCGCAACTGAACCCCCATAAGGGTCTGCGGTAGGAAATTATTTACTTTTCTGGAAAACTCTGCAGGACTACTTGTGACTTTTCAGAGACAGAACACAGATGACCATTTAACCTAACTAGTAATTTGGCATAGTTTCCTTGAATCATTTGTACATTATTTAAAAGTTACTTTGCTAGTAGTCAGGTAGAAATCACTCATTTGTTTGCTTGTTTAATATTTAAAACTTTGACTTGAATTTTTAAGATTTTTAATCCAAGATCTAAATAGTAAGGCTACCTACATTCAGGACAGAAATAATCTGAGCACCAGCTTCTCATGCTGTGTTTTATACTTGGATGGAGATACCTACATACGTGTTGTTTGATAGTGATAGACAAGTTACTAATGCCTTTTTAAAAAAGGTATGCTTAAATATGACAACTGGGAAAGGTCAGTTCTTCCATATTTTTTATACAGAAGTGGTTCAAAAATGTAACTATTGGCCCACATAAAGCACATGCTTGATGCCATTTCATACTGATGCATGTATTCCAGGCCCTGTAGCTGAGAACATATACACCACACCAGATGTCAAGGGGGGAACTGTGTAACTATCATGGGGTGACTGAGCCATGCTCTGGGAACTTTCAGATTGGACTATTGTAATGCACTCTCTGTGCTGCTGTCCTTGAAGATGGTTCAGAAGCTGCAGGATACAACAGTAAGACCAGAACACCTGGCATCATGATGATGATAAGAGAGCTACACTGGCTGCCAGTTAACTACCAGACTCGATTCAAGGGGTTAGCCTTAACCCATAAGACCCTAAATGATTTGGGCCCAAAATATCTAAAGGAACACCATATCCCATATTGATTTCCCAGTGCCTTAAGATCTGCAGAGGAGGACCACCTTCAATAGTTAAAGGGGTGTTGATTTGGGAGAGGGCCTTTTCAGTGATAGCCTCCAGACTATGCAATAGCTTGCCCCCTGAAGTGTGAGGTGGCAACTTCACTATATCGCTCAGGAGATAGTGAAGATAACACCTATTTATCTTGGCCTTTGGCTGAGGAAACAACTTCCCCTCCCCACTTTCAGGCACTGTTATTGCATTTGGTTGTTCATTTTATATTTTGTTTTTATGTTTATGACCCATTCTGAGACCTTTGAGTATAGGCCAGGATAAAAATGCAAGTAAATAAAGTGTTGTAGACAGGAACACTAAAACGAGACTCCCGCTTCCTTCTTTTCTGACTTTTTTTGCACGTGTCTTTTACTTCAGGTTGTTACCAACAGAGATACCCAGGAAACCTTGCTCTGCATAGCCTTCGTTTTTGAGGTATCCACCAGCGAGCACGGGGCCCAGCATCATGTGTACAAGTTGGTGAAGGACTAGAGGCCCCTCTGGGGTGAGTGGGCAATTAAATGAAAAGAGAAGCCTTGTCAGAGAAGACACCTGTACAGGATGCCTTGACATAAGCCTTTTGAAAATGAACAAAAGAGTGATGCCAAAAAAGACTTTCACAACCGCAGATGTTTTCTACTTAGGAACATTTTTTTAAAATAATAATAAAAAAAATCAAACGGACAAAACAGAAAAGCATTATCCGAAAGCATACAGTGGAAGGAGAATTGTATCCAGAGACAGCAGGGAGGACTGTTCCTGGGGGCTAGGTCGTCAGTATTTCAGTGACAACGCCAGGTACCTCTTGATGCCTTTTCCAGCATACTTTACGAGGAAAGTATCTGGTGAAAAAAGACTACCGACTACTTCTTAATACCTGAACACGCCTATATTTTCCACGCCAAGATCCCGACTTTGTCTGCAGCAGAGAGTTAAGGAAGAGCTGCTGAGAGTGACTGCTCTGAGAAGGGATAGAAACTCTTCTGTCTCCCCACCCACCCCTATTTTTTTAATGTAACCAATCCTATTCTGTTTTTAGACACTGGGAAAGAAGTTGAAGAGTTTTCTTCAGTCTCTAGCCATAGGCTGTGTGCCGAGCCAGCACTGGAAGCTGGCAGATTGGATCTTCCTGTGGCACCTACCCATCCGTGAATTACAAGAAAGTGATTTTGTTCCTACAGTGTTCTGGGCATTTTCTCTAGCAGATCTTCTGCAAACCCCTCCCTCTCCCATTCTCCCCATTCCCATTCTGGTGCTGGCAGAAGAGTCTAAGCGTTAATTGTGCATATGGAGTGCCAGTTTTGCCTCGTGCCCCACAGGATAGCATTTGTGTATATGGGTACAGGAGTGAATGAGTGAGAGAGACAGAGAGAGAATGTGTTACGTGTGCACGTGCGCACTCATACCCTAATCAACATGGGTAGTTAAAGTTAGTGTTTGTGGGATGTGAAAAGGTTAGAGTAAGTCTTGGGAGAAAGGAGTGGGGAAGCTCAGCCAGAGGAAAGCAATTCAGAAAATCATGAATGTGATAAAGTGCAGATAAGTTGGTTTTGGATGGGCTACGGTAGGAGGTGACTTTCTAGAAAAATAGTTGTACTGACTTAGGTTGACTTAACTTGGAAGAATTTTCCTCCCATGGGATTTTAATCAGCTCTGGATGCAGCAGGGGTTTTGGGGGATTTTTTTTTTTTTTTGCATCTCTCCTGTTAAAATAATATTGAAAAAGCTTAAACCAAAGTTCTTGCTGACCGGATGTTGTTTTAGTAAAATACTTTGTTTCTTTTCCACTCACAACTTCATCTGTGTTAGTCATCTGAGAAATAATTGACCTAAATAGCAGGCGGCAGGTCCTCTCCCTGGACTGTATATTTCCCACCTAGATATCTTTCTGAAGGTTTCTGAAAACCAAAGCAAAAAGTGAATAGACTTGCAGCCCTCACTCTGAGAAGTCCTGAAACATAAAACAATACATTTATATTTACGAATCCATTTTTCCTTTGAATGCTGTACTGTTTGCTGTTGAAATGCAATGGAAAATTTCAGTATAGGGTTTAAGTGTAAACACAAGATCCTGTGCCTTAAGCCTTGAGTCTGACTCAGTGGGCTTGTTTAAATTGGTGCTTTTAGGAAGCCTGTTACACAAATGTTGCCAAAACCTTGTACATGGCACCTCCAGAGCTTTAGAACCATAGGTTTCTGCTATACTTTGTCAAAATTATAGTTGGTAGTTTTGAATCATAGGGAAACTAACAATGTAAATTTTGTGCCTTTTTCTACCATTGAGCTTTTCCTGTCCTGTCCACCAACTTTTATCTGGTTCCGTGGCAAGTGTGTTTTTTAAAAAAGGTCTTTTATTTTCCATTTTTCTTTGCTTCATCATTTCTCTAGTCCGCTATACACTTAATCAACCCGTATAAACTAATCTTCACCTCCTCCTCCATGGAGGAGCTTCAGTCGATTGGAAAGAGGTGCAATACCAAAATAACACTTCCTGGGAAGGGAGAATGTGACATTTGCCATTTGAGGAGTTGGAATGCACAGGCCAAAATCTGCAGCTACAATTCCTCAGGCTTAGTTATTAGTCCAGCTTTAAATGGAGCTTGAACTAGCCCAAGACTTAATGCTGTGTGACATCATTTCCCAGTCAAAATTATACATGACTTATTTCAGCATTCAAGGGCTCACAGGGAAATCTGTACAAGCACATCTTTGGCTTCTTAGTAACTAGGCATTTGTTTTTTATCTCATGCCACCTAATACCAGTTTCTAAGGAGGACCAGCACCAGTTGTTAAGGAAGTTCTGAATATCAGCACAACTGTTCCAGCAAGATGGATGTATAGCGTGGCTCCCCTATGGCGAAAGAGCTCAGAAGCCAGGTTTTTGTGGCAGGAGTGGAAGAAATATCTGTTAAGAATAATTGACATGGGACTATGCAGTGCTAGTTGCCTGGCTTTAGAACAAAAGATTAAAGTTCACATGTAAAGAGACTCTCTTCACATTTCTTTTTCTTGCTGTTTTCTCAAGATCCATTACTTTGCCGTTTTTTGCTCTTGTCTGTTTTAAAAGGGAGGAGGGATCAGTCTTGACACCCTGTGTTTTTGTTACTGACTTGGGCCTCTCCTTTAGGTTTGGCCTGTATTACCATCGTATTGTTGATTTTGCTTGCCTGTTTTGGGCATTTTGAGCGGCCCCTTTCTGTCTGAATGACCAGTACAAAGTTTTGGTTAATTCACATGCTAAGAAGCCTTTGACTGCTATTTGAAGATAGCGTACAAGGAAAAACCAAGGAAGCAACTGACAGTAGTTTCTCAATCTTTTGAAGGATGTTTTTAGTTAATATAAGCATTTTTCCTGTGAAGTTTTTAATTGATGCCACTCAAGAATTGCTCAAATACTCCACTGGAGTATAGAATTACAAACACTCAGTTGGGTATTAATGGAGACCCCTGAGAGAATATTACTGATAGGAATGGTACACAGGAGCTGGTTTGGGGAATCAGCAAATCATAAATTGCACTGGAGCAGTGCCTTGCTTTGCAGTATGACTTGTGCTTTTGGAGGATGGGAAACTGAATTTTGAGGGACATCTCTCCTACTCTCTGCCTCCCAACGTTTAATCTCGTGTTAACTTCTTTCTTTGGCCACACTAACATCCCACACGTGATTTTGTGTGATATTCTGGAGAAACTAGTTTTGTCTCCTGTGTTATTCTTAGGAAGGACTTGTCATAAAAATAGCCAACTTGAAGTTCAGGTACGTTTTTGAGACCCCGGTGTGTTGGGGGAAAGGTACAGGATCTTTGAAATCAAAAAACTATTTTAGGAGGAGTCACAGTTAAAAGGGGTGGAATGATGAATTTCTTTACTGTTGTGGCCAGGACCTCTGCATTTTATGGAGAGGCGATCTGGCTAGGTTTATATGTAGCATGTTTATTTTCATTCCCAGGACAAGAATTCTGGGAATTAAAGTTAAACTCTTTTATCTTCCTTAACCCATGTGCAGTAAAATATATTTTTCTGCTAACATGCCTTTTTTAGGTAAGGCACGCACGCACACATCCATACCCCTACCGATCCCTAAGGCAGATTTCAATGTGGGGAACATAGAACAAAGTCTTTTGTCTTGCATGACTCCAAATTTCTTACGTTTTCCTCTGTTTTATCAACCATCTTCAGCCTAGCTGGAGCATTTGGAATTCGCCTTTTCTTAAAACTGGACTGTTATACATTCTTATCCTTTCCTTTTCAGGCTCCTTACACTATAATATGTTTCATTTCTATGCAAAATGTCATTAGATCCTATCTCCAGCCTTCCTGTTGCCAAATCCCTTATATTCTTGGCCTTAAGTTTGCAGGCACCAATACACATGCAGATTACTGCCCATGTGGTGTTCACTGGAGAGTGACAACAAAACCAATGAGATACCAGCACCATGAATCTCTTTGTAGGACATAATGCAGGTACCCAAATACTCAGTAACCGACTCCACCGCCATCCCACATCCCATGTATTTATAAATTTCACATGAAGTACTGTTTTATTTTTTTAAAGACTTTGTAAAGCTTACCAGGGTTATGGTCACCTTTTTATAGAGCTCTGTCAGTCCACAGTGTAAAACCATTTTTATGTATTATATTTTGTGTATTTTTTTAATCCAGCTGTGATGGGTTGTATCATATATTGTTGTGTTTACTGTATGTCCATCTTGAAGTAGATGAGACAGTGGAGCTTCAAAAAAGTTATGGTCTGCTGAAAACTATTAAACTTATTTGCTCTTGGGTTGGCTCAAATACTCTTCTGCATTAATACTTTTTTCTGTTTGTTCATGTGTCTTAACATCAGCAAGAAGCAACTGCTGTTAGTACCATATTAGTACACAGCATTGTACACAGTCTGCATATATTTCACACACCTATAATCTCACTGGACAAGTGGAAGATTCATATTACATTTAAAATTCACTTCCATAATTGTTCAAATGGGATTACCATATGAAAAAGAAGACAGGGCTCTTCCAACTTTAGAACCTGTATAAAAGAGGGAAGCCAGCAGGTGTTGCTTGTAATGTTATCCTCTCTTAATATTGTAAGCCTATTTTTAAAAACTAATAGCTGTCTTGTGACTGAGGATGTGGTGGTTGTCAAGCAAGACGTTCATAGGTTATAAATTTTCACTTCGACTATTTGTATGGATATATCTTCACTGTGTGCTATGAAACCTATGGAATCAGGAAGCTGTCTCCATACCAAGAACAAAAGGAACTGGTTGGGGGGGGGGAATCTTGTATAAGGCAAGAAATGAATGGAAATCCTATGTTAAATTAAAAACACATAGATGTATGGAAGGTAAAATCCCATTAATTACTACCAAATGACTGGCAAGTGTTACTTTGAATCAGATTGCAAAGGTGTGAAGAGAGAAACCTTGGAATTATGTTGGGCTAAAAGAATAACTCTATTCAGATACTTTTAAACTAGACTTGGATGTCACATCTCTCAAGAGTGCTAGAGTCAAACCATTATTTGCTCATTATACATCAGTGGACAACCTGGTTTGAATTAGCCATTCAGACCAAGGCTGCAAATAGTAGCTTTTTGGTTTGGATATTATGGCAAGCATGGTCTGATGGGAGCAGGAAATAATGAATGGATCTGCTAAAGAGGGAAGAAGAAAGAACTCAAGCTCATGATTTGAAGGGCATGCCTTAGAATTCAATTGTCTAAATATCTAAATAATAGTACTGGTTTCCTAGCTCACAGTAGTATTAAGTTATGTTCAAAGTGCTAACTTTGAAATGTCAGATCACTGACCAGCTTAAACATGAAATTGTTGTTCAGTATTCACAGGCATCTAAATGTTGATGATCATGGCATGTTGCCCCTAAATGTCACCTAATGAATACAATTTTTTTAAAAGCAAGATAATGGATTACTACCTTTAAGATAACCAAATCACAGGAATTTTGGAAAGAATTTTCATAGGAAGTCATAAAAAGAAAATGAGACCACAAGTGTAGATTCATGTAATTCTTGGTTCTGATTCATTATTTCATAAAATACAAGCGTAATCCATCAAAAAGCAGTACTCTGAAGAGTGACAGTGGCTGAGAATTACAATATAGAAGTCATTAGATCTACAATTACAGAAGAATGTGTAGTTGGATGGTCACAAAGCAATACTGAAAAAAATATGCTTGAATGCTAAATGACACTGTTGCCGTTTATCACCATAGTAGCAATACCATACATCATTGCCATAACACAGCAAAACAAAATTTCATACTTTTGTTCCTGAATTCACAACATGTAAATGGCTTTCAAACTATTGTTAGCTGCCATCAAGATGAGCTTAACAATTGGTGACTATGTGCTGTGTTTTAAGATCTTGTAATTCTTTCAAGAACATTCCAGAAAAATTAACAATGAACTTAATTTTGAGGAAAACTGTACCACAAATGTGTCTGTCACCACCCAATGGGAAGCCATGAAGGCAGTCATTTGTGGTGTGTGCATCTCAGAGGGCTCTTCACAATGCAGAGCAATTAATGGCAAATGAACATCCCTGTTACAAGAAATCAAAAGTTTTATTCTCACACATGCTCCAAACGTGCTTACACTAAGCTGATAAGAAAACACCAGGATTTGACCCTCCTTGATATGGACTGTGATGCCAAAGCTCAACTCTACCTCAAGCACAAGTTCTACACTCAAGGAAACAAAAACTCAAAACTATCAGCATCTTTATTGGAAAAGAAAAGGCAAAGGAAATGTATTTTTACATTAAGAGATGCTAATAATCTTCCCACTACAACTCCCACCCAAATTATGAATATAATGACAACTTTTTTTAAAAAAACTATTCAGATTCTTCTAATAGACTCTGCTTTCCTATCTCCAATCTGTTTCCCTGCCCAATAGTGGTAGTGGCTCAATAGTGATATCACCCTGCAAGACTTACAATCAACAATTAAGTCATTAAACACACACACACGGTCCTGATGGCTTTACATCCTTATTCCATAAGTCTTTTGTGAATATCTTATCGCCTAAATTACCTTGTATAGCTCTATCCTCCATAAGGGGAATATCCCAGACTCATGGCTCTCCTTGCTATCTGTCACATGCTTTAAAAAGGGGAAGCCAAATGACCCGGCCTCATCATATAGACCCATCTCCACTTTAAATTTTGATTTTAAGATGTTGATTCTCTTTGCACAGAGAATTAACTCTTTTATTACCAAAAAAAAAAAAAAAGCCCCGAGAAATTTGGTTTTATACCCCTTATATCCGATCCAATTCAGCTGGCCCTTAATACCATTTCCCATGCCAAGTGACACAGTAAACCTCTTGCAATTATGTCTCTCAACTTATTTATGGCATTTGAGAGTTTCGCATAAATTTCTCCTAGCATCACTAGAACACATGAATTTTGCCCCTCAGTTTCTTTTATATGTTCTGCCTGTGACGCCTCGGCTCAACTGAAAGTTAATCACTCCTTGTCAGGTCCTATTCCCCTCTGCAGAGGGACCAGACAAGGCTGTCCCTTATTCCCTCTGCTTTTCTCATTGGTTATAGCACCCTTAGCTTCATCTACATGATAATCCTTTAATTAAATGTTATGATTTTGGTAAGCACTCAGATGACCTTTTAGTAATGTCTCCCCTCTTACGACCCTTCAAGCTCTGGAAACTGAATTTGACTCCTTTGGTTCATTCTCAGGACTACAAATCAATTACAATAACCTTTTATTTTATGTTTTATATTTAAACTTTTTTGTTTTTTCGGGGGGTTGCATTTTTGTACCGCCCTTTGGTGGTGGTTGTTATAAATCTGAAGTTCTCTGTCTTAATAGAGCTCTGAAGTTTCAGCAGGAAGTAAATAAGCAATTTATATTATCTATTGCCCACAAAGAACTTAAGTATCTCAGAATATGGTTCTCAAAAAATTTCAATAATATAATACACCATAGCTTTTCACCTATCTGGTCCAAACTCTCTCAAACAAATTGCACACCAAAGAAAAACAAGAGCACTGTCCCTAGCTGGTTGCATATCTGCCATCAAAATGAAAGTGGTCCCTGCTATCTTTTACACACCCTTCCATTTTCCCCGAGTGTGGGGAAAGTGTGAAAAATGGGTTTTACACACTAAAGGATTTCATCTTTAAATTTTCACACCCTAATGCCCTTCAAGAAATCAGCTCATTAATCATCTTTCCCCCTTACAATTGGTTGAACCACTAGCTCTACATCACCTGCTGTCATAAATCAACACTAAACTTAGGGTGTTTTTCCACTGTCACTAGAAGTACCCATTAAGTACCCAATGTGTACTTAATGGGTACTTCTAGTGACAGTAGAAAAACACCCTTAGTGATTCAACAGAGATGACCTCATTTGAGCACTCCATTATAGGTCTCAATCCATCTCATCACACATCTATAAACTTTTACTAGACCACCAACTATCAAAACTATGCAGTCTCAAAAATTTATGGGAGACAGATTGTTCAATTACAATTGAGGAATCTGAAGGGACAAGAATCCCAGGTAAGTTATATAGTTCATTCAAATCTCAATCAGAACAGAAGCTATCCCTAAAGATCCTCTATAGATGGTACCTAATCCTGCTCTCACTTCACTACATCAGTAGGTCTATATCTCCCCAGTGCTGGCATGGTTGCTCTACAATGGAGTCATACCCTCACATGTGGTGGGAATGTACAACAATTCAGAAATACTGGAATATGGTTGGTCAAGTCTTTACACTCTCCCCAACCCCTTTTTTCTTATTCCTCTTTAAAAACTCTCAATATCCCCTCAAACGTCTGCTAACAGCTGCCAAGGCAGAAATTGCCCAACACTGAAAAACCCTTAATTACTCACCTGAGAAAAATGGATTTCTAGACTTTGGTCTGTTGCAGTTAATGAACAGATCTCATTACAGCAAATACATAGGCAAGCTTTGCCAGGCATTGGGTTTTTCCAAGATAGATGGTCCCCCTTTCTAACCGCTGTCCGAAATGATCCTTCCTTGAGACCTAACTCTTCCTTTCTTTCCTCTTTCTTGAATTCCAAATTGCTATCCAAATCCCCACACTTGGAATTGAATCCTCCTAGCTACGCTGTCTCCCCCCCCCCACCTTTGTTACTTTTACCAGTTTGGATGTTTATACTGTAGGTTATTATATGCTGTTTATTCTTCCTGTTCGATTAGCCATGTATTGATAGATTATCTTTTCTGTTATACACTTTGATGTAGTTCAAATAAACAAATAAATAATTTTTAAAAATTATTTCTGTCCGTTCCATTCCCCTTCCCTTCTGTCCCTTTCATTTCCCTCAACCTTGCCAAGCATAATAACCTGTTTACCATATTAAACAGCTGTCTTCATCACAATGCATAAACGATTTACCCTAACTACTTCCTTGCTTAACCTTTTCAATGTCCTAGTCGGGATCTAAGTTTGAAGTTCCTTTTCCTAGGTGATGTGGCTTACATCACAGAGACACACTTGTTCTCATATCTTCAATTCCTCCCACCTTTCCTCCATTGTGACTTCTCCCCATTAGTGCTATAAAGCCTTCCACTGTGCAATTAAAGTTATTGTTTTTATTTATTCATTTATTTATATATAATTCATATGAAGTATCACATCAATGGCCCTCTATATTTTCCCAGTATTTAGAATAACACCAAATACTCTTCTTTTTTAAAAAAAGTTGATTGCCAAAATTAGGGCCACAATTTTAACCAATCAGACAGTTTCAGTATAATTAACAAATTCAACAAAGCGAAGGTCGCCACACACAAATAAAACATGTTTACTGCCCCTACATTTGTTTCTCCTAAATTCCATGAGTCGAATGATAACACAAATTAGGGCTTTACTATTCAGAGGTAGATAATCTTCTGCATGGAGAATGGTATTCAGATTTGCCAAGACTTGACCTCTAGGAAAACCTTGCAAAATGTTACTGGAGTTGTTAAATCATTGCTAAGTGAGCTTGCTTTGGTAATGGCAATCCAGGGCTACTTAAATGAGAATAGAAATATGATTGTTGTGACACTCACTGATTTTAAGAACACATTCCTAAGGTACTTGAGAATATCTGAAGCTAGAAAAATTCATTTCACTTATGTAATAAGATCCAGCAACTGAGCAGTCTTGTTCCACGTTAGGAAATCTAAGAAGAACAGTGAAGAGTCATAAGGTTAAGCAGCCCTTCACGTCAGTAGATACCTGCAATAGATAGAATTCAGCACCACCAACAAAAAAGATACAAGTGTATGTAAACTGAGAATTAAACACAGTGAAGAAGCTTGATCAAAAAGTACAGCTCCACACAATGATTCCTTTTGTTGATAGTAATATTTTCATCCAATTCGATATGTGTCGTTTATTTAACATATTAAATTGACAATGATAATACAGAGCCCCACGAGGTCAAGCATCAATGTATCTATCGTATGTAAGAGTTTCTAGCCCAAACTTTCTGGCTATGTTATTTTTCATTGATGAGGAAATCTAGTTTTTATTTTTAAAATGTATGAGAATATTTAGAATATAGCCCCTCACTTACAACCTTTTCAGTTGCACTTTGCTCAGCTGTATGGATAAATGAAGTCTAAATCACCCCTAGGGGCATTCCAAGATCACATAGTTGTCATAGAGAGGGCCAACCCCAACCCAATGGGTCTCTTGAGAAAAGCATGTTGCAAGCACTGGTTTTATGTAGAACCTGTAAATAGGCAAGGCTGGCTGATGTTTCATGGCAGATGGCCAACAAACTAAAATAAAATCTGCCTAGGTTGCTAAAACAAAGATGTGATGAAAGAAGGAAATACAATAAAATGTGTACGTGGATGCACCACAAAGGTATTTGCTAAAATTCTACATGTAACAAGATGTCTTTCTATTTAGATTTGGCCTTACGGCAGATGTGTATTTGAGTCCTATGAAGAGCAATGCTGATGTAAAAGAAAAAAGGCAAACTACAGTAGCAGAATTTACATGAGATTTCGCAACAGGGATTTGTTATTAAATTGGTGGGATTTGGTGCTCAGATTCTGCAGTTTAGAGACATATTCTTCCTTCTCTTCTTCCTCCTCTTCTGCTACCATACACCATACATGAGCATTCAGGTCTGGTTTCAATCCACTGCAATATCTTGCATCCCTTGTCCTATTGTACAGGCAAACCATTCTGTTCCTTTCCTAATTTCTTTTAAGTGCTGGACTAGCATTCAGCCTTACTGTTTAAGACTCTGAAGTCACTGTCCTTTGCTCAGTGGATATCAGTATTTGTGAAAAGTCCTTTTTTGCTTTCCTATCATGAGTCTTTCAACCTATTTCCCCTCTCCTGAATTCTGTGCTTCAGAACAGCTCACCATACTAATTGTTTTCAACCTTGAAAATATGCTTATTTATAGTTCCTCAAATGTACCAGAGAGGTTCTAGAACACAAGGGTGGTATCATGTTAGCAAAGGTGCTGATGTGCACTTCGATGACTAGTATTAAATGCAAGCATATGTTTACCCTAATGTAAAAGCAAACCTGTCAAAAGCACAACTGTGCTGTAATGAGCAGAAGGAGGAATCCCCTGGAGTAGCAAACATGAAATGCAACATGCATGTTGGCAGTTTGGCTGTATCTGTAGCAACAAGGAGTGACTTGGAACAGTGTTTTGCCCTCTTCTATTGTCTGCAATTGACAGTCTTCTACTTTTGGCCTTATATTTCCTTTTTTCAAAAATATCCTTTTAGAAACAATAATTAGCTACAGCTTCTCCACTATCATCAAAGAGGTTGCAGACCGATCACCTTAATGGAATCTCTCTTTTAAGGCATAGTTATACTGACACTGAAGAATACTAATTTCTCCAGATGATTACTTGAATTGGTCTATTTTTTTTGTTCTTGATCTTCTTAGTAATAGCTGCTGAGCTCTAGAATAACCTTTAAGAAAGGGTTAGACAAATTCATGGGGGACAGTTATATCAATGGCTACCTGAACGGATGCCTAAGCACTGCTTCCAGGTAAAGACCATATTCTGAGAGCACATGAAGGTTTTGTGTTACACTTCTGCTTGAAATGCCCATAAACAATTGGTGGACCACTGTGTGAGATGGGATGCTGGACTAGATGGACTGTGGCCTGATTCAGCAGGGCTCCTCTAGTCTTCTTAGACACTTCTCTCTGAAGTGGTTCAGGCATCAATATTATACATCATTTGGAGATGAGTTAAGGTGTAGAGGCTTTCACCCAGAAACTTATTTTTCACCTTTCAATTGTTACAAGTTTATTTGTTTCCAGGTCTACTCTCCCTCCAGTATTTCAAGTAATATTTGAATCCATCTATTTCTGCTAACAGCCTAGATGGAAGGAAGGAGGAACTGGCTGCCCCATGGATGGAATTTCTCTCAGGCAGGGAGATTTCTAGCAGCAATTGTCCACAGGTTGGGACTATAAGGCAAACTTTCTGCTGGAAACCTCACTTTGGCCCTAACAAATTGCATTTTGATCCCTAGTTATTTAATTCAGACCAAAATGAGGTTTCCAACCATAGCCTCACATTTCCCACACTATCCTTGTGAAGGAGCCACTGTTGATTTTGGGCAGAAGGAAGGAAATCTTGAGAGTAGTCCAAACATTGTTAATTCTTACAAGTTTAGGAGATGGGAGATATTTACACAGCAGTAGCAAGCTTTGGTTCTTTACTCCAACAAGGCTTGTGCTGGCCTTGTACAACACATCTCTGATGAATTTTAATGGACAAAAAGAACTGAGCATCAGTCAGACTTTGATGTGACTGGCTTATGTAGCAATTTCCTAGCTATCTGAACTTTTCCTACAGTTCAGTGGATAGGTGGAGGGAAGGCAAACTGCTTAAATCTCCAGTGCTGTGACTGTACTCCAAGTTAGTGTTGAACGCACTCCTAAGCCACATTGTGCTTAATAGCAAGATTAGGACTGAGGCTTCAGTCAGGCGTCCATGACCAGAAAAAATGTCTTTTGAGCTTTTTAACTTGTTGGAGCACATATCTAAAGTTGGATAAGGATTGTACGAGGTTATTAGCAATAAGGACTGTTTGTGCTGACCTGCAAATATTTCCAGGAATGAAAGGTATGACTCTTCTGCTGACTGTCTTGCAAAAGAGGCTAGGATGACAAGATCTGCTTACAATTTATTTCTCAGAGTACCTTAAACTAAATATATGCTTGCATTTCTACAGGGATTGTGACTTTTGCTTACAGAACACTCTTCCAAGATAACTTCTTAGGGCACTGAAAAAACACTATCTACTCTGTGGCCTCTTTACATCTTCTGGATTGAAAAGTAGCCCATTGTGCATGAATCATTATCTTTATTTTTCTAAGACATTCCCATTATTTTTGCCAATGATGGGTGTAACCAAAAGTACACAATTGTGTGTGTGTGCAGGCAAAACACACATACAGATCCATGAGGTGACAGTTACTGTTCCTCTATGCTTAGTGAATGATTGAAGTGATGAGAAGGAAACTATTTACATCCCGATCGGGTACCAGGCACTTGAATGCAAATCTCCTTTCCAAAGTTTTTCCTATCAATATCTCTGTATCCAGGGGGTGGGAAAGACTTGCAAAACAATGCTAGGCTCCCAAAGGGCTTCCAAAGGTCCTACAATAATTTAGTTCCACTTTGGAGGACCTTGGTCAAATTATTCAAGGATTTGCAGATTCAGAGTATCATTTAAACTTAACTCACTGAGCCATGTGCTTTCTTGCCTTCCCTGGATTTGCTAATCTCTACCTAAAGACTAACAACAGCCTTACATGCCGCTGCGTCCTTCACCCACTCCTTGAAGGAACAGCAATAAGAAACCTTACAGGCACAAAGAGGAAAATTTAGAATGAGATTAGAAAGAAGAAATAACATTCCATCTGTTTTTGTTCTTGCAAACCCACTGCCTATTAAGCAAAGAAGAACAGGGTTGTATAGTGGCTGATTGGTTTGCGGATTGGGGAGTGTTCCCCCTGCCCCCCAAGGTTGGTAGTGGAAACATTTGTGGCCATGCAGTTGCAATAAGGCATTGACCTGGGATGTTTGGAGTGAGCATGTTGCCTGTCCCTGGTTCTTCACCATTGCTTCTCTGCTCCATGCCGTAAGAATATAGGGTTCCTTCAAACATCCCTGCATTTTTGACAGTCTCTGGACAACTACATTTAGAAGTTATGAGGCTTTTAGCAAGGTCTAACTTTTCGTGCTGACAGTTCTCAAAGTCATATAAACCTGGCAGAGTTTTTCATAGGGGAAGCAGAACTTCATTCAAATGACTTCATCCAAATTAGAGAAGACCTTTTCAACAGCATGAGAGAGACAGTGTTTTCCAGATGCCCTCGTGATGCTGAATTTTTCATAAGTGTTTAGCTCCCAGATAAGAGGTTTTAAAGAATTCTTCTTTAAAAATTACTTGAATTCATGTACATAAGAACAACATCTTATCACGATGGTCAGGACAAATGTCCTTGCTGAGACGTTTAGGTTGTGTTCACCTTTAAAGAATTTTTATTCTGTTTTTATTAATATTGTTTTTAACTGAATGTTTTGATCCGTCCTGGGATCGTCCAGTGAAGGACAGGATACAAATATCATCATCATCATCACTTGGCTTCGCAAATGAAGATTAGGGAGGGCTTGATCCACGCTTGCTGCATGCACGCTAGTGGTTAAACAGGCTGATGCAAGATAGACATGTCCAGTTGTAGAAGGTTCAGAGAAAGGTCTCCTTGGGTGGTGCTGTGATGACATGGTTCTTTCTGTGTTGTCTTTTCTCCTCGAGACTGGTTCTGTGAGCATTCTCAAAGGAGGCAGCAGCGTTATGGATGGTGCATCTCTATGCCTCTCCGTTTGAGGCCAGAGTGGGCCATTGATTGTGATCTATATGGCCAAGGCTGAGGGATTGCTTCAGGGCGTCCTTGTATCTCCTTCTTGGGGCTCCTCTGTTTTGGCAGCCGGTGGTGAGTTACTCATATAGCATCATCTTAGGAAGGCCATGATCCTTCATCCTAGAGATGTGCCCTCCTCAGCAGCATGGCCTCAATACTGGTGGCCTCTGCTAGTTCAAGAACAACAACATTTGTCACATAGTCAGACCAGTGGATGTTTAGGATTGTGCAGAGGCAATGCTGATGGAAGCGTTCAAGGAGTTGCAAATGGTGATGATAGATGAGCCATGACTCAGACCCGTATAAGAGAGCAGACAGTACAATGGCTCTGTAGACCTTGATCTTTGTGCTTTTCTTCAAGTGTTTGTTACTCCAGACTCTTTTATGTAGTCTTCCGAATGCACTATATGCCTTTGCTAGTCTGTTGTCTTTGTTCATCTTAACATCTCAGGAGATGATGCTCCCCAGCAGGTAGCTGAACTGTTGAACTGTCTTGAGCTCTGATTCTCCTATGGTAATATGGGGAGGATGGTATTCTTTAAATAAATAAATAAAATGGTCCAGATAGCACCTATCACATTCTTTGTAGTAAATCTAGCACTGTTGATGCTGAATCACTCACCCAGGGTACTATGTGTCTTGTCTGTCCTTTTCTTATATATTTGGGTGGGGGGGGGATTACATTAACTAAGTTTATTTTTAAAACTTTCTTAAACAGATTTCTGTTCCACTTGATTTAAAAGTGTTTCTATAGGAACTCATTTACTGCAGCACTGACACAGCTCAATTGCATACATTCCTGGTACGGAGTGATACACTGGAAATGGCCATAGCCCAGCAGAAGAATAGCTGTTTTGAAAGCTAAGGATTGAGGACGTAAGAAATGTCCTACTGAATCAGACCAATGGGCCTTCTAGTCTAGCAGTCAGTTTTGACAGCGGTCAACCAGCTGCACAGAGAAGTTCACTAGCAGGATATGCACTTCCAGTGGCTGACCTTTCTAAGTCATAATAGCTTCTATTACTAGAGGCCCACTGCCTTTAAGCCTAATAGCCATCATTAGTTCTACCTTCCTTGAATTGGACCAAAACCTTTTTGAGACCATCTTGAGGATAACAAGTTTGACCTTTAACTGAACACATCCAAAGCTGACAAATAACTTCTTCAGAAAGCATCTAGTAACAACTTTGTTTCAAGCTCATTTTGGAAGAAACACATGCTTTTCAACAGACAGAGGTCCTCTTTCAGGTTTACAGATGCCAACATATAGGTCATCAAGATTCTTAAAATCTAAGCAGAAAGTTAACAGAACATGGAATTTGTTTTCAAACTATCTCTGTTCATTGGTGACTTGTCCCTGGAGAACCAGCCAAAGTTTTAAAATGGCACTTATACCCACTACAGCTACTTGAACTTCCAGTAACAAAGTTATGAGTAGCCTCATGTTGTATAATAGTGCAACTCCAGCTGTGAGCACATGTAACAAAAATAATCACATCAGAAGTGCCTCAGGGACAGTAGCCTATAGTCCTTGTATTCTCATTCCATCTCTCATTCACTTTTTCTAGCCTAGAATATTCACGAAAGCAGGGAAGGGCAAACTGGCATGTGAACTATTCCAGCTCAGAAGTGTTTCTAAGCAATTTCTGAGACACCTCAAATATATATATTTGTAACTGCAAGTAACCAGTTTCTGTTTAACTCCCCCAAATTACCAAACTATATTAACTCAGTCTTCCTGTGGTTCTATCATCTTTCGGTCTTCATAAGAACATAAGAACATAGGAGAAGCCCTGCTGGATCAGGCCACAGCCCATCTAGTCCAGCATCCCGTTGCACATGGTGGCCCACCAAATGCTCATGGGCATCTCAAGCAGAGACAGTGCTTTTCCTGCTTCTGAATCCCAGCAAGTGACCTTAGAAGCGTCCTGCTCCCCGCCCCCCCAGCCTGAAAGACGTATCTAGGCATTCATTCTAGTAGCCATTGATACATCTGTTGTCCATAAATTTGCCTAACCCTACCTTAAAACCATCTAGGCTGGTAGCTGTTACCACCTCTTCTGGAAGCAAAGTCCATAGACCCTGTGGGTGAAGAAATCCTTCCCCTTGTTGGATCCAACTCTCCTACCCATCAGCTTCATAGATGGTTCTGTGATGTCCCCTGGTTCTAGTGTTGTGTGATAGAGAAATTTTCTCATTCTGGTTGCCCTTTTCTGCACTTTTTCCAGTTCCACAATATCCTTTTTGAGGTGTGGTGACCAGAATTGTACACAATATTCCAAATGTTGCCTCACTATAGATTTATAAAGAGGCAAAATGACACTTGCTGACTTGTTTTCTATTCCCTTCCTAATTATTCCCAGCATTGAATTAGCTTTTTTCACTGTTGCTGCACACTGGACTGACACCTTCATTGTACTGTCCACCAGAACCCTGAGATCCCATTCCTGGTGTGTTGCAGAAAGCTTAGCCCTCATCAGTTTATAGACATAATCTGGATTTTTTGCTCCGATGTGTTTTAATCATAACAAGTACAAAGTAATGCACATCTAACCTATTACATCTGCCAATAACACAACATCCAGTTAGCAGTTGGTAGGCTCGAGGCAGCTGGTTGGAAAAGCATAAGCAGGTAGACAGGGAAGACAGTTGCCAATAAGAAGCAGATGTGCGATAGAGAATTTTATAGTTCTGATGGCAAAGACAGATGTGAGCTGTGACATGATTGTGGTGCTGACAAATCTCATGTAAAAAAAATCATGCTTATGCCCATCCAACTTTTATATTGGGTGTTTTTCCATTGTCAATTGTACCCATTTTTGCACCCGTTTTTGTACTTTTGGCTGTGAGCTGGATGATCCCATTTCCACTACGGCACCCATTTTG
>MTQE01001134.1:62404458-62427852 GCA_014337955.1 Aspidoscelis marmoratus | reverse complement strand
AGATCGCGCTAAAGGGAAACAGATTCTCAGTCTGCTGATGTATTCTCTCGTTCTGAAAGTGGACTGAAGCCGGATTAAATCTTAGGTGTGAACACAGCCTAAGCTAGCAAAATTCCGTTTGTTCCCAACCACTGCCTCACCCCGTGTCATAGAACTCCGGATCGATTCAGACCAGTTTTAAGTAGGATCCTCGGGGAGCCAGAGCTTTTTAGAGGATTGATTCAGAGCTGTCACGCTTTGTTAATATCAAAGAGGACCAGAGCCTTATTTAATTTGTGCTGTTTTCTTTTGCTGCTCCTTCACTACTAAATTCTTATGTACGAGGAAGAAAAAGGGCTACACATTGTTATATACTGTGAAGGGTCAATTTCACCGGAATTGGGGTGATTGGATAATTAAGATCTGAATTCTTTATGATAATTGTAATTAAGTTGGGGAAGGAAAAGCTGTGGCTTTCTAGATGTTGAGATCCAGTGCTGAGTTTGGTAATGGTTGGGCCATGCTGACTGGGATGGACAGAAGTTGCAAATCCAGGAACGTGTGGAAAGCAGATTTTCCACTTCTGACTTAAGCATGTTGACTTACATCTGCATTAAGAGACCATTCATGCCATTAACACAGTGACTCTAATTTAGATACCATTTAGGATACTCCTGCTGCCCCCTACATTAGGAGTTGCTAGGTTACTGAGCATATTGGAGATGCTTCTTTTTAAATAACAATTAGTTCCCATAATGACACAAAGTGAATAAGACAAAAATAAAAAGGTTGTCATGATTCCCATTAGGTGCCTTCGAGTCAGATCAGACATTAACACAGTATATATAATTTTCCTTCTTCCAGTACTCTGCCTACAGTAAGATACTAACCTAAGGATTTAGCCTTAATATAATAAAACTTTTCTAGAAGTAAGCACTTTAGCCGTGGTCACACATTCACTTTAAACCTTTTTCAGTCCATCTGGTTGATCACACCTTTTGGTTTCTTTCCATTTTATTTGTGGACTTTTTGTTCAAGAAAATCCAAATGGAGGATGGAAAGGCCACAAATAAAATGGATAGAAATGAAAAGGTGTGAGTAGCCATATCTGAACACTACAGTCTGTGATGTACTTCTGAGTAGATGTGTCCTAGCTGTTATTATATCTTGCTTGTTAGTTAAATTAGGGGTTTGGTGCATGCATAGATTTACATTTTTATATTAGTAAGTGTTTTATTGTCTTGCACATCAGGCACAGATGGTTTCCAGCCAGAGATACTTTAATGATCAGCAAGTTCCAGTGCTTCCTTGCTTAGTACTTGTTCCTTGATATAATTCTGGTAATCATCTATGGTCTGGATCCCTGGTATCTTTTTAACTCTATGTAACAATAATATTGAATACGCTTGTCTTTATATTAGCACCTTAGAAAAGTAGTACATAAAACAAATGAACGTGTTTTACAGGATTGATCTGTCCTCCTTTCTTATACAAATAAACAATGAGCAGTTAGTTGGGTAGTTGTAGTTTGCAGAGCACTCCTCCAAGGGCAAAGTAAACTCTGGTTGTTGGTCTCTCTTTAGTTTTTAGTCTCACAGTCTCCAAATCAAGCTGTTTCTAGTCCACTTGCCTTCTGGGTCCCTCTTAGCAGCTGCTTCTCCTTCACTATGGATAGGACTGTGTGTTCCTTTTAAATTGCATATTTCTTGGCATACAGTGGCCCTTTCCTAGAACTGTACTGTTAACTATCTAACATGGAATTCACTCATACCAACCTGTATTCATATAGTTTTTCAAGAAAGAGGTTTAGCTGCCTGACTCACTACCTGGAAGTGAGTGAGGTAAGGACAGGGTGTGGGCACGGTGAGGAGTTCAGTGAGCAAGGGACTTGTTTTTCCTATGAATAAACTAGGATGGGCCTCTCAAAGGTGCAGTCAAGATCAGGAAGAGCGGCTGTTGTGCATTTCCAACGACATTCATCCATGGTTTGTGCTGACAGATCACACAAAAATGAGTGTGCACTTGTTCCATGTGTGGTTGTCGTTTCCCACTAAATGTATCCCTTTATCATATATATGCTATATATGTTATAGGAAGAGAGCACCAAATTTACTTTCTTTTATTAAGTCTAGCTAATGGGGAAAGTGTCCAAAACCATAGGGAGGAGAGGAAGTGTTGCCTAGTACAAGGGAGAAAGCAGCACTAGAGAGAACTTACCAGACAGCTCCTGCTTTGTCATAAGCTTCTCATAAGTTCTTGGGCAGGTCATATAGGGTTCTGAGGCTACCAAATAAAAAGTAGGTTGTGATCAGACATAGCAAAAGAAGAAGAAGAAGAAGAAGAAGAAGAAGCATCTCTGAGGCACCTCAGAGGTGGCTTAGATATGAGATTGTTCACACACCGGTCTGTCCCTCCTGTCTCTCCTGTGCTAGAAAAGGTAGATTAGAGAAGGCTTGGGGACTATCTCTCTGTGACACCTCCAAGCTGACTCATTTGTTCTGTCTGAACACAACCTCAAACTGCACAGGGGGGACATTGAAGTCTGTCCATCCCTCCAGCACTTCCCCTTCCGAAAAGGCTTGAGGGTATGTGGCATGACTTCAGTGCCCTCCAATGTGTGAAAAGTTCAGTGGACAAAATATAGCAATGAATTGGCTTCTCATCTGCTGAGCTGGGCCCTCACTGCAACAAAACGTGTCAGGTTTCTGGACTGGCTTGAGACCCACAGCCTTGTCGCCCTCAGATTTCTTGCTGAGGCTGCAAGAGAAGACCCCTCCGGCAGAGATGCCTCCCTAAGACTACTGTCAGTGTAGTGGTGGAGACACACCTGGAGCAACGTCCACCCATACTGTGAAGCGCTGTAGAATGTGGGGATAGCTCTAATGCACTGATTGTATAGAAGTCTCCAGGAGGGCCCAAAGCTGAAGGAAATCCAGAACGGCTTTCCAGATTGAGAGCTCTTGTCTCACGCCTAGTACTACTTTCTTTCCAAGAAGCTGCCAGCAAGGATACCTCTGCAGTGCTGAACTGAAGGAACTGTTAATTAATCGCAGGTCTTGTTACACACAGTTACATGCAGAATGGCTTTAGAATGCGTCAGTGAAGAGAATTGCTCAGACAGCCTTTATAGCCATTACAAAATGCTGCTGTTTCAGTTTGGTTCTTAAGTATGAGAGTTTATCTTAAAGGTGTATATTTTAATGCATATCAGACACCTGTGGCGTTTGGTGGCAGTGACACCTTCAGTGCCGAACTGAATTGCATTTGCTACCAGCTGTGAAAAAATGCAAAAGGTGGGCTCTGTTTGACCTGGCAATGTCTCTTTAATGCTCCATAAGACCTATGGCTTAGCACAGTTATCCCTGCACCTCTTGCTCCTCCCAATGGCTTTAGTGGAGAGAGGCAGCTACTAGCCTTGCATACAAGAGCACAGGCCCCTGGCTAAGACAAAGCCAACAACCGTCCTACCTCTTCCATCATTCCTTCATTACGACTTCCAGCATCCAGGTCTTGGTTATAATATTGTATTTCCAACCCCTGATGTTGTGACAAAGGAGAAGAGTTAAAGTAACAGGTCACTTTTTTAACTGCATCAAAGACCAATCTGAAACTGTCTGTACGTTGTCTTGTCCCCACAGTAATGGATAAGGACCCTCAATTGGAGCTGCGTATCTTTGACCTCAATTGTTGGTAAGTGCATCTTTTTGTTTTTAGTGGGGACAGGCAAGGATTCATTTTGATCTGGGCAAGTCCATAGTTACAGACTACAGGAGTATTTTGCTTCCAGCCGACGATTTCTTTTGCATACAGAATGTCCCCCTAGAAAGCAAGGTTTCCATATTGTTGCCAGGAGAACTGCTTGATTATGTGTTCACAAGACACCAGGAGTCAACCTGAGCTTACATCACATTGTCTTTATTACTGAGACATTGCTGAGGTTTCTTGTTCTTCCTCCTTGCTGCCAAAACCCTTAAGAAAACAAATTTACTTCCTTTTCTGGGTTGTACTGATGAAATCATGTTGAGGAACTCTAACCACTTTCTTCTCCTTCTGCATTCTTGACCCAGATAATTCCTTTGTAGGTGCTACGAGTAATGGGAGGAATGCTCCTACAGGCACCAAATTGGTCACTATCTGTAATGAATGAAGGACCAGTGCTGCAATATTTTGTCTCGGATCTTGAATTTCCTGGATTTTCTATTCTTCCTTCTAGGGCCATCCGCTACCTTAGTAAATTACGTCAGGAGCGCCTCAACTTGATTGGTGATTTCCTTTGCCAGGGGGGATTTGATCTGGCACTGTTGCAGGAGGTGAGGATTTTGTCTACTCTGGTGAATCTTGTTAGGCAGCCGTGAAACTGGCCAGATCAGACTTTGACATATTGGGTGGTCATAGGCACATCGCTAGCCTCTCTACAGCAATCTGCAGTCTGATTAATAAGGGGTGGTTTCTGGGGTTTAATTTAAGCTGGCATGGAAGAATTGGCCCCACATCTGTGTGTCAGTTGTATTCTTTAATTCACAATCACCGTCATTACAGTATTTCTGCATTTCCAGGTATGGAGTGAAAGGGACTATTGGGATCTGAAAAAGAAACTCTGTGCTCACTATCCTTCTTCTCACTACTTCAAAAGGTACACGAGGATTTAAATCATTTCTCCTTGCAAGGTTGTAATAATTTGACTTTTCTAGGGCAATGAATGCATACATATTTGATGGGCACTGATTCATGCTTATGCAGTTCATTTTCCTTTGTGGAGGCCAGAAGAATCCCTACGAGCCAGTTCATTTCTTAAGAGGTCTACCTATGCAGAACGGACAAAAAGAGAGTTTTCAAGGTGTGAACTTGTTTGCTCATCAGTAGATGCTTTCTTAAGAGTCTTTTTAAATTGCCCCCAAACCTTGTTGCTTACTACTTGTGGCTTGGCAGAATCTTCTGCCTTGGGAAAGATAATTGCTCTTTAATTATCTGTGCTCCCTTAGCACTCTTTACCTTGCTGTTGTGTCAGGTTGACAGAAGAGCTTGCAGATTTAATTATTCTTTGCTCTGTGACGATTCTTTAGTTGAAAGGTGGATGGCATTGAGTTTCGGTTCCTGTCATCCCTGCCCACTGGGCATTTTGGATGGGAGTAATGAGGACTATAAAAACAACCGGGACACCTGCTTCGTATGGGAGCAGCAACTGGAGAGTGACAGCTTTGATACTTGTGTTTCTCCTTGTTCATGGATAGGACTTACATGGCAGAAAACACTCAGACTGTTAGGTTCACTGATCTCAACAGGGAGGCAAAGGAACTAACAGATATTGACTGTTCCAAGTATTTCCTTTGAGCAGATGCAGTAAAGAGCAGAAGCATCCACATCTAATTAAGACCTTTTCTGCACTTACCATGAACTAAATCTGGATCAGTGGGTTGGTGATAGCCAGGGCAGCTCTGGCTCCATCAACACCAACACTACGTAGGCTCTCACTCTTTCGTAGCCATCTGTGAAGCTGAGCACAAGCCATGTAGTGGCTATGTAGGGAGCGACAAAGCTGTGTCTCTCCGCCATGCCCACTGTGACCAGAAGTGACCCCTGATTGATGGCTATGCAGGCTAATCGTGCCACACCACTGGCAGACCTTCCTGCTTGGGCCTAATTGGAGACTCTGGATGGGTGCTACGCTGTCCGCAAGGCAGCCCTGTTTAGCACCCATTGCATTGGGTGCTCGATGCCCCCATGTGGATGCATGGGGTTCTAACCATTATGTGGAACTACTTGGACCAGATTCCGCAAAGACCAGATCTCAAAATTCTGAATCTCTTTTCTGAGCCCACAGGGTGTCTGTTCTGGGGAGAAGGATAGAAAACTTTTGTCAGCCACTTTGAGTCCCTTTAAGGGTGAGAAAAGTGGTGTACAAAAGCCAATTCCTCTTCTTTTTTGATCTAGGAATAATTCTAAAGGATCCCAAATACCGGTCTTTTCACACAGTGTTTCCTTAGGACTATATACTTCAGAAGGCCAGCTTTAGATAGGAATGTGAAAAGAGTAGTCCAGTGATGGCCAACCTATGACACGCGTGTCACACGTGACACGCCAAGCCCTTTTGGCTGACACACCTGGTCACCCTGGCACCTGGGCATGTAGTGCTTGCTTGTTCTTGAAGTGTACGAAATACAAACTTTCAATTGAAGATTTAGCAAACAAAATTCAGCAACAAAAGTCGCTAATGTAAAGAATTATTTGTTTTTGCTTTTAATAAAATACATATATCAAAAATATAATTTTTTTACTAGAGCTACAAATATTACAAAATTATGGATATTTTTAGATGTGACACAGCACCCGAATTAAGCTAGGTTTTCTTGCAAATTTTGACACACCGAGCTCAAAAGGTTCGCCATCACTGGAGTAGTGGCAAAACAAGGACAGTGAAGATTTGCAGCTGTTCTCCTTGATCTTTCATAATTAACGTGTTTATTTCATAGCGGTGTGGTTGGCAGCGGGCTCTGCATCTTCTCCAAACACCAAATTCTGGACACCTTTCTGTTCCAGTACTCAGTGAATGGCTACCCGTATATGGTGAGTGGTCAGGGATACCTTGCAATGAGGCAAAGGAACGCGGGATGCTCTGCCATAATGAAGCTTTCATTAAAGACACCTCACACTCTTTCTCCCATCATCTCTCCTTCACAGTTCCAGCATGGAGACTGGTTTGGTGGCAAGTCAGTTGGCCTGGTTGTCCTAAAGATCCAAGGGATTATTTTCAACATCTATGTGACTCATGTGAGCAAATGCCTTTATTTTGAATTCTTGCTTGTTACGCTGCATGACTGACGTTTCAGACATGGGCTCTTTGAGGTGGGCCTCCTTTTTTCCCCCCCCAAGGGGTGGAGAGTGCTCTTTGGTGGTGAAAACCTGTTGATGCACCCTTTGTCATAGGCTAGGGATGCACAATGGTGTATATGTCAAATCACACAGAATGTTACTAAAAAGAATTGGACCACTTTGAAGAACCTGGGTAGATAGCCCCCACATCAGGGCAGAAGGTAGCTGAAGGCAATATATCAAAGGAATCTAGATGTGGGAATTATAAGAGGACTGCTCATCTAGTGTCTCTAGATTATTAGACAGATGTAGAGATAATTGACTTGGACTGCACAGGGGCCCAAACAACTTGTACACTATAGGTATTTTTACAACATTCTTACCAGCAGGGGGTGCATCTGAACAGCAAAATATTTTTATAGTCTTTGCTGATTTTCAAGCATTTTACTTAAGGAACTCTTGTTTGGTAGCTCTCTGTAATGTACTCAAAGATTACCATTGTTTGGAAGTTAATGTTAGCTTATCTCAACTAATAGAGATACTCAGCCAGGCCCAGAGAAGGGAAGGCGGACAGGATAGTTAAGTGACACCTGCTAGCCAAGGAGTGACCACTCAAGCCTTTGGGCTCAAATAGCAGCCTCCAAAAGTGGTTGCTTCTCTGTAGATCTTTTGAACCTGTACTGTGTTTGTGAAAGTGATTGCAAGCACTGAACAGCAGCAGGAAGTGGGCGATCACATGGGGACTTTAGCTGTGCATCATCTGCTTAACCCCAAAAACTGCCTATGGAAATATTCTGCAACTTCTACACACTATAAGGACTTAAGGGGACCCCTGATGGATGAGGCCACAGACCTCCGAGTCCTGCATGCTGTCTCACACAATGGCCGTCCAATTGCTTCTGGGCATCACAAGCAGAAGATGAAAGAAAAACCCTCGCCTGTTCTTAAATCCCTGCAAATGGCCTTTTGAGGCATCCTCCGTCAGAAGATATTATCCAGCATTTCATTTTGCAATATGTGAACTGCTTTGTGAAGTCTGGCTGAAAAAGTAGTCTATAAGTACGTTTGTTCTCCGGATAATGCTGATGTGCGTGGCATGGTTTGTTATATTCAGCAAGCAAAATACCACTCCACTTGTGTAATGCAAGGCTAGACAATGCAACACTGTGTTATAAAGTCGTTGCTGGCTACAGAAAGCCGTCAGTCAAAGGAACATAATTTGCATAAGTATGAGCAAGTCTGTATTCCTTTGAATTATTATTTTTTTTCTTCCAAGCTCCATGCAGAATATTGCCGGGAGAAAGATGCTTACTTGCCCCATCGAGTCGTTCAAGCCTGGGAACTTGCCCAATTTATTCGGTAAGTAACAAAAAAATGAAAATGCTGCTCTTTTGAGGCTTATTCTGCAGTGGATAAATTGACAGAACACAGCTAGAGAGGCAACTTCCCTTTGGCAGTCATTTGCTTCAATGCTTGTTAGTCTCTCTAGGGATGGATGAGGCAGAAGATCCAGGTTTAGCCACAGAAGTGCAGACTCTGATACGATTCTGGTCTATGACAAACTGGGCCTTATTCTGAATTATATTTTGGAATAGGCGCTTGCCATTTGCATGCTACAGCAAACTCTGCCCAGGGCCTGCCATAGACTGCAGTAGCGTGTGGATGGCAGGCCCTATTCCTGAATATAATCCAGAATAAGAGGGCCGAGACTGTCTTAATAAAAAGCATGCTAGGAATAATGTTTGTTCCTTCCCAGTTTCTGATTTTGGCCCTTATTCTCAGGCATACTTCCAACGGGGCTGATGTGATGCTACTTGGTGGCGACTTGAATATGCACCCTGAGGATGTCGGCATTCGGCTGTTGAGAAGCTGGACCGGCCTCAAGGATTCCTTTATTGCTGCGGAGAAGATTAACGTACGTAGCCCAGTGTAATCCTGCAGAAATGTCACGGATGTTGCACCTCTTTTCTTCACACAAGTAGACAAATGCCTGAATCAGTTTGAGGTTCAGAGGTGCTGTGAAGGTCCAGAAACCATAAGCTTACCATTACATTGCTACCTGCTGTTTGCCAACATGGGATTCTTCCTTACCTTCTGAAAAGCTCCAAGCCCTGCAAGCAGGCAAACTCTCCTGGTAAGCCCATTGGCTCCTTTGTTCTACAAGGAGTCATTGCAATTACAGGACTATTCAGGATTTAGACTCTGGTCTCGCTTTCAGGGCAACGAAGATGGCTGTACTCTGGTGCCAGCCAACTGCTTCACAGGAAAGAAGGAACTGCGGTGTTATCCCCAAGGGATTCGCATTGACTACATCCTTTATAAGGTACATGCTAGGGCAGAGAACAAGAGAGTTTGATAGTAAGCAGTCTTCTTTAAGAACTTGTTGCTTTAAAAAGTAAGATACTCTGGATTCTGTCTTGTGGCTAACTCTTCCTTTATTCTCAAGGTCTGTGGCTTGTAAAATGGGATATTTATCTGTCAGTTCCAGTAGATGTGGAGCTAAAATCATACCTAATTCCTACCTCTCGAAGTATGTTTAGGCTCTTGAGTTCCCACTTGGAGGAAAGTAGGAAAGATTGCTATAGTGATTTCTGAAAAAAATAAGATTTTAAAATCATCTTCTGTTCATATTAAAACCTTGCAACAGTAAAGATGGCAAGAATCTTCAGGGCAGTGAACTTTAAATGGATGAATGTGCTTTAAAGTTAAACTGATAAGGGAATTAGTCAGGGGACTAACGTGGGCTTATTGTAAAATTATATAACTTGAAGATAGCCATACAATCAGATAAATCTATGTAAGACCAGATTATGATAGAATCAAAATTCGTTCATATAGAGGATTATCTTACTTCAGGAGTGACAGTTCCTTTGGGTCTTAGTCACTCTATCAAATTGTAAGGTATGATGCGATTTCCATACTCTGGACAGCCTTAGTTGATCCTCCAAGAAATATTATTACTGCTATTCAAAGAAGACTGCAGCGAGAAGGTAGATGTACATGTACTGACCTCTCCTTCTATTGAATTTTGGAATCATTTTTATTCACATCCACATACCCACTTCCTATTACAAACAATAAGCCATTTCTCATTCTGTTAAACATTTGTTCTTGTAGGGTTTGTCGCAGTATGAAGTAAGATGCAACAGTCATGAAACAACCACTGGAACAGCTCCCAATAAAGGCATTCCTTACTCTGATCATGAAGCTGTTATGGCCACATTGTTTGTAGAAAAAAAATCAGACCAGAACAAAAAACATTTCACTGTTGGTAAGTAACCAAGCTTCACTGATTTGGCTGGAAAAGGGTGGGTATTGCTGTATGCACACAAGGATTGTATGCTTTGGAGTCGGTAGCAATCTGTCCACGCTTTATCTACTGTCTGTCTGCCGTTGTTTACCTCAGATCTATTTCCCTTGGTAGCCCCTTTGGAGATGGGTATGCAGTATTTGGTCTGTCAATCCAGCCTAGTATCACAGTTAAAAGAACCCAGTTTCTTTGTACACTTTTCAGGCCAGCCCACTGGGGTTGGTGGGAAATAAGTGATCTAGCTGGCACTGCTGCACATCTTCATCTTCATCTTCTTCTTTTTAGAACCGGTGTTGGTGGACATCTTGAACGAAGCCCGGATGGAAGTGCGGGTGGGGCTGCATTCAGCAGAACGCCAGCAGTACTCCTGTGGCCGCATGGGTATCCTGGCCCTGCTTCTGCTCCTCATGCAAGGAGCCATGGGCCTGAATTCCGTATTTGGCGGAGGCCTTCAGCAGTCCTTCCCCAAGTTCTCCTTTTCTCTGCTCAGTCTGTTGGCTGTGCTGGTATTCCTCGTCTCCGCTGTCCTGTGCCTCTTCCACACCATTGAAGTGAAAGTGCTCCAAGGGACGGAGGAGCAAATGCGTGTGGCGGTACAGACGATCCAAGGCAAACTGAGCTCTGGTTGAGACTTCATGTCGCTGAGGCATTGAGAGGGACCAAGAGACGTTGGGCAAAGATGGGAGCAGCATGTACCTTTGTGCTGAGGTCTTATTGGTTAGTTGTTTTTAAGCGTATGGCAATAATTAGCATTTGTTATGGGGAAAGTTTTTTAGCTTTGTTTTGGGGCAATAAAACTTTCTATCAGTAGTTTTAAGCTCCAGTTTGGCGGGGGGGGGGGATTCTAGAACTAAAACGGTTATAGAGAAAATAACTTTGGAACTAATTTTTGAAACTTGAAGTTGAGGTACAATATAGCGTTCACAGAGCTATTTAGACACCAGCATTAATCAACTCAAGTTGCACTGTTCTGGCAGTGTCGAGGGCAGACTGATTCAGGTAGCTAAATGAATACTGAGAAAGCTGACATAGAACCAACAAGGTAACATGTACAACATTTCTAGTTATATACAATCACTTTTTTGAGTGTGAAACAGAATTAAAAAGAAACTACATCAAGTACAAGGTTTACATTATTTATTTTACTTTAATGAACACCATGCTTTTCTTTCCAGCAAAGGTGGGTACCAAATTCAGCAAACAAAAGCAAAACTTTCAAGAGGGCCGCCACTGCCATCATCCACAGGCCACTCCTGCTTATGAAGTAGATGTTGTACTCTACTGTTGTAATGAAAATGGTGGGCCTCTTTGCACTTCACCTCCGATCTCAGGGAGGCAGAGTTCTGGAATGCTTTGGGTGTCCACACTTACAAACACCCAATGTAGCCAGCACTTTACTAGGCGCCAGCTAAGCACGAATCACCGCCATTACTGCAGCAATCGCTTTGCCGCTACAATGGTGCCAGCCGGCAAACATGCGCAGCACCACTGCCATGGTGACCGGACGACGCAGCGCCCAATCATGTCTGTGCCATCGGTCACATGCTTGCCCTGCACCTCTTCCTGCAGGAAGAGATGCAGGTGCAATGTGCAGTGCTATACGCGTGGGGGCGACTCCGGCATATGCAGAGCTGTTTCTAGTGCGGAGACATTGTGTGGGAGTTCCTCCCAGCTTTACCAGTAAGATAATTTACCTGATGTCGAAGGACTTGCCCAGAGCTGCCTAACTGGGATTTGGTAATAATAAAATATTCATTAATAATAAACTGAGCGCAACTCCCTAGGCTCAGACTGGGGCTTCTTTTTACCTCAGATCCCTAAACCTGGACTAAGGACCTGCACCCAAACATTTATCTGTACTATTAAATGTTCCTGCTTTTCACAGCATATACAACATAGCCAACCATCAACAAGTGGCTCCAGTTAACCTGTTTTCTTCTTCTTTATTTCTTAAGTGCTCTTGCTGCCCATGGGCTCAACGGGCTGTTCCTCAAGCTGAAATAAGTTGTCAAACACATCTCCATTAAGAACCTTTTAAGAAAAGCCAGGATAGAAAGGCTGTTTGGTGATTGTCCATGTTGTAGTCTCAGAATTACATGCCAAGAGAGGAAACAATTTTTCTGTTCCATACAGGCTTGGCAAGGGATACAGGGAGTCAGGGAACACTGGGAACAAAATGGGGCCCAATCCCCCTCAGGTGCAAGCTCAGACAGAAGAAACCAATAGACTGAGCAGAGTGAAGGAGGCAGATGAGTGCTGCTTGTAATCACCTTCAGAGCGCACCCTCACCTTAGCCTCACATGTTAATGAGTGAGAGGATTGCAAGAAGCCTTTTTTATTAATTCAGATGTCCCTAATTACAAAAATAAATAAATCACCTATTCTGAGAAGCCCAACTCTTGTCCTATAAAAGAGTAAAATCAGTTCTGTGAGACGCAATCTACTGAACTAAGGACATGATCCATGAACTATGGAAAACGTATGTCCTTAGTTTGCTAGATTACGTCTCACAGAACTAGTTCTGTTTCGGCTGCAAGGCTTTCTCACAGCGAACACTTCCGACATGTTGTGCAGCGGTTACAAACATGTGAGGTCACTTCATTCTATCATTTTTAATTCTTGAGATTCTAACCTAACCTATTGTAGAAAAATGTCCTGTTCCAGCAATGAAATCTGTTGACTTTTCCCCCGGAATCTCAACCAGCTTGGGCTGTCATTAGACATGAGGAACTGAAATCCAACTTCAAGTGGAAAACCACAGAAGCTCTTTTATTCAGCAACAATTTTTAGGACAGTGAAGCATACAGGCAGCTGCAGTTCATCTGTGGAGGGTCCCTCCCCTGCCCTTTTTTTTGCCCTTCAAAATCTTTCATACGCTGGTTAGAATTTTAAGATTGGGGGAAGCAATTGCTGTATTTTTCTATCTCTTCTCTATAAACAGGTGTGTAGATCAAGATCAGACTTGTTCTCACTCAAGGGAATAGGCCTTAAATAGTAATCATCAGGGAGGGGGGGAGCTCTTCATGTATAGCACCTCCCAAGGTGATGTGGGGTGGCACCCGATGCACTGGCAAGCAATTTTCTTGCAGCAGAATCTAGATAGATCTTCCTTTTCTGGCTCAGGCAACATACTTTGTTCTGCTGTGACATCTGTGTCAAAGAACAGTTTACTTCTGCCGTGCAGTAAAAGGTCCCAGCAGTTTACCAGAGGTCCCCTATCGTAGGAGTGTGTTCAGAAAGCTCACTGAGACGCTTTTTCTCCTGCATCTCAATTAAGGCGCTGCGCTGGTTCACAACATCCAACAGCTGGGCAAGGATCCTCTTCTCTGCCCGATGGTCTTGAGGGTTTTTTAGAGATTCTGTTTAAAAGGACACAAACAGAAAGGCACAGCTCAGGTTAAATCCTTATTGTAGATTAACAGAGGGCAATGGAGTCTCTGGCTTTTCTGCTGCTGTTGGCCATCTCCTTCTGTCGTCCCACAATCAAGGTTCTGCAACTGTGCAGCAGATCCTAATGCAGTGGTTCTCAACCTGGGGGTCGGGACCCCTTTGGGGGTCGAACGGCCCTTTCAGAGGGGTTGCGACAAGTCTCCCACTGCCCTTCCCTCCCACTTCCCAGCTGCTCTACCCCCGTGGTTGGGGGTCTCCACAACATGAGAAATTCCATTAAGGGGTCACGGCATTAGGAAGGTTGAGAACCGCTGTCCTAATGGGAATGTGGCTAGTTTTGCCACCGTAATGGCCGAGCGCTGGGTGCAAGGCCTGAGAGTTGCTCCTTGCGAGTTTGCAGCTTTAAGGGGCACTGATGTCCCTCTAACCCCTTTAGGTGGGGAACAGTGAAGGCAGGCTGATGTGGTGCCTCTCGAAGGCATATTGAACACCATGCAGAACTGGGGCCTTTGTAACTGTGCTTTGTGTTCTGGAACAAATAAGGTAGCAGGGATTCCAGCAGACAAAGCATTTATATCATTTTCGAGCTCCTGCCAGCAGTCCAGTCTCTAGATAACAATAGCCAGTATTTAGATCAGTCTTGTGCAACATGTAACCCACCGATCGTTATCACCTGATTTACATTAATCAGTTAAAACTCATTTTAAATGGTCTTTCCCTGTGCACCCACCTCTCAACGAACTGAGCACTCTCTTTGCATGTCATAATATCTAAACTTACGGAATAACATGGCATACCTTTCATTCTGTGCTTCTTTGCATTTCCTAGTTTTCTCCCCGCAAAGAACTGCCATACAACTGATGTCTTAGTATAAGCATGGAGATCTATCACGTGCCCCCTTACCATCCATATTATAGTACTGTCGCAGCTGTTGATCAAGTTGGCACTGCTGTTCCTCTAGTTTCAGTTCCTGCACCCTGAGGATTAACAGATTGGAAAGCTTTGTCATCTATAATGAAGGAGAACCTCACACTAATACCTGAAATCCATCATCCTACCCACTCCACTCGCTATTCATTGTTACAGACTATCCTCTATAAATGTTATAATGTCATCTCAAATAGCCTTATACTTTAAGGCTACCTAAGAAAGAACTAGGGGGGTTATGTGCGGCAGCAGTAATGAATTAGAGAAATCAGCCTCTGTATCTAGTGAGAGCTGATATGAAGGGCAAGACATTACCGGTTGAATTCTTCTCTGACCGCAGTTCTCTAGCTTGGAACGTAAGAGGTAATCTAGTACCAACTACGTGCCTACAGCCTGAAAAGATAGTTTGTCAGTTGTTATAATTTATAGATTGCTTTACTAAATAAAAACAAAATTCAAAAATAATTGAACAAAACAAATTCACACAATAATACTCAGTAAAACCATCATAGCGCTCAATGGCGTATCCTACTCAACAACATGCACCTGGTTGTTATATGGATGGCCTGTAAAAGATGGTGAATCTGAAACCAAGTTAATCTTTCCTAGGAAGAGAATTGGAACCACAAGTCCCAGGGTAGCATCTTCCTAGACACAGGACCTATTGCACTAGGTCCCATAGGGCAGCTGGGGGATGCTCCCACACAGAGCTTCCACACCATTTAGAGCTGCATCTGATATAGTTATATCAGATCATCCCCTGGTGTGTGCTCTACAACTATACTAGCCACTGGCTAGGTCAGCGAGACATGCTCCGTTTGCACCTCTTCCAGGCAAATAGAGCATGCAGCAGGGTGGAGCAGGTGTGGTTGTGTGCTGCGTTGTCCAGTCACTCAGCTGCTGTGGCAACAGTACCACACATACCTGTTGCCACACTGTATGGAAAATACTGTAAGAAGGACTTCACGACAAAGACGTCTTCCAAATATGGCTCTTTATATTAGCCTGGTGGGCCAGCAAGGAGAGGTGCTGTGGTAACTCCCCTATCATCTGAATAGCATGAGCACCACTTCTAAAGTGCTATAATAGGCAGGTTCTCTTACGCAATCATGAGGTCAGATTCCTCGCACATCAGGCTGTTCTTTCTTTGAACCAGGGACAGCAACTGGCTCAGCCGTTGCTTCTTGATTTCAGACTCCGTTTCTGGAGGACAAAGGAGGTAAGAAGTTGTTACTCAGAGCACCACCATCGTAAGAGTGAATTGGTTATGAGAAATGGACCCCATAGACAGCCAACTCCCCCACTTCCCAGTTTAAGAAAGGCCAAACTATTACCTCCCTCTCCCTGCAGTGACTGCTCCAGCATTATCCCCTGTTTCTCGAGCTCTCGGAAGGTCACTTCAATCTCTTCTAGCCGTCGTTGGATTGACTAGAAGGTCCAAGAGAGAAAAGTTCATCAGAAACAGGAACAGAAACAGGAAGCAGAGAGAAGGTGCAATGACCTGAAATCCTTTAGGGCAGCACTCAACTAACCACTTAGTTAAGAGCAGTCAAGACACAGTCAGACCTAATGACTTTGCAACATGGTACACTAGGAAACAAACCCACGAGCCCAACTGATTCCCTGCTTGGAGCAATCTCTGCATTTTCCATCATTTAAATACTGATGCCGTAAATTTCATGAGTAAAATTGATTTTGGCAAGCCTATCCCTAACGCCCTAGATATTATTCACACTTGCCAAGCATTACCAGGCTGTAGCTCTAGCTGTTTAGCACAAAAACATTCTCCACAGCTATCCTGGCCAGGGGATGTGGCAGCACGTGTAAAGAAGCTTCTTGGGTTGAAGCATCTCCCACGCAATATGTGTGCTACATGCTAGGGCATACCGAGAGTTTCCCTTTTCATAAAGTGCAAAAAGACCCTGCGAGTCATTTTGGTCCCTAATGTCCAAAGGAATTTCTGCCAGGAGATATTATATCTGCATCCTTCTATCAGTGGATTACACACCTGAGCTTTGCAAAACCTCTTCATTTGTGCTTCTCTGGCTCGCCGCGCCAATGTCCTTTTCCACGTTGGATGATGAACTTCGTCAGTCAAGTTCATGTTATCCTGCAGCCACAAGACAAATAAGAATCAAAGGAAGGGCGTTTTTAAAAGCCACAACCCCTTCACACTTCTACACCTGCAACACTTTTTCTGTGGCTCATTCAAGCCATAGCAACATTCTGGGTTTGACTTACAGTGCTTCAGAGGAAGATGTCAAACCCACAACCTCTACCACAACTTGCTGGCGTGACAATATCAGACCTCTGGGGAAGGAATGTGGAAGATGTTCTTAAAGAATTTAGTTTAGTGGTAGAAGTCAAAGTCTAGCCTTCTGCCCTTCCGCACACCTCCCTGAGCCAGTCTACCTTCTCCAGTAGACCTGAAAACACAGACCTACCAATGTTCCAGTGCAGGTGGCCAATTTGGCTGCTTCATCACTCCATCTCAGTGAGGATGGCACAGCCCAGGGTGGAGGAGGGAATTCTCTCTTCTGTCATAGTGTGTGGGAGAGAGGGTTCAGAAGCAGGCCAAATGGAGCACTGGGCTGTTTCTACCATTAGTGCAAAAATGATCCATTGTGTTGGCCACCTACACGTTAGTTAACCTTCTTCATGGATGTAATACTGGAAAGATGAAAGGGCTTGTGGGTTGCCGCTACTGAAATCAAGTGATATGGAAGCTCTACCGAGGAAGCACAGTGACAAGGCTCAAAAAACATTCTGCAGAGGCAAGAAGAAGAGACGTTTGTGGGGCGAAGAAACAGAAAAAGAACAGATGCTGAAGGAATATTGGGAGAAGAAAGTGTTTGTGAGGTGCAAAATTATTTGCATGTTTCAGAGGGGAGGAAGTGAACAGAGTAAGAAGGGCATCATGGCAGAGTTAGGTTAATAAAGAAGGATTCAGAGTGAATACGCTATGAAGGGTTTAACAAAGGCTGGATTACAACCCATAGACTCACATGCAAACATTTCAGTTCATATATCAATCAGATAAAGATGTGAGTGCATTTCTGCTCCTGTGCACACATTGCAAGCATATGCAGTAAAATGAAATGTTACTCCTGTAGGTAAATGCATGCATCTAAGGGCAATTCTGCACTGGCCAGTATACTAAACCAGCAAGTGTACTAGGAACTTCCCCTATGCCTGCCTGCCCCCCCCCTCCCCTTAGACCATGCTAGTGTGTGGAAGGGCCATTATGCTAGACACTTGCTGGTCTGGTATACTGGTCAGTGTGGAAATCATCCTAAGTTGTGTGTGAAGGAATGGAAATGTATGTTTTTTCATGTAACCATTCAAAACAAAACAAAAACAACTAGTAAGAAGTGTTGGCTTTTATACCTTACTTTTCTCTAACAAAGCTTCCACTTACCCTGTGAAGTAAGTGGGGCTGTGTGAGAAATCAGAAAGAGGGCTGTGACTAGCTCAAGGTCACCCAGCTGGCTTCCTGGAGGAGCGCAGACTCGAACCAGGACAGTATCAGATAAGAATCTGACATTCCAACCACAAGACCAAACTAGCATTTGTACAGAGAGGAATCTAGGAAAGTTTAAACCTCTTGAGCTTTCCCAAAAATCCACCTTAATTATCTATAGGCAAAAGGTTTTCTTGAGCATCATTACTCCTGATTACACTTTTAATCTGAAGCTATTCAGGTTTAGGCCACTTAACTTACAATATGTGTCTCAAGACCTTGGTTTTCTGCATCTTCTTGCTGTCCTTCTTCACTGTCACTGACAAGTTCCCAAGAATCTGCAATACATTAGAAGCAATATTGTGTCTTTAAGAACATTTTATTTTATTTTACTTGTTTAACTGGATTTCTTAGCAAAGGCAACTGAAGCTGATAAAAACCTAATAATCACTGCAACCAAACTTGAAATAATGAGATTTCCATTATAACAGTGACTAGTTATGCACACCTTTTCAGACTTTTCATCACTAAAATGTCTCTCTTCTAGGCACTGAAAAATGTTTAATGATGGCTCCTGACACATGCCCTGCACCTATCAGGCTACAGTGGAAAGAACCACCAAAAGCACTTTTCATGCAAAATGGGAAAAACCAATCTTACCACCTCACTGCCATCAGGCAAACTCACCTGGGCCACTTTCTTCCCAACAATCTGCCCAGTCCTAATTTTGAAGATGCAAAATTCTGGGGCTACTTTCCACACCTTTCAAAATGCACCTGGGCAGAAACATCAAAGCCAGGAAATGAAAGTTCCCCAGCTCTGATGTTAGCACAGGTAAGAGTAGAAAGGACCTACAAACTGTACACTTCCTTCTTCCAGGACCAGAGCAAGCACTCCAGCCCTAGAAGCACCAAAATCCACCAGCATGTGGATCGTGGCAAAGATAAATGCAGCAGTACCCACCAATTGCACAGAGTGCAGACTCTGTATCATACTACCTCTGTTTTGTGTGGACTCAAATTTCAATTTATTGGTCTACATCTCTAACCCATAACCATCTCCAGACAATTCCCTTCCTGACTCAGATGAAACGGAAAGACAAAGCTAAGTGTCATCACCTTATTCTTGCCACCCATTACAAAATCTCCTATGACAGCTCCCAGTGGCTTCATACAAATGTTAAAGAGCACACAGAACAATACAAAACCCAAGACACCCCTATGTGACTATCCAGAGTGTAAAAAAGGCTTCATCTTTATTTTTTCGAGTTTGTCCTAAAAGTAGAACAAATGTAACACAGTGAATCTTGACACTGAGCCCCAACAGAGCAATTTTTTAAAAAAAATTTGCACTGAAAGCTGTATCGATGGTTCGATAAGCCCTCCCATTAACCTAGATGGAGGGGCACTCACTAATTATAACTATCCAAAGGATCCCTGCTTTTATGTGGCAAGGGAGAAGGCAGACAAGAATAGAGGCAGTGTGTCCTCTTCCTTACCTACAGGTAGCACTTCTGTGCTATCCAAATTTGGGACACAGGGCTTTAAGGTGCAGAAATTGAGGGAGATCAGGGATGGATCAGGCATTTGTCTTTCAAACACCTGGCCTGTCCCAAACTTACCCAGCACTTCACTAAGTGCCGAGTAAGTATGAATGCTGCTGTACTAGCATTGATCTCACCATGGTAATGGCCATGCATATCAGCTGTTGCCATGGCAACCAGGCAACACAGCACACTACTGCGGCTGCACTGCCCGACCCCCATGTTGTGTGACAGAGTGTCCTAGATGTGACTATCATATCTGGCCAGGAGACAGCCCAGCAAGCTCAAAGCCATTTCTGATACGAATGCTCCATGCTGCCCCTTTTAGGCAAGGTATGAAAAAGCCCTAGGTGTTTCTAATGGGAAAATATTTATAAATAGGTTAGAACTATAGTGGATGAAATATGGGCCTCTTTGCAGACTAGGGACTCAACAAAATGGGTTCAGATTATTTCAGTCACTCTGAAAATACCATTCTACTTTTCTAATTTCTACCCTCATTTATCATTCACCCTAAATTTTAGGAAAATAGCATGTTCTAAAATAAATAATCACCTTCTGACTCTTCACTGAGGCTGGATTCTTCCAACACCATATCTGGAAAACGAAGTGAAGCTGAAGTTGGACTCAGTCTGGATAACTCAAGCTTTTCCAGAGCAGACAAGCAAATCTTTCTCCTCTGGGTGTTTTCAGTCTCCCCCTGTTCAAGTTCCAATTTTGGAGAAGTTGACATGTTTCTGGACATACAAGACTCTGTTCTAGCTTCTTGTTCTCTAGTGTCCAAGCTCTTGTGTGTCTCTTCCTGGAACTGAATTTCAGTCCAATTGCTTGGGTGAAGTCTAGTTTTTTTAGCATGGGTCTTGCTTGTATTTGTCTCTTTGTTGACAAGTGACAAGTTTAAGCCAGCCTCAGAAATAGAGATTGCCATCTTCTCATCTTTTGTGCCAGACAGCTGATGAAGTGGAAGTTGTAATGGGTGCATAGTTTTCGATTTTCCAGTTTCTCTAGAGGGAAGTGACGGAGGGACTTCAGAAGTATTTCTATGAAGTTCTGAGTGTTCATGTACTGGCAAGTGATCTATGGAAGACTGTCTGTCATCAGGAGCTTGGTGACTTTCACATGTCTCCATACTCTCTTCTCCTAAAGTCACACCCGTAACACGTTTTTCTGAAGGAATGTCGAGTTGAGGGGAATCCTATGCAACCCAAACACAAATCAGCCAGTTTTCATGTAAGCAGTTTGCAAGTATATCAGCATGAATGTAATTGAACAGGATCACTTAGGGATAGTAGAGAATAAATTAAAACTCCTAGAGAATATTTATGTACTTAATTGCAGGGTTTTTGTGATCTATTGGCTCAAACAATAAACCTATTTGTCTATTCATTCATCCATATATTTATTAGATTTATATAGCTGTTCAACAATCCAGGTTCTCTGGCATTGGGTGTTACTAATAAAAAGGCTACCTGCTCTATTCAGTTTGGCAAAGGCACACAGAGCAGGGCTTCTTCTGAAGATATTAATCTTCATTGCTGGGATACTGGATTACTACTCCAGCTGGCGTCAAATATTTCAAATTTTAAAAAGGCAACAATTTTGCTTACTTTGCATGTTGTTTCCATAGGGATCCTAGATGTAGTCATGTCTGTGAAGGTAGAACCGTGCAGCATGCAGTAGAAATGACCTATAAATATAAGCAAGATTGCAGTAATCAGGCCAAAGCATGTTGCTAGCATTCATCTGGCTCAGCAATAAATGCTGTTGCCGGGGCAGGTTCTTGAGAAGAACAAATGGGAAGAGGTGTAGGCAGAAGCCATACCTGTGCTTGTAAAGAGCAGATATGTTATATTAGAACGTCAGACAGTAAAACTTCCTAGAAACCAAAACATGGGCCATTTTGCATTTAATTGTGCACTGGCCTGTCGCTATGACAATCATGATGCAGCACACAACTTCACAGCCACAACCACCCTGCCCCATTCCCACACAGTGTTCACACAGGAACTAGTGTGAACACTGCAGTTGGGAGTATAAAGCTGTGAAGCAGTTTTTACACAAGTGTGAAAGATTGGGGCAGTCCCACATGCTCTGGGTCACTCCAGGACAGAGGTGGCCCCACAGCGTAGATGCAACATCCCAGAGCATATGGGGCCGTCCTGATCTTCCAAGTATGAAAAAGGCCCCATGTCTTATCTTTACTTAAGGCAACTCACCATCATCTTCATTAAAAACATAGTCCCCCAGCCGCAGCGTCGTCTTACAGTGATGACACTTGAAACAGCCTCGATGGAAGAAGCACCCTTCAGCACTAACTCGCTCCAGGATGTAAACATGATCTCCACAGAAGTAACAGGCATCACTGCTTCTCACAGGGGACACTGGAAGACTCTGTCAAAAGACCAGGTTTTTTCCTTCAGCCTACATATTGCCAACAGCCCTTAAGGTGACTAGAGTTTAGACAGCTTTAAGTTAAATTAGATACAGGTTTATTTACCAAATTGATATTTTTTTTGCCTCAGAAACATCATGTCTTTGAATAACAACAGTTGAGCCAACACAAATTAACTCAAAATATTTAAATATAGCAGAGGGAGCTAGGATTGTCTTGCTCCTGGGCTTCCCAATGGTGTATGGTTTGCTGCCAACCTGGGGTACACTTTGTTCCAAACCAGGAGGAATTTTGTTATGTTCTAATTTTTCATCTTTGTTTATATTAAAACCATCTAGGAAGGAAATTGTCAGGTATGGCACGCCTGCCAAGGACATCTTACTCGAGCTTGTTATCTGCCAAGGAAATTTTATTTTGTAAGGACTTGTAGACAGTATAGCAGCCAAAAGGCACCACTACTGAAAATAGATATTTTTAAGAGGGAAAGATGGAGATTGAGAAGCCCAGTGGCACCACAATTGTAAATAGTTACTTTCTGAGGGAAAGAGTAAGGCTTGGTGGAACGCACATAGATCTGTTACTTTGTACTGAATATAAACCAGCAGCCTGAAGTACTCTGGCCAGGAATAAAGTCTACTTTGCTTCTTTAACACCTGATAACTGTATCATTTCTGACAAGCCTAAGTAGTGCGTCATAGGGACACCCCAGATTATGAGAGGCAAATGTGGGATTTTGTTGGCAGGGCCAAATCATTGGTCAAGTGGGTCCTTATATGGGTGGACACTTATGGCAAGGCGGTTCCTTCCATGTATTTTAGTGGCGCCAAATAGCTAGAAGTGTGCAATCGCCACTCCCTGCACACATGCAGCAGCCATTTTTAGGCCACTTTTGACCCTGCACATGCATGGAGTCCATTTTCTTCAAGGCCCATGCCAAAAGGATCATTCCAACAAGGTAAATCATTTTGCTATTCCAGAAAAATCTGAGTGGAGAGTTTTCCTGGCATAGCAATACCATACAGAATCACCCCAATATCCTGGGACTATGTTGGGATTGCCATGGGTATGTGTGGTAAGTCCAACACAACCCCGGGATAATCCTACATTTTAAGGCCTGTCTGGGCAGAGCTACAGAAATTTTGTGGGGGCAACAACTGCAAACTTCTTGGGTCACATTAGAGTTGGAAGATACTGAAGTTCAACAACAACAACAGCCTGAACACTAAAGAACTCAAGCTATCAGGATAAGAAAGCAAATAATCAAAAGGCCTGAGTTTTATTAGTTTTATATTTATCACATTTTAATAATGAAGCTACAATAGGAACTGTTTGATCTATTCAATTGTTATTTTGATTTATCGGACTGTACATTCAGAATTGTGCATTATTTTGATTTTATTTATATATTCTATGTGTTTGTAAAGTCATAATAAACTGATGGACTGATATGATGAAAATGTTTTTTTGGCATTCTTCCCTGTGACACATATGCTTGCTCCACCTTCAGCAAAAGAAACAGTATCAGGCAGCATGGAAAAGTTGGCTTTTCTACCCCACTTTTCTCATCCATTTAAGGGGACTCA
>MTQE01001134.1:62374630-62394790 GCA_014337955.1 Aspidoscelis marmoratus | reverse complement strand
ACCATTGGCATTGACAAAATATCCATCTGCCAACTACAAAAAGCCACAAAAAGTACCTCCGTATCCTAAACCGGGAATAATTCCCAGATTCTCTTTCTAAGTAAACTACAACAAAAAGATATTCCTTGTGCTCTTACAAACAGGGGTTCTTTGCCATCATATGGTTTACACAACATTCCACCAGCAAGAGGAGGACAGTCTGGTGAAAGCCAGAAGGAACAGAGTACAAAGTGGTGAACAGGGCTATCAGTGACTGCTAGCTAGGGTGGCTACATTATTCTCCAGAATTGGCGAAGAAATGCCTCTAAAGACCAAGTGACAGAGACTGTCACTGAGGGAACCACAAGCAAGAAGAATGCAGTTATACTTACGTCCTTTCTACTGCTCCCCAGAGACATCTGCTTGGCCACCATAAAGGCAGGATCTGAATGACAACAGAGGCTGCCACGTACTGTGCTGAGCACAGCACTCTTCATGAAAAGCACTAGGCTAGCAGCACTCTTTGTAAACTAATGGTGTACCTTTCACATGCTGTTATTATCCCTACCATGCAAATATCTCTGCTAGAGAACTTTCATCCCCCAACTTCTATGTTTCTGGTGGAGAATGTTTTCCTGAACATAGGAAATGGCCCCCAAAGTCACCAGTCCACCCACTCCAAAGAGTGCAGAGCAAGCAATCCAGCACCTTTGGTGGCAACGACAGTTGGGCAGAAGAGCAAGAGCAAGTGCTATCACAGGGGCCTGTTCGAACTTGGTTGTATTTTGGAATATATCCCAGGGTAAGGGTCTGTTGTCTGCATGCTATCGCAGACTCTGGCAGGCCTCACTTAGGGCCTGCTGTACAAAGTACTGGTATGTGGACAGCAGGCCCCTATTCCAGGATACGTTCCAGAATAGAGCTAAGTGTGAACATGCCCCTGGATGCTAGCTCAATGAGTGTGGAGTCACGTGGACTATCTTGACAATAAGAATAGAGGAAGAGTGAACCAGAACAACTTCTTGGAATTGCAAGGATATTACTAATCTTTTCCATACTGAGGTCCACAGGACACCAGTACCCATCTAGATACTGAATGGACACTCAGCCCTAACAAAGGAATACCAGTCCACAGAAGAAGAAAGAGTAATGTGCACTTAGTAAAGAGCTTGAATAATCCTGGAGAAATCCAGAACCCACCACAACCTAGAAAAGCTGAAGAGTGATATGAAGAGTGAAAGTAAACAGGCAATGGGGAGTGGCTTAGGTCTGGAGATCTTATTTTTAGGTATTTTCATGCAACGAGTAGCCAGGAGAAGTTGCTCTCCAGACTTGCCTTTGTTGAATATCTCTGAGCTGACCCAACTTCTTTTCTTCTGATCAATTTCAGTTTCTCCTGACAGATAGAGATTGCGAACCTGAAAGATAATGCACCCAGTTACTTGCTAGCACTGATTACACCTCGGACCCAGAACAAGTACCTATCTAATTCCCCTACATATGCAGCAACCTGCTCAATCTATATGGCTGCCAACTTCTCAGTTTGGACAGTGAACCACACACTATTCTCAGCCAGGAACAGCCAGTAGTGCCAGGAAAACATACAGAAAAAAGGTATATTTTATGCGGCATTCAATTCTAGAGGTCCGATCTCAGTGAACTCGTAGATTTTGGTTCTTATACATGAAACAGTAGAAGCTGTTGCATCACAACATTAAAAAGCTGCAAATAGAAAGGCTGAGGCTTTGCAGGAGAGAAATGCAAAGCCAGGAAGGCTCTGCAGCTTCCTTCTCACCCCCAATAAGTTGTAAGCAAAGTACCTGAGAAGCTTTGATGGCTTGAAGGTTGATGTTTGGGTATCGAGTGGTGGGATCAATGCTATACTGGCTGATGTTCTTGTTGGTGTTGTCAGGTGAAGTTTGTGACAGCCGCTGATATATACTCTCTCTAGGAGGAAATTAAGCAGGCATGATCCCCTCTAGTTTCTCAGCAGCAGGACATATCTTACCCTTCTTATATTCACCCAGAATCACCTTTTAACATCTAGGTGCCTTTTAGACATAGGTGAAGGGAGAAAAGAGGAGGCAGTGACATCACTAAGTCCTCCTCATGCATTTCAGTTGACTTTGAACTATGAGAAGCACCAGTATCGTCTCCTGCAGTCTTCCTCAGGCCTGTGTCCCATTCTGTGTTCCAGATCTCTAAAGCTACTATTACATGCTTGCAGTCTTCAAGATGTTGCTGTGATCTTTCCCGAGAGTCTGCTTTTTCCTTCTGTCCATTTACCAGCTTGGAAGCATGGCTATCCCTGAAGCTTTTCATTCGGCATAGGGAAAGATACAACCACTTGCTTAATGCTATACAGCAAAGGAAGTAGATGAAAGGTGGTTTTTAAGAAGCCAAAGCACTGGGTCCAGAATGACGAACCAGATTTCCTCCCTTCCTTCAGCAGTTCTCTGCTGAAACTTGTGCTGCCTACGGCAGCTTTCAAAGGTATTAATGAAAAGGTATGTGCATCTGTGTGGACAGTGGATTTTGGGAAAATCAGCTGGGAAAGCCAGCTGATGCCCAGCATTCAAACAATGGGCAATAAGAATTAGCAAGAGTTCCAAATGCAAAGGCTCTCCATGGCCAACCAGAAGCTATAATTACCGAGTCAAAGGGAGCGTTTTAAGTTGAAAATTCTACAGTTTTTTATTCCTTTCAATCACTCCCACATCATCTGTATCCGAAATCCAGAACCTTAAAAGCAGTGGTACCTGGTGCCCATTGTGACTGAAGGAGCAGAGGACTAGGCAGCTAAAATTAAATGGTGCCACTGGTTAGAATAAGTAGGGGTCTGAGACACTGGTGTTTCCGCACTTTCTTTACCATCCATTGGATGGGAAAGGTGCAGAACAAACTAACATGTACTAGCATTGGCACTAGAGAATGCTAGTATGTGATAGCAAACCCCATGCACACCCAGTCACTCACCTGGGTCTGGGCATGTGTCCGATCCTCCACAGGGTGCTGCCATCATGGTGACGCTGATGCTCCGTGCACACGCAGTCACATCAAGGGTCATCTGAGGTGCCAGTGCACTTGCGCGGCACCTCAGGTGGCCCCCTTGCACCAGAAGTAGCGTGGGCGGTTGCAACAGGTAAGCTTTTGATTAGGATTGGGGAGTGTAGAGTTGCTTGTGGTGCACAATTTTGTGCATCACAGCTAGTTTGCAATTAGTTAACATCTAGGCAGGCAGGGGGCATTTGCAGGCTGTAAACACCTGCTGCACAGGTAGATGCACCTGTCCAGATGTTCCCAATTGCAAACTAAGAGGCCAAGTGCAAATCGGCCTAGCATTATGCCTCCAGTTCTTCTCAAGCCCACATGAAACCTGAATATCATTACTATAATGGATCATAAGGAGAATGGATATAAGCACAGAGCTAGTATGTACACTGAGCACTGCCTATGCTTGGAGCAGTCTCTCCTGCTTAAAAGGAGGCTCATTTTTTAATTCAACAATTTCCAAAATACCTCACATGACATCCCATCTCTCTTTGTTTTCACCAGAACCTTATCTCCCCATCCTTTACTGAAGTAAATGCACACTTGTATTTATATTATTCATCATTTACACTTCACTTTGTTATCTTTTAGTAGATACTTTATTCTTTACCATGCAAGACCTGCTTTTTTGAAAAACAAAACCCTTCTAAAATCATCCTGTGACAATTTTTTTTTAAAATTTATTTTTCCTAAATATTCCTTGCCAACTGACAGGTGCATCTTGTACGCCAGTCCATCTTACGGGATGCAAAATACAGACCCTGCCCAGATTGGGCGGAGGGATATCTGAGGCAACCCCACCAGAGCCCTGATATATTCCCCGTAAAACTGGCAAAAAACTATTGCTGGAAAACCCAGAGCTGGTTGTAGGTTTTCCAGCAAAAGTGTTTTTTACTTCCTTATAGACAGAGCCACCATCTTAGTTCTGTCCACTGGCATGTGTGGAGTCTGAAGCGGATGTCCATGCATACATGGTGTTTCAATGCACACATCCAGGTATTTGGAGCTGGTCAAATACCCAGGTGCAAAGACATTGCTGGCTACAGTGTTGTCAGGTTAGGACGGGATAATGGCAGGGGATCAATGTCTTGCCTTATTCCTTGCTAGGAGGATAGATGGCCACAGCCTGTGCCTTTACTGCCTTCACTGAATAAAACACAGTGCTGCTCCTGATCTTGTCTGTCCCTCACAACAGGAAAAAAAAAAGAATGCAATACACCTCAGAGTGCTCACCTCTCAGCCAGCACATCCAAGGCGGGTGTTCCTGAGGCCCATTTTTTCACCATCCAGGCAGTATCAAATGCCGCTAAGAACCCTCTGCCCACTCCAGTCCCCAGGGGCCAGAAAGGCTAGAAAAAAAGAGAAATCATTAGGGAAGCTGTGTGCCATGGTGGCAAAATGTGCCCACACACAGTAGGAAATTAGGACTATTATTCCAGGGCCTTATTCCAGGATATATCCTGGAATATGGGCTGTTGTCTACATGCTAGTGCTGAGTACACCAAGGGTCTGCTGTAGTCCACACTGAGGTTGGCAGGCCCCTATTCCAGGATATATTCCAGAATAAGGCCCAGTGTGGAAAGGGCCTGGGAAAAATATTATTTGACAGCTGTGCCTTTGTGCTTCGGAAGTATTTGTTCATTCTCACCAGGCATTAAAAAGCATATGCATGAGCACCAGATCAGACACACTAGCCTTCTTAATTTTGGGGTGATGCTCCAAACTAGATAATTACAAAATAATTTTGTTTAAGTGGAATAGACTGCAGTTTAACAATAATCTGGTTTCTGTTTCCTTTGTCTTTTAGGCCTCACATATATCAGACCATCCAGGAAATCTAGTCTCAGGCCTCAGCTACACCTAAGTTTAATAACCTTCAAAATGCTTCAGCAAACCATTTTCTTCTATTTTTGGATACATATTTTGGCAGGAATATTGCTTTGCTTATATGTTCTTTTACTTCAAAGGCAGATCAAAGGTAGATTAAAATGTGGGTGTAACTGGTGACTAAAGATGTACAATTTTAGAAAACCTAGAAAAAACCATAAACTGAGTGAACTTGATTAGTAAAATCAAAATAATGATTAGGAATACACAATGGAGCTTCCAACACAGAACTTTAAAATTGTCATCTGCTAGAGAAGCCACAACCTGGGGCATTTTCTCACTTCCTTTCCCGTCTGCTAGATGGGAAAGGAGTGCTATTAACCAATGTTGAGTAGCGCTCACACTTGGAGTGCTAGTCAACTTTGGCCATCCCATCGCCCCACATTCGAATACTTACCTGATTTGATCCAGGGTCTGGTCCTCCTATAGGCGCTGCCATTTTGGCTGTGGCACCCTCTTCAACTGGACATGCATCAGCACAATCACCCTGACAACGCTGATGCTCTGCAGACATGCAGTCACGTCTACGTTCAGCCCCTGAGCACCAGAAGCAAAGTGAATGGTCGCTGCCCTGGATGCCTGAAGTAAGCTTTCGAGGTAAATGTTGGTTAATGTGTGGAGCATGATTTGGTGCTCCACCCCTAATCAATAGTTAGTGAACTTCTGGTGAGGGCAGGCACTCTTGGAGGCTGTAACAGCCTATTCCATGTGCGGATGCTCTTCAACAAAGATTCCATAACTATGCACCAGACTCCATATTGTGAATGGGCCTCAGAGCTCACAACTCTGCAGGATAAGAAGGCTGATTTGGAGGACCAAGAAAACAGGAATCACTCTGCCTAGCCTCTTATGGAAGTCACTTTCCTAGCAACTTCCATAGGAAACCATGCAAAGAAGTTTCTCTTTCCCTTGTCATTCACCCCACATATCTCAGATATCTGCTGTTGCTTGCTTTAGCGGGATCATTTTGTATTTTTTTTGCAATTTTAAAGCATGCAGTATTGGAAACCTTCACTATATCCTCTAGAAATTGACTTAACCTAGATAATTCTGGCAGTAGGAAATTTTATATAAAAATCAACATAAAATATGCAAACCTCTCTTGTCTGTAATTGAAAGTGATACATTCTCAAGGTTGGAAAGTCACAGGTGAGACTGAATGCAAAAATCTCTGAGCAAAAATTCAAGAGTGCTGAAGAAGCAAACTCCCCCATAAACAAGAGAAAGTATCTCCTTCTGTACACTTTTCTGGTCTCCCTAAAGGGGGGCTTACCTCCACCAGGCAGTCCCCCACTAAGCCAATGAGAAGCTTGGTGCCATTGCAGTCCCGCACCAGAGCTGCATTGTCCGAGCGGCTCATACAGGTAAAGTCAAACATGTCAACATCTGGCTGGACATGATGGTTCAGTGCAAACTGCAAATTAGGCAGCTGGTAGTTAGTGGAGAAGTCTGCAGCTTCCTTGGCATATGCAAGAAGAGCTTCCTGGTTCACGTTTTCTGGAGACAGCAGGCTCTCAATGTCTGGCTTATCCTAATGAACAGACAAAAAGATCACAACAACAAAAACAACAAAAACACAATAATAAAACACCATTTGATGAAGAGCCACAGATTACATTTATGTAGCAGGAAACTGGCCCATGAGGCAAAATGAGCAGTACCCCACTATTCTTAGTAACTCAGAGACTGAGTCCATTTGGTCTTTCTTATTCACACATTTCAGTTCAGGGTTGGCCAAATGTGCCCATAATTGGTTATATTCCGTGAGGTTAAACATGCAAGTTTGTATATTACCTCCTTACCATTACTGACCCTTAGTTCTACAACCTGTTAGCTGAACTGCCTTCTGCCCAACCAAGCATAATAGAATTTCAAGCTGTAGAACCTATTGCTTGAGTCCTAAGTACTTGAAGGACCACCTTCTCCCAACTAGTACATTTTGCCCCACTAGGTCAACACAAGGAGCCCTATTCTGTGTATCATCATCAAAAGAAGCACAGTTTCTGGTAAGGGCGGGCACACCTGGAGGCTGTAACAGCCTATTCCACGTGCGGATGCTCTTCAACGGAGATTCCATAATTATCCCATAATTAGACCACATGGGATAGGGCCTTCTTGGTAGCTGCTCCCTGGCTTTGGAATACCTTCCTTTTATCATTAAGGACAGCACCATTCCTTATGGCCTTTTGGAGGAATCAGAAAGCTTAGCTCTTCTGGAAGGCCCTTCCTTTGCTCTTGAGTATGGTAGTTTTTTATTTTGAGCTATTTGACTGAATTTTTAATATTTGTTCTGATTGTGTTTTGTTCGTACACTAGTTTTTAGGAAAGCTTTATTGCCATTATATATGCGAGTTATTTGTCATTTGTGGGAGTTGCCCTGAGGCTTATAAGCTGTGGGGTGGGATATGAATTAACAAACAGACTATGTGTCTTTGCTGCGAATGCAAAAGCTGAAAGTCACTGCACACTGGGCCATGCCAACTTCCATTTCTAGTATCTGGGAACAATTGTGTCATTGCTATGACATGGCTATGCAGAGATATGTTGCATATGCAATTTAAATATTATTGCCTGGATCTTTATATTTTTATTAGCCACTCTTGAGCTCTGTTTGACGGTAGAACAGGATACAAGTTTTAAGAAAGCAATCTACTGGCCTTTTCTTTTGTTTTTTAAGGCTGAGCACAAAGAGTTGCTAATGGAGTTATAAGGGTTCTCTAATCTTTTACTTTCTCAGATTCCCATCAACGAGATAAGCACTCTCTTTGTCGCTTTCTAGCTTGATGGCTTTCGATTGCTTCACCGACTGAAGGTGTCAATTAAAAAACAAAACTGGGAATTATTTGCCCAAAAGTCTGTCCAGAATCTGAGCAAAACAACAAGTTGGCAAACGATAACTTGGCAAAAATACAAATATTTTTAAAGTTCTTTACAACACCTCCTTGTTAGGAAGCAAGACAAAGCAATCAGCAACAGGCAGAGAATGGCTATTAAAATATAATGATCAGTACTTTCTTGGTGACTTGATAAAACTTTGAATTTTAATATCAAGCCACTAATGCAACTGGTTGAAGTATCAGGATTGTATGAATAAGGTCAATTAATGGAAATAATGAAAAAAGAATAAGGAAGCAGAAATCAGTAACACAACTAAATTAATGAGGAAGAAATAGAAATAGTAAAGGAACAGAAAGAGAATCGAAATAATACAGGGGAAATAGAAATCAATTTAATATGGGGATTGCAAATAAAGAAGGGATAAGGGAAGAAGGGAGATTCATCAAAACACAGAATATGAAAATAATTAAATGTATATAAGAGAAGGCAAACAATTATAATTAAAATAGGTAGCATGGTAATATAGACCGAGTGAAGCCTTAGGTCAGGGCAGCTCATAGCTAAAAAGGGGGTGTGGCTTATCAGCCTGAGCAAGGAGGGGGGTAAGTTAGCCCAGGAGAGCATCCAATCAGAGAGAGTATTTGTCGGTAAGTATAAAAGGCAATGACATAAAGGGACATGTGTTCTAAGTCTTGTGATCGTTATATTGTGAATGGCATAACACCAGGGGGAAGGTGTGGACAAGATTAGAATCAGGTCCTTAGGCCTGTGAGGACAGACAGGGAGGATCCTGAACATAGCTGTAGGGTTAGGGAGAGAAAGAGTTAAAGAAGCAACAATCTGTTTATTATTATTATCAAACCTCAAGTGTAAATCAATAAAGAAGTATTCTTGCTTTGTTTAAAGAGCAACCTGACTAGTGTTGTGTGAAACAGAAGCGGAGAAACATAAGAAAACGGTTTCCGTCTCTTTAAAAAGTGAAAGCTGAAAAGATCGTGCCTCAAATGGCGGCGGCAGGAATTTCTCAGTAAATAGAAGACTTGGAAATGGAAGATGAAGCGTACGGCGTAGTTGGGGGTTGATTACAGATACCAGGAAGCAGCTTGTTTATTTATATATATAAATAAACAGGTCTGAGAGCAGTGAGTATTGGGCTGAGGGCGATTAACCCCTGGCTAGCTGTCACACATGCCTCACTAAATGCAATAGAAAAATGAAATTTATTTATTTATTTATTTATTATTTATATTTCTATCCTGCCCTATTCCCAAAGGTCTCAGGGCAGGTAACAATCCTTAAACAACAAATTGCAACCAATATATATTATACTTTATATATAAACCAATATAATTTGTCCCCAGACCCAGACATGGCCCCTTTGACATGTGACTCCTGGAGAGTTGGCCATAAGGTTAATGTAGCCACTCAAATTAGCTTCCCTCTGCCTTACGTACACTTAGGATGACTCCCTTCTTCAGCAGGCTTTGTTTCTTGGCTGTCATGACAAAGTAGTGAGTGTCATCTTTATAGTAGACAATGTTTTCCAAGTCAATACCTAGAATGATTCAAATTCAAGGAGAAAATTAAAGACAGATATTTATATGGCCTTATGTTTATGGAGAAAGACTATGAGTTATGGCTAATAGCTACCTCCAGGATCGGTAGGATTAAGAATCCCAACAAATATAAGAACAAAGTGAGAAAGCAAAATGTACAAATGCAGATACAGAACTAGAATAATTGCAATTCATGAAAAAATAAACTTTTTAAATTAAAAGACTTCATGCTCAATAAAACACTGCTGAAAGTGCTTTCTTGAGGTTAATTTTTTTTAACAACCAGAAGAAACATCCAGAAATGAGAGGAGATTGAGACTGAGTTGGTACCAGAAAGACCATGTGTCTGTCTGTTCTCAGCACAGAGAACTACTAATGAGTGATGTGCCGAATTAGTTCTTGTTGAAAGTTCAAAATGAACTTTTTTGTCTGCTATCAAGTTGGAGAAGGAGAAGAGTTGGCTTTTATACCCTTTTTAAGGGGACTCAAGGTTAGGGATGTGCACGAATGCTTTTTTGACATTCTATTTGAATCTTTTACATTTGAATTTTCAAATTTTTTATTCGAATCTGCACATATGAATGTCAACAACATTGTGCACATACGCATCTTCCCCACACCGTACACATCTGTATACATCCCGTAGTTATCCCATAGGCAACCCATTTTTGTCCCGTATGGATCCATACAAATGCGTACGGATGCGGGAAAGATGCAGATCTTCAAGTACACATCATGTACGTACACATACAAATTTCTGGATAATTCAAACAAATAGAACTGAAGTTCAAATTTTGATCTGAATGTTTACGTTCAAATTTTGGGACACTGTATTCAAGTTCAAATCTTGAAATTCAGCACATTTGATTGGATTTCAAATGCCTACGAATATTTGTGCACATCCTTACTCAAGGTGGCTGACAAACCTTCTGATCTTCTCTCCACAACAGACACCCTGTGAGGTAGGGTGAGGCTGTGAGAGCTCAGAAACAGAGCTATGACTAGCCCAAGATCATCCAGGAGTGTGGAACTGAACTGAGGGTGTTTTTCCACTGTCACTAAAAGTATCCATTTAAGTACCCATTAATGGGTATGTAATGGCATTTTTGTACCCATTAATGGGTACTTAATGGGTACTTCTAGTGACAGTGGAAAAACACCCTGAGACCCCTCCAGATAAGAGTCAAGCACTCTAACCACAGGACCAAACTGGCTCACTCAATGTTTGTAAAACTGTTTGCATTCAGAGCCAACATGCATGCATGTTCAATGAGCAGTCTGAAGCAGCTCAGCTAACTTCTGAACAATGAAATGAGTTCAAACATAGCATTTCTATTTCTCCCATTCTGCCCCTTTAACTATTTTCTGGCTTCTGCATAGTGCAAAAGGGGCCAGCAGGGTCAAAGTTCTGTAGAATGCCATCTGTGCTGGCGTTTTTAGCACCATTTTACAATAGCAAAAAACACTTGTGGGCACTGTTTTAAAAGCTGTGTAGTTCTTTCATTTTTACAGGACTCTGTTCAGCAATTTGACCCACTGATCTGGAGCAGGACTGGAGGGCTGATCTATTCCTGCACTCTCTGCCTTCTAGAGGAGACATGACCTTTACAGTTTTTCCTTGTCTCAAATCATGGAGTTGCACAGGCCTAAACTGAAAAAATGAACAATTCTCATTAAATGAAAATGGGGAGCACTGAGTCCAGACCTGTTTTGTTATAGAGGTTTTGAAAGAATTTCTGATTGTAGATGCGAGCCACCCCACTGATCTCAGCCACCTCCACCTCGGCTCTGCTGTGGTGGTTAACAAAGTTGGTAGTGATGCCAATGGCCAATTTCCCACGGGTTTCCTTTCGTTTGAAGCCTGGGAATACATACAGAAGAGCTGATCAGAATGGAAGGAAAGGGTGAGGGCTCTTCAGGAAACAGTTTGCCCGGGGAAGAGAAGAAGAGAAGAAGAAGATTATGAGGAGAGAGAATTATGGAAGGGACAGCATATGCCCAAATCTTGGGGTCACCACTGAGAAGGCGACCCACTTTACATCATTTTGCAGACAAATATAGAGCAGAGCTTCTCGCACAGATCTTAGGCTAGGTACATGTATGAGCGGTATAAGACACTCTTTCACACCATCTCACCCCAAATTGTTTAGTTAAATCCAACACTTTAAAATGGACCTAGAAACAAAAAAAATTTCCCTAACCCTGCCTCTCTTCTTACTTACAAAATTATTCTGCAGTCCCTTAAAGATTAGAACAGTACCTTAAAACAACTGCTTACCTTCTGGCACAAACCTGCCACCACCTGCAGAGATGAGGACATCAAATTCATATTGGCTCAAGGCAGAAGAGCTGGGGTGCAGGCGGGCTCTCCAACCACTGGCTGCAGCAATGGAGAATCAAATTAAGATTTACGTCTCAAACCTAACAAATCCAACCTCCTTTACGCTGTAGGCATGTTATAAAGAAAGAAAGGGCGTGTCTGAGATGTCAGTGCTCTGTCTCAAAGATAAGCATCAAGGATAGTGAAGGAAAACAGATTGCCCTGGTTTGAAATCCAGAGATGGGGAAAAAACTGAGGCCAATTCAAACTTGGCCTCTTAGTATGCAATTAGTTAACATCTAGCCAGGTGCAGCTGCACTTGCAGGAAGTATTTACAGCCTACAAACGCCCCCTGCCTAAGATGTTAACTAATTGCAAATTAATTGTTAACTAATCATGCACCACAAGCATACTAACCCTTACCTAACGCAACCGCAACCTTACCTGTAGCATCCAGCAATGACCATTTGCTGGATGACTATTTCTGGTGGGAGGGGGCCATCTGAGGTGCCACACAAACACACTGGCACCTCAGATGACCCTTGACGCAACTGCACATGTTCAGCGCATCATCATCGCTGTTGCACAGGGCCCCACAATCAAAAGGACAGTGCCCTGCGGAAGATTGGACATGCAACCTGGCCCAGGTGAGTGTCCAGGTGTGCAGGGACTAAGCTGATGTGTAGTAGCGTTCCCCAGTGCAAACACTAGTACACGTTAGTTGGTTCTGCACCTTTCCCATCCAACGGACAGGAAGGCAAGTGCGGAAATGCCCTGGGTTAAATAATGTGGGGGTAAATGAATTTTCCTTTATGATATTCACCCTTTTGACTTAGAAAAACCATTTATATTTCACATCTACACTAACTTGGCGCAAATTACGGGTTTGGTTAAGATAATAAGGCCTGAAATATTCAGCAATGCAGTAGAGAGAAGGGCTACTCACTTGCCGTTCTCAACCTTACCATCAGAATTTGCTTGTGGTGGAATGAGTTCCTTAAATTGGATATTGGTATGAATTTGAACACCCAGAAGTAAGGCAACTTTCAGTAAAATCAGCTGCAGCTGACGGATACCTATGGATAAAGAAAGAGAATTACAAAATTCAGTTTTTTCTAAAAAACAATGCAATGCCTATTTCAAATTTTCTCTTGTGCAACTGTTATCTTTAGTCTTGGGTACCACCTCCCTGCTGCCTCCATTCATGTGTGGGAAGATCTCTCTTTTTCTCAGTCTTCCCCTTATGGTGTTCAAAAACTGTAAAGGTCCCCCAGATTTAGGAAGGGGGCTACTGAGCCCCTGAAGAGTCAACTGCATGTTAAAACGGTAGGTTGTTATTTAGTTAGAAAAGTAAAACCAGAAGAAACACATAATATGAAAGTTTCTATCAAGATGGAATAATTACACGGATGCACGCATTCAATTTTCTATGCAAAAACATGGAAGTAGTTTCCTACTACCTTCTTCTAAGGAAATGCTGGGAGTCTACATGTAAGGCAGTCACTCTCTCTCTAAGCTACCCCAGCCACCGTGCATTTGCAGCTTAAAACGTCTGTTTTTGCTTTTGCGAAATGGGGTATTTTGTATTAATTGACATGTAGCAGTTTTCCATCATGTGTTTGTGAGTTATTACAAAGTCCATGTCATTACACAGGATGATAGGAAAGGCAGATGCAGCCATCATACATTTATGCTCTGTTACTGAAATGGTAGTTTGTTTTTCTACCCTGCCCATTTCTGTAATCTGACAATAATCTGTAACTGTAATCTGACAATACATTGCTTGGTTTGTCCTTCCAAAAGTTCTCCACACTAATCCCTGTTGATACATTACTGCTTAATTTCTCTATTGGCTTTATAACTTTAGATCATGTGCACACGTTATTTGAGGAAAAAGGACCCACCTTTTTTTTTTTTAAAAAAAACTTTTATTATATATTATTTATTATATTATTGTATCACCACCCTCAGCAGCAAAAGGGGCTGTACAGCAACAACGACAATAATAAAATAAATAATATATATTCCCCTAGGCCAGTGATGGCGAACCTTTTGAGCTCAGTGTGTCAAAATTCGCAAGAAAACCTAGCTTAACTCGGGTGCTGTGTCACTTTTAGAAATATCCATAATTTTGTGATATTTGTAGCTCTAGTAAAGTTATATTTTTGATATATGTACTTTATTAAAAGCAAAAACAAATAATTATTTACATCAGTGACATTTTGTTGCTGAATTTTGTTTGTTAAATCTTCATTTGAAAGTTGGTATTTCGCACACTTCAAGAACAAGCAAGCACTACTTGCCCAGGTGCCAGGGTGACCAGGTGTGTCACCCAAAACGGCTTGGTGTGTCACCTGTGACACACGTGTCATAGGTTGGCCATCACTGCCCTAGGCTATGGAATAGTCTCCCCCTTGAGGAGTGTCTATCACATTCACTGTACACATTTAGGAAGGCAGTGAAGACACACCTCTTTGCCCTGGCCTTCAGTTAAATGAAGATATGCTTTCCCTTCCTACTTGCAGACACAGTTGTTTTAATATATACTGTTATCGTTTTGATAAAATAATAAATTGAAACAGGATATTTGTTTTAACAAAATATCCTACTGACCCACCACTGTCCACTGCTAGTTGTCTATGTAAGCCCTTTCCATTGTACTTACTGATATGATCCAAAGACCCTGTACAGAACTGGCCATAGAATTTCTTAGCTCCCAGAGCCCGCAGGTCATGGATGGTGAAAGGCCAGAGATGTAAGACATTATTCCGGGAAAAGGAATCTCTCTTCTCCACTACCGCCACATGTGCTCCAAGAAAGGCCAGCTCAATCGCTGTACGGAGGCCACAGGGCCCTGCACCAATTACCAGGCACTGAAAAAAAGTATTATTAGGTGGTCACTTTCTAAATGGTGTTGTAAGCCCACAACCTCAGGGTGGACAGGCAAAACATATAATAGATGCTACTTAAGCTACTCAGGGGCATAAACAGGACTGACTGGGGTGACATCATATGTTTAATGTTATTGGTTTTAATGTATTCATTTTGTATGTTGTAACCCACCCTGAGACCCTTGGGTATAAATGCAAATAAATAAATAAACCAGAACAACAGATATGTAAAATATGTTTTTTTTCAGGGATACTGAGAAAGTCAAGAGCCTCTCTGCACTTTGAAAACTTTGAAAACTTTGAAGTCAGTAACAACAGCGGGGTCTTCTGGGAAAATCTGTGTTTTGAAATGCTTGAGTTTGTGCTGGGAAATCCAAGCACAATTCTTTGTTATGGGGAAATCTCACATTTGCAACAGACTAACTTTCACACAGTATTTTGCTTGGGGAGAAACAGACAATTACTCAGTGAGTTAATCAAGGCTATCAAACCTGTTAGCAACAAAAGACATATAGTCAGGGCCTGATATCTCAGATTTGTTGCAACATGCTATTACGAAATCCAGACATTATCTTGTCAGGGCATTCCAAAGTCAGGTACACTCTTCTGAGTTCTGAACAGCACCACAAAGCTCATATTTACAGTTTATCTTGACCATCAGCACGTCCGTGTTGCATCCTGGCCTCCGTAAGACCAGCATCAGACCAGCTTACTATTTCAAAATCAAGCCCACATAGACCAGAGGAAATGAAGACATTCTTGCTCCAAGAGTTATAGGAAGGGGCGCAGGATGAGTAAAAGCAGAATATATGTTGCTCCCCTATTCCCACTTATCCCCAATCCGCTTTTAAGGCTGCACAGATTCTACACAATCTTACAGTCTCAGATGAAGACCTGGCCATTTCACATTGCGAGGGCCCCCTTATTGCTTGGAAAGAGGGGTAAAAATATTTTAATGTAAAGAATGGTAAGTAATGGAGAAAAATTGGCTGAGGTGAGTCCTCCCCATGAGGCGAAGCCTAGATCAAATGGGCTCTGATGCCCCCTTCCTTGGAAGAATCTCATAGTCATTCACATATCCCATGAGCCACTTTGGTCTTGTGGTTAGAGTGTTGGACCCTTATCTGGTAGTTTCCTGGTTTGATTCTGCACTCCTACACAGCCCTCTTTCTGAGCTTTCCAAGTCCAAACTACCTCACGAACAGAAGTTTGTCAGCTGCTTTGAGTCGCCTTCTCCTCTTAGCTGCTTTTACAATTTATGCCAAATTCAGCAATTGTGAATGTGGGAAGCATCGTGTAAACTGTTAAACCTCTAAAAAGGGAACAAACATGATGACAGTCAATCTAACTAGATGCATAGAGTCATGACATGGGGTGTTTTTCCACTGTCACTAGAAGTGCCCATTGAGTACCCATTAATGGGTACAAAAATGCCATTTAGTACCCATTAATGGGTACTTAATGGGTACTTCTAGTGACAGTGGAAAAACACCCATAGTGTGCTGGATAATCATGTCAGGATGCCCACAGGTCTCTTCAGCCTGCATTTTCCTTGCAAAAGAGAAAGGGGCTTGAAAACTTTCTCTCGCCTGCCAATATTCCTCAGACTGCAAGTTAAGCTTCTGAAACCATTTTAAAACATTTTCTATTTAGTTGGGCTATGGAAGTGGAAGCCTGGCTGGGGAAACATGTACTCAGAGTGGCTGCACTGCAGAGAAGGCTCAGGAAAAAGCAAGGGTTAAGTGTTTCTTGCCGCAACACTTGTCAACAAGTCTTCCCTTTACTCCCACATTTTTATTATTTCACTGAAAGTCCGATGAGGAATGCAAATTTCCTGAAAAAACACTGTGCAGCTGTAGATCTCTAGGCAAAGTCTAAAGACTGGCAAAGAAGCCAATAAAGTTAATGAAAGGCTTTCCCACACTTGGCCTGAAGCGTGCATAGTTTCAGCTTTTATTTGCCAGCAGCCCCTCTCTTCAGGTGGAGCCAGGAGCTTGTGAGAAGGGGGGGGGGGCTCCAATGCCTGCCAGGGTCTCCTTAAGCAAACAAACAAATGCATTCAGAGAAGCTTTTCTTCCAAACCACTTCTCATTTCTCACAAAATGCCACTGGCACAGCTTTATTTCAAGGCATAGAGGAAATTAAGAGTAACCAGCCTCAGAGGTGTATTAAGGCTTAGGAAACTACTCCAGGGCCATTTTGAACTTGCCTTTAGAACACCAGACAAAGTAGACAAGACCAAGCTGGGGTATCCTGTTCTGTTCCAGTCCCCTGCACCATCTCCAAAGTTTTCATTGGCTTCAGAGCCACACAGGGGGCCCTATTTGCACTACAGCCTCTAGTGAAAAATTAGTGAACTTCTGTTGAAGAGCATCTGCACATGGAGTAGGCTGTTACAGCCTCCAACACCAGAAGTTCATTAATTGTTGTCTAGGTGTGGAGCATGAAATTGTACTCCACATCTTAACCAACATCTACCAAAACCCTTGCCTCAGGCATCTAGCGGCGTGACCATCCACACCTCTTCAGGTGCTCTAGGGTTGTCTGCAGTGCTGTGCCATAGATGCAATAGCACATGCGCAGAGCATCATCATCATCAAGACAATGGCACTGATGCACACACAGTCACGGAGTGCGCTACTGCCAAAATGGAACAGCCCCAGGATCAAATAAAATACATATTTGATCACGGCAGGAGGGAACAGCCAAAGTTGCCTAGCACTCCAAGTGTGAGAGCTAGTTAACATTGGTTAATCGCGTTCCTTTTCCATCCAACTCATGAGAAGGGAGGTATGAAAATGCTCCAGGAGCCTCCAAAAGTACCAAAGGCACAATGATTCCTATAGTGTACTGGACCATGGAGACATATTATCCACATGAGTCTACCACTCTGTAGTATGCCAATAGACCATTTGGAGTTTTCTTGGTCTAGTCTCCACTCCATTCTGTTCAAAGTGTACTAGCAGGGGACAGACCACAACAGTGCGCAGAAGCGAGGCTCCTAGAATACTTGCTGATCTATTATACCAGCAAGTGCAAAAACACCCTTGTACAACTTGCTGTGCACTGCTATCCAAGGCCTCATCTTGAAGAAATGTATGTTCCCTCAAATCTAGCATTTGCCTAAGACTGATAATGCCATTATGCAACAGGGGGATGGGTGTCACTTCTTAACAGGGATAATGCCCACACATCCACAATCTAAACAACAATTCAAGTTTCAGCAGTTCTACAAGCTGAGCTGGTTTCCCCAGCAACAACGCTCTGTTGCCTAGCCCTCATCTGTAAGGATGAAAAATTAAGTGATTTGTGAGCGACAGAGTTGCTCTATATTCCACTCATCTTTAATTCTTGTAGCCATGTCATTTTTGGCACTGACATAATTCTTGCAGGGATTTCCCCCTGCCCAGGATGCTGTGATGAAACTGTATTACATAATCATGCTTTTTTAAGTCGCATGCTAATCTATATATATATATATTCAGCTGGGGTACAAAATTACCACACCCATACTGATGAATGTTAAGCATCAGGAAAATGTTCATATTCATTAAAAAAAACCCTCAGTCTCATATGTGAAGAGCCACTTCAGCATCTTCTGCCATTTCTATGGTTGTGTCCATGACAGTCCCAGTATAGCCCCAGGATACTGGGTTGATATATCGCAAGAACATTACTGTGGGAAAATTAACTCCCATTACAGGTGAGAACACTTACTTGTCTGGGCGCTTGCTCACACAATCCACCATCTTGGGAATGGGCAAGCCCAGCTGAAGAAGATGCCCATGGCCTTCTAGGTAGAGGTCCCTTCCAATTCTATGATTCTATGAAATGCTCAGGTGTTCATATTGCACCATCATGGGAGCAAGCATCCACACGGATAAGTGCCCTGCACTGTTGCCCTGTCATCTGGGCAACATGTAATAATTCCAGTTCTTTACTCTGGAATATCACAACATGATGCAATAAACAAAGAACATCTGGAAGAGGCCATAATCTTAAATATGATTCAGTGGCACAGGAATAGTTCTCATATGTGCTTAAGCAAGCATCCAACAGAGCACTACCCTACTGGCCATTGCAACTTCTAAAGCAGGAGCAAGAGCAATTCTACATGCAGGACATATTTCCTTGAGCTACAAAATTTCATGGAAGCCATATTTGTCCAAAGGTTACACAAAGACAAGTTGGGTGTTATGTCATTAACTTTGATTTGAATGCGTAAAATGACCATAAACTCTGTCACAGTTTGAGTCTCAATTTTTCAGGTTGTTGTTGTTGTTGTTGTTGTTTGGCATGGCAACATGTAGACACCAGATAATGCTTTTAACCAAGAGGGGCAGTGAAGCCTATGGAAACTCAGTAATTAACTTCTGTAAACAAAAAATCAGTAAACACTGTAGAAGAGGATGAAATAATACCTCACAGTTAAGCAATATAAATAACCAGTACAGGAAAAATAAGTCAATTCACAGACTACTGGCAACTACGAAATATACACATTCAGCCATGACTGGTGATTAGCTTAAGTTTAGAACCCATTTAAGAAACTAGTGAACTTCATCTCGCTTAAAACAGGAAGTCCTTAGTATTCCACCTGGGTCCTATTCAGCAACTATACATAAACTACCAGAGCATAAGATAATAATGCTTAGCATCTGGTGTCTCCAACAGACCTCAATTAAACAGCAACCATGATCTGCTCCCTTACCTTAGTTTTGGCACATACTGTTCCCTGGTCATAGTCCCTATGTCCAGCCTTCTTGTCCAGTTTAGTCCACAAAGCCTTGGCACTCCAATAGTTAAGGCAAGTCTTGAGTTTGTGATAGAACTGGAGCCCTCCGGTATGCTCTATTTCTAGATGTCTGCACAGTGACCCAAAGGTTTCCAGAACCTCTTTGCACTGCTTGGCATGGAGGAAAGTGTCAAAGAGAGAATGAGAGAGATTTGACTGTTCCCCATCCTGCTGGCTCATCCTCTCAAGAACTCAGAAGCCTGAAAAAGAAAGGAAAACAAAGGATGAACACCAGCAACTTGGAGCTGCAAGGCAAGATCTGACACAAGATACAGCCAGCTGGGAGACGGAAGACAATGCAGTATGGGCATCCACATATACCATTAGTGCCTTTATAGTGTAACAGAGTAACAACATTTCTGCTCCACATTAGAAAATGGAACCACATGTTCCATCATTTGTTCTCATTGACAACATGTTGGGGGTAGCTTCCTGCTCTAGCAGCTGTGAATGTGTTCAAAGAGAAAGCTTTCCCCCACAGTTTCAGAGGAGATTAGAGATAAAAGCACTCTTCTTAATCTCCTCAAAGAGCAGGAAGAGCACTTCATCCCCAGACTCACTTCCTCAGAAATAAAGTGAGAGAAGAGATTTATCTCCAGTCACAGACAAGGGGCCTATTTGCACTACAGCCAGTAGTGCATGATTAGTGAACTTCTGGGGAAGGGCATTTGCACTTGGAGGAGGCTGCTACAGCCTCCAAGCGTGCCCTGCCTTTGGAGAAGCTCACTAACTGTTGATTCGGTGTGGAGCATGAAATCGTGCTCTACACCTTTACCAACGTTAATCCTAAGTTTACTTAGAGCAGCGGTTCTCAACCTTCCTAATGCCGCGACCCCTTAATGG
>MTQE01001134.1:62363010-62374533 GCA_014337955.1 Aspidoscelis marmoratus | reverse complement strand
CAACCACAGGGGTGGAGCAGCTGGGAGGTGGAAGGGAAGGGTGGCGGGAGACACATCGCGACCCCTCTGAAAGGGTAATTTGACCCCCAAAGGGGTCCCGACCCCCAGGTTGAGAACCACTGACCTAGAGCGTCTGGGCAGCAGCCATTCGCACATCTTCCAGTGCTCCAGGGTTGTCTAAGGTGCTGTGCAAGCAAGGTGGCACCTTGGATAACCACAGACATGACTGAGTGTGTGCAGAGTGTCAGCGTTGTCATGGCGACAGTGCTGATGCATGCACACTTGCCAAGGGCACCGCAACCAAAATAGCGGCACGCAGAAAAGAGTCCTGGATTGGTCTCTGGTGAATAACCAATCACGTGGAGCTTAGGTTGTCATTACCTACTTAGCATTGAGTCATCACACTCTTTTCCTGTCCAAAGGATTGGAAGTGAAGTGCAAAACAGTCCAAGAAATAAACCAGAGCTGGTGGGGAGGCCATTTGATAGGACATAATACACCGGGTAGCCACCTTTGCCCCTGTTCACGCTTACTTAGCAGTTAGCTCTGGTCTGCTCACTGGTTAGGCCTATCCACACCTGTCCACCTCTGCACCCAACCTGGAGTTGTCTGAGGCTTCCCCAGCACAATCCAGCTGTGGGCTGCTAAAAGGCACTTCACAGCCCACCCATCTGTTTCCTTGACTTACTCTATTTCCAACTGCTACTTAGTATCTTGGAGGAGAGCACTGAGTTAATTTCCTTGTGATTAGTCACTATGACCAGATCACTTACAAGTTACAATGATCAGATCCAGGAATAATACAAAAGTTAATAACACAGATCCACATAAGTTAAAATAACAGGATTAATTTAAGAACTTAAAAGAATACATACAATGGGTTAGATATCATTGTCCCCTTTGTAAGAAAGTCCAATAGTATGATTTTGATTGAGAAAAGACATGGGAAGAAAAAGAATAAAAATCTGAACCACTACAACAAAAGCATCCACCTTCTTTTCAAAATTAAATCTATTCAAAATAAAGTAAATAATAAATGCCATGACACCACAGAAAATTTGTTCCTAAGTCTTAATAACCAGCAAATCCGGATGTCCTTAATCACCTTTTATCTCAATTTAGAACTTACTTGCTTACCTTCCCAACAGGAGGTGAAGATTTGACTAAAACCAGACAAAATACTGGCATTAGTACCCTGGGATTTACCATATGTTTAAACTGAACATTGTGTTGTACAAAAATAATAGTTACTTCAGTATGATAGCTTTATGGAGGGGTTTTCAATTCCATTCCATTCCCTTATAATAAGCAAGAAAAACTCTGAATAAGAAGGGCTGGTTAAGAATAAAAGGCAAATGCAGGAAGAGATGCAAATTACCCCAAAGGAACTTGATTACCAGAAATGACAATGTCAGCCGTCCATTCTAAGAACAGAACTTAAGTCTATTAAAGTCCTTTCTGCATTGAGCGTTATTCCAGATGATATCCCAGAATAGGAACCTGCCATCCACCATCAAGTCATGGACAGCTCCTAGCTGACTCTATGGGCACTTCTATGCAGTTTTCTTGGCAGAGACACAGAAGCGGTTTGCCATTGCCTGCTTCCAGATCAGTGAACTAAAACCCCTCTGCTTCCAAGCAGTTTCTTCTGCCACTAAGCTATAGCCAATCCTTTAGTTACCGAACTGAGCAAGATTTCATGTTAATACCTATGTATATTAGGGGTGTGCATGAATGCAATCGAATACCCATGGAATGGAATACCCATGGAATGGAATACCCATGGAATCGAATACCCATGGAATGGAATCGAATACCCAAAAATTCAATTTAATTCAAATGTTTAAAGTTCAAATTTAACCAAATCAATCTGAATTAAGCAAATTGAAATCTATTTGAATTTTTTATTCAAATTTGCACTCATGAATGTCAACAACATTCGTAGATGCCCGTCTACAACTCCCCCAGGTCTGTACACATCCATATGCATCCCATAGTTATCCTGTATGCAACCTGTTTTCACCCCGTATGGATCCATACAAATGCATACGGACGTGGGAAAGATGTGGATCTTCAATTACGCATCATGTACGAACCTATACACATACGAATGTCAGCATAATTGGAATGAATAGATCCAAAATTTAACATTTGAACTGAATATTTAAATTTGAATTTAAGGACATTTGATTCAAATTTGAATGTTGAAATTCAGTTGATTTGATCAAATTTCAAATGCATTCGAATATTCGTGCACATCCCTAATGTGTATGCAAACTGACTTTGCAAGCAAGTAAAAAAGCTCTCAAAAACACAACTTGTGAGAAAAAAAAGGATGGACAGGAAGTGCCTAACTACAAAGAGGGGAAAAATTAGCAAAGAATGCAGAAGTTGCTATGTTGCTCAGGAACCTGTGGTTAGAAGAAAAAAAAATGAGATTTCTATTTTTGCAGAGAATTTCAAAATGCCCCAGTCTAGTTCTATCACTTTTGTTGCTCTACTGCTTTACATTTTAAAGCAATAAAGTACAAAATGCAAACAATTTCAAATAAATGAAACTTATTTACTGACTTTATATAGCTATGCAATAGTCCAATGTTCTCTGGGTGCTTTACAATAAGAAATACCGTACATAAACATTTTAAATGCATATTAATAAACACTATATTATATAAAATATAACCAAAAATTGTAATTAAAAATAACATAAAATAGATTTAAAACCAACAAGTAGCTAGGCAGATTTCTACAATACTTGAGTGAATAAAAAGGTCTTCACCTGACACCTAAAGGCGCATAAAGCTGGGTCCAGGTGGATCTCTCTGAGTAGGCTGTTCAACAGCTTTGGTGTTAACTAGAAGCTACCCATGAAATGAAGTTTGGGGTGGAAGCTGGCATTTGAATGCTGGCATCCCAGAGCATCCCACTCAGCATGGCACCAATCATGTGCACTGGCTGCTCCCATGGCAATCTGGCAAGCTCAGGTGCGGCCACCCTACCCCATGCAACCTGCACAAGAAAGCACATGTGAAGGGTTCTGCCTGGGAGTTAACTAGGAGCTCCATGGTGCTCCTAGGATAGTTGTGGAGAATGGTTGAGTGCTCCACAGCTTTCAAAGAGCAGCGACGGCCCTGCACACTTAGAGCTGCTTCCAGTAGTTCCATGCTGTGTGGATATTCCATGCCAGAGCATCCCCAAGCTGTCCCCAAGGGCCAAGAGCAAAAAGGACCCGAGAAGGCCTTTTTCTTTGCAGCCACTCACTTTTCTTCATGGGAGGCACATACAGCAGATCATTTAAGATCTAAGGCCTCAAGAAGGGATATATAGGATAAGGTATCTGAGATACTCCTTCAAGTAAGAGCTATATTTTGCTTTTCAGGCAGGTGCTGAACTGGAGAGTGAAGGGGAGGCTGGGGACAATTTATCTGTGCATAGCACCAAGTCACTGTCTCCCTGGCTCAGTAGTTTGGCCAAGTTGGCCAGTCCAAACAACCTCAGATGCTGAACTGCCACACCAAGGAAAAAGCAGCTTAGGCTATGTTCAGATACAACAAAGGCACCTCAGAGGTACCTCAGACAGACAGAGCCTTCTGTTCTAGCACAGAACATTCATGAGAGGGGGAGGGGCATTTAGGTATGTGAAGAATCCCACCTCAAAGCCCCTTCTAGGCCGCCTCAGAGAAGCTTTTATTTGCTATGTCTATCTAATCACAGCCTTGAATTGTGCCAAGCCTTCCCTGTACTTTCCACTATGGTCTATATCTGGAGACCACAGTCCAGGGTGTGTTGGAGGAGGGGTCTTGATCCATTGCACATACCCATTATACGATCCTGTAACTGCGAGTATACATACTTCTTTACATGATCAGCTCATTCATTGAGAAAGAATGGAATGATGGCCAGCGTGTAATGAAATGGATCAACTATATAAGTACACAGAATTGTTGTTAATGTTTAACTATACAAAGGTTGTAATCTATAGCGGAAAGGGAATTCAGCTATAGATACAGGAAAAAATATACTTTGAGTTATATCAAAGTACAAGTTTCAGGGTTTGGAAATTTTCCTTTACTGTGTTAATTATTATATTGCACTTCAATACTCTTTGATACGTCCAAGATGGGCTGGTTAGTGCTTACCGTGAATGGTGTTTCTCATACATCTGATATGCTGAAGGTCCCACACAACTGGCTGATGGCAACTGCTGTGCTGCCAGGCAGAGGGTGGGAGCCAGTTAGAGGAAGGGAGGGTTCCTCCCCTCTGGCCCAGTTTTGCCAAAGGCACTGGACATCATAAAGACAGAAAAGAAAGGAAGCCTCTTAACTTGCCCACTCTGTGAGACTCCCCAACCCAGAAGATAGCCTTCCAGGTGGGAGCAGTGGCCTTTAGCACCACAGATCCCCAGTGAAACACCATTCATGGTAAGTTCCAACCACTCTTCCCAGGGTCTATGGTAGGAAGGCTATGCATGGCTGGGATGTACACCAACTCATGACCGCAGGGTGGAAGAAGATTAGCCCCTACTCTTACTGACCAAGGACCTCCTAAAACATCTGCCTCCCAGAGGTTGCCTCCACTGATCTAAAGATTTTCTCACTCTCTCTATATGTTTCTCTGTACAATTTATGCCACCACATTTTTTGTGGGCCTGAACTTAATGTTATCCTCATATATTTCAAGGGATTGAACATATAAACAAACCAATAAATTTGTCTTCAGTTTTGCCAAAAGGTAAGCTCCGAAGTAACAACTTTAAATGATATGAAAAAGCATTAGAAACCATAAAAGGATCACCCCTGCACCATAAAAGCAAACCAGTAAAACAGTATCTATTAAAAACTACTAACCATGTACCCCTCTTAGCATCACAGTAGAAAACTCTCCCCTGCAAAAGACAGCAGACAACAGCTAACACTTGTACTGCCTTCTCACTCCCAGAGCCTTTATTATGAGAAGCAGGCAAGAGAGGAGGCTCCCTGGGAACACCTAATTTACAAATTACACAAACCTGGAATAGCAACAATCAACAGCAATGCAAGCAAGGATTATGAAACAGGATATATACCAGGAGCCTTCATACTGTCAAAGGATTTCTAGGAGAGCTATTCCAAGTGCCCACCCTCCCTTCTTTCATTATGATGTTTGAAGAGTAATTCCACAATTGCACTGTGAACACTTAACATGGGACATTTTGAACACAAAGGTGAGCCAGATCTCCTGCCTTATGAACATTCTTTTCCTCTAACAAGGCACCCACTAATGATTCTTGAAACAATTTCCAAAGAAGCTGCTATGCTACTGTGAAAACAATAGGCAGGATCCCTTAAAAAGTAATATACTTATGTAGCTACAGTTGTGATACAATTCACATATCTTTGAATCACACTGAGGCTCTGGTCACACCTTCACTTTAAACCTGCTTCAGTCCATTTTCAGATCTGACTGCTCACACCTACTGATTTCTGTTTCATTTGTGGACTTTGCACTCAGGAAAGTTGATGCAGAGAGTGGAAAGTACACAAATAAAAATCCACAGCAAGACCCACGAGTTGCTTCGAGATGACACATTTTGCTTTTCCAGTTGTAATTCCACCTTTGTGGTGGAACAGCATAAACAAGCCTTTTCCAGTAAGAGCTCTGTGTCAAGCTTTCAGCCTGAGAAAATATTTGAACTGCAAACATTTTATTAACTGAAAGATATTATATTGGACAACGACCTTGAAGAATGCAAAGCAGTCTTTATTTGCTGTTTTATAAACAGAAGTTTATTTTTCAAGCCTAGTAAACAATGGTTACACTCTAGGGAAGATCTGAAACCCAAATTATAGATTAGTTCAATTAAAAGTTTAAATAGCAGAGTTGAAAAGACAATCCTGTGTCCATTGGTCTTCCATCATCTCTCAGGATGAGATCAGACAGGGCTTTTTCCATTTGTTCATTTACGAAGAAGCATCCCATCCGTAGGTGCAAAAAATGCCTCTCAAACAGTTATCCAAATATGTGTCCAAACGCCTCACCTTTTTTCCCATATGGCAGTCTGCATTCACCTCCAAGTCAGGCAACACCCACCCTGACAACAGGTGCTATTTGATGTTTGGCCCTTATCTGTTCACCTTTCTATGCCTGTGATTGGCTTTTCACCCACAGCATGCTGTAATTGGCTGCATTTCCCACCTCTGTGCTTTTGTAGTTGCCCAATCCAACTAAAAGAAAGACACTTTCAGATTTATGAAACCCTGAATGAAAATACGCATTCCCAGACTTTGAGATGGGGGAAGATGAATGCAGGGGGGAATGTCTGTTGTTACAGACTCAGAGGGTACCTCTTTATGTGTGTCTAATTGCACCCTCAAATGCACAAAATTTTAAATTGACTACATTCACAAGGAATGTCTATAGCTCTGGGGCTGGTCACAGTCTAAGCCTCAGAATCTTCCCCAAAGAAGGTAATAGTAAACCACTTCTGCATCTGCCAAGAAACTCAATGCATGATCCATGTAGTCACCACTAGGAGTTGACCCCGATTCACTGGTGCCAAACAACAACAAAACAACATGTATTTATGCATGGATATAGTTTCCATATGAGGTTTTTTTCTCCCAGTTGCATGAGTCTGAGGGTCAATCTCCTCCTATCCTCTGTACACCTCTTAGGGTGCCTGTAGACACCTCAGGGCAATGTTCATTCTTTTAAAGAAATTGTTTCCCCCTTCATAGTACCTAAGATCCCACCAGACGTCTGTGGCTTGCACATGTCCAGGATGTTATTTCTCCACCTCATTTTCCCTTTTCTCTTTTTGTGCTGCAGCAACTTCCTAGATATGTGACCCAACGCTATGCCTCAGCAAGTTGCGCCAGATGCCAGTAAGTCTAAAATAATGCTGAAATTTCTTAGGAACTGAGCAATTCCTGCATTTTCTAAAATTGGGCTTTTAATGGGATACATTAGCAGCACTTCGGCCAGGGATTTCTGCTGGCCACACCACAATGCTAGCATGTTGAGGACACTTTTAGCGCATCTGAGATTCCCTTAATCTCATAATAAACACAGGCATGCCCTTGTATCCATGGGAGATAGGTACCAGTTCCTACCATGGTTACAGGAAACCATGGATATTTGAAACGCTGGGAAATCATGTGTGATTTCATGCTATTTGTGACTGCCCCAGGCCTTTGGAGGGCGTAATGTGGTGGTAGTGGGAGGCTTGACGTAGTTAAGTGAAACTGCAGTTCCTGGATCAGCGGATATGAGGACATGCCTATATGTGCCTGTGAAGCTAAGTGCCCTATGTCGCTTCACTTCCCTGCACATGGCACTGTGAAGCACCACAAGCATGAGAAATGGCTTTTTCCTTTTCACAAGTCCCTTTGAGCTTTCCTATCTAGACTGGAAAATCATAAATAAGTGTTTGCTTTGCAGTAGGAGAGAGATTGATGATCATGTAACAATATTTGACCATGTCTCCATGGCCTCAAGGGAAGGCACCTGGAGGCAGGTGACTCTCCTGGTATGCCCTTCTCATGAAGCCACCAAATACTCTTTCATCTCCATTTTGCAGCATGCAAAGATGGGTGAAGAGGTCATAACCAAGGGGCCTGCCCTCTTCCTTTTTCACATCCTTACCTCCAGGCACCACAAAGGGTGGATGATGGCACCACAAATGGAGACTCTTCCCCTCCAACAGCCCACTGAGGCATCCAAAACACACTCAAAATCCTGTTTTATGAAATATAACTAGGAGATATTTGGTGGCAATGGCTTTTAAATTTGCAACCTGAGAATGAATAAAACCTGTCTCTTAAAATACATCCCAAGTTCCTTTCTGTCTCTCCCACACACTCCGTACTACTACAGAGAAACTGGCTTCTAAAGATGAGGATCAGGAGAGATACTTAAGAAAAGGCGTTTTTGCACTTCACTGCTGGGCTGCTGCTGCATAACTGTATCCTCAGTTACTAGCCATTTTCTCAATCAATGAAAAAGAAATGCTTGCGCTATTAGGATGACAGGTTTTGCTCAGGTTCTCAAATGCTCTGCAGCACTAACTGCAATGGACTAGCACAAATGATGGTGTGGTGATTGCATTAGACTCACATTCTGTCTATTCACCATGCTCCTCAAAAGCAAGAAGCAGCAAGATCAGCTGAGCGTAGTAATTTGACCTTAGCACTGCAAACTGTCAATAACGCAGACAGAAGCAGTCAGACTTCAAGAGTCTCGGCTGCAAGTCCTTCATTATGTCTTCTCCCTGTAATTACTATGAATGAAAGCTGTCTAAGCCTCTAGGCAAACTGTGTGCGGCTTAATTTACAAGAACGTCAACCACCTGCTAGTGCTTGGAACTCTGAGGCTTCAGCACCATTGAAAGTCACAACTCTTCTATTAGCGCCTTCTAAGCCTTAGCAATTCCTAGCCTGCATGCCTGAGGTTACACTTTGCAGAACAAAATTCCCTCTTCATTGCAGAAGGAGTGGCTGTAGCTCAGCGATGGAGAAAACTGCCTGGAAAGGAGAGGCTTGCTACTTCCATCCCCAGGGCCTTTCCGCACAGGCTCTAAAAACACATTTAGAGCCTGTTCCGGGAGGGATTTTGACGTGGCTTCCGCAGAGGGAACAGAATTAGGCGCACAAAACTGGTTTTTAAACCGGTTTTGCTGCCGAAATCCGACCCAGATGTAAGACCTGAAAAATTAGGTCTTACATCTGGCCTTTCCCCTGAAACTGTTTCAGAAGGAAACGCTTCTGAAGCAGCAGGGGGGAAAGCCGAATTGCCAGTGCATGCCTGCCTGTCAAAGAGGCAGGAGAGAGGCCATGGAGAGGCTGGCAGGCGGCTTCCCTGGCTTCTCCCTCGCAAGAGAAGGGGCCATCGTCCCTTCTCTTGCGAGGGGAAGCTGAAGCCTAACCCCCCCACCCCGCCCAGGGTCGCACGCTCGCGATTGAAGTCTTACCTGGTTGCGACGCGGTGGCTTCTGGAAGCGGGGACCCGGCTTCCACTGTGCCTGTGTGCGACGCGGCTGGCATTGACCGCAGCCCACGTACACACAGTGGAAGCCGGGCTTCCCCGTGCCAGAAACCACCGCGCCGCAACCAGGTAACCACCGGATTGGGAGCGCGCGGCCATGGGCGCGGTGGGGGTTAGGCTTCGGCTTCCCCTCACAAGGGAAGGGACAATCACCCCTTCTCTTGCGAGGGCAAAGCTGGGGAACCCAGCTGCCAGACTCGCCATGTCGGTTCGAAGGAGCCAATGGTGAAGGCCGGTGGGCAGCCCCAGCTGTCAAACGGAGAGCACGCACTCTCCATCTTTGACAGCTGTGCAGGGCCTCTGGAGGCTGGATTGGGGTGGGTGCTGGTGCGTCCACATCAGCACCCTCTCCAATCCGGCCCTGCTGCCACAGCCCCACACGTATGCGGACTCATGGGGCCTCCAAGAATCTGCCCCTGTTTGGGGCAGATTCTTTTTTAAAATGTTTCGCCAGGAAATGGATCTTATAGATCCGCTTTCCAGCGGCACATGCGGAAACGCCCCCAGCCTCTCCTCAGAAGCAGGCAGCTGCAAACCACTTCTGTATCTCAGCCAAGAAAACTGAACTGTCATGGCCATGAAGGTGTCCATGCTGTCAACTGGGAGTCGGCCACAACTCTGTAGTATTTAACATCAAATATAGAGCATTATTTATATTCTGCTGTTTTTTGTTTCTAATCTTCCTTTTAAATTTAATTATAAACTTCTCAAGATTCTAATATGAAGAAGTAAAACAGAAATGTCTTTGATGGTTTTTATGATGATGATGCTAAAGGGCTGTTTGTGCAGAGAGTCTGAGGAAAGGGTAGAACACCTAATCTGTAGCTGCAAAGAGACAGCATACCCCAATTATAAGGAAACACATTCTAAACTGACAACAATTGGAACATTGCTAAGAAGTAAAACTTGGTGGCAGCACAAAATCTCAAAAGTAAAACAAATAGACCAAAGCATTATGGGATTTCAGACTGCAAACACATAAGCCTCTGGCACACAATACTCCTGAAATTACGCTGGCTGAGGAAAGCCATGTGTGAATTATTGATGTGGCTGCACCTGGTAATAGCAGAGTTGAGGAAAAGGAGCTGGAAAAAGTCACCAGATACGAAGACCTGTCCATTCAAATCAAGCGTCTATGGCAAAGGAAGGTGACATTATACCAATAATTACTGGTATCCTTAGTGCAGTTCCTAAAGAACTGGAGCAACATCTTAACACGTTGGACATTGACAGAGCGACTGTCGGCTACAGAAGGCAGCATTACTGGGAATAGTACACATTCTGTGCCAATTCTCTGATTATTCCAAGTCCTTGAAGGATCCAATAGTCAGAGTACCAACCAAGCCATAAACTTCTACCAGACCGGGCACTGATGATGATGATGACAATTACCAACAATTAGCTATGATTGAAAGAGCTCTTAGCAAAGGAAGGAAGATGCAACTGCACCATGTTTCCATACTGTATTGAAGTCTGAAGAGACATGGAAAGACCTCAATTCCTCTCCAAGCTGCAAAAACTTCGGTGTGCAAAAAGCACCTTCAAAGCTGCTTCTTGTGCCCTGAGCAGGGCCCTCACCTTAAAAAAGTGTACTGCATTTCCACACAGGGGGCCCTCTAAGCACAGGTGCAAAGACTTCAGAATTGCAATCTAGGGGATGGCAGGAGAGCCGTTAGATCCCTTTCTGAGGCTGCCTGAAGCCTGGAGAGGCCTGGGGGGAAACCCGACCTGACACGAATGCCAACACCACGGCGACACTCCCATGCACAGAGTTTGATAACATGAAAAAAACACCAAGCTCAGGCCAACAGGCCTCCTGCAGTGGTTTCTGGATCCTCATTATTGTTGGGCCTCTGGCCAAAAGACAGACACACACAGCGGTAGCTATGCTCATTTACCATACTAGGGGTGTGGGGAAATCACATATATCTTGCTAAGGCAACAGCTTCATGGGCTGTAAAAGGAGGACCTTTCAGGTGGGATCCAACAATTCCACTCCTGAGCTTGAGCCTCCTAGCCTTCCAGGCTTAAATTTTCCATCACCTAGACAGGAACTTGATGTGGAATCAGTCATTTTCAGTTCAGTGCTTAATCAGAAAACAACAAATGTTATGATGCCCCATTACTGTCATCTCTCCAGACAGTGGTAGCAAGGACACACAGGGGTAGGAAACACCCTCGGGACACTTTGCTGAGGATTACCCACAGTATACCTCCAAGGCAATCTTTCCAACTTTGGGAAGATAAATTCAGGTTATAGGTCCTCACTCATCCTTATAACTGTTTCAGCGGAGTGATTGAATATTTTCACTAGAGCCAGTTTGGTCTAGTGGTTAAGGAGCCGGACTCTTATCTGGAAACACTGGGTTTGATTCTGCATTCCCCCATGAAGCCAGCTGGGTGAGCTTGGGCTAGTCACAGCTCTCTTCTGAGCTCTCATAGCCCCACCTGCCTTTGTCAGTCACTTTGAGTCCCCTTAAATGGGTGAGAAAAGCAGGGTAG
>MTQE01001134.1:62317609-62343487 GCA_014337955.1 Aspidoscelis marmoratus | reverse complement strand
TGCCCACTCACCTAATGCCAAGAGATCCCTCTGGAGCTCTTTGCAATCTCTTTCAGGTAAGAGGTTTTGGTTTCTCTTAAATGTTCAAATGAGAGAAAACTGACTAAGTTCCTTATTAAACGTTAAAAAAAGAAAGAAAAGTCTTAGGATGGGGCAGAGTAGGGTTGCTCTTCTGAAGTTCTGATGAAATAGCCCCAGAGGGTGTGATCGATGCCCTAGTCGTTATCATTAGCAGAGATACATTGTTTCCATCCTGCAGCTGCGCCTACCTTGGAACTTAAGAACAAACACCAATTCCAGCAGGAGAGATTATTCCACAATGCTGATTTAAAAAAGGAGCTACTAAATATTTGAAACCTACAGAAAACTATAACTTTGCCTCCCATCTAAGTGACTGGCCCATACTTTTTACTGTTGTGTAGTTCACAGAAATAGAAGCACAAATGTGAGATTGGTGTTGTGCTTCATAGAATTAAGTGGACTTTGGCCTCATCCTGCCTCCTTACCTGCTGGAACATTCGCATTGGAGGATGCTTCAGTCTCTGCTCCCCATCATCTAAGGGGGCAAAAACAGACCTTTAGGGAGAGAATGAATGGTATGTGGCACAACATCACCTTAGCATTCAAAGGTCTTCCAGGCTGTGTCCCTGGAACCTCAAAGAAGGACTAGAAAAGAGATGTGTGGAGATTCTTGAGTGTGTATATAGTGGGGAATTACTGTTGACAACAGAGATCCTTTGGTTAGTATCGAAATTCAATAAAAAACATTTTTTCTATGTTGCTAAAGGCAATAATTAAATCTAACTATGTTGTTTGGTCTGATTGATTGATTGATTGATTGATTGATTGATTGATTGATTGATTGATTGATTGATTGATTGATTGATTGATTGATTGATTGATTGATTGATTGATTGATTGATTGAGTGAGTGAGTGAGTGAGTGAGTGAGTGAGTGAGTGAGTGAGTGAGTGAGTGAGTGAGTGAGTGAGTGAGTGAGTGAGTGAGTGAGTGAGTGCCCTGTAGCTGAAGGTCTCAAGGTTGGTCACAATACAATCATAATTAAAAATAGATTTTTAAAAAAGCCAAAGCCTTCTCTGAAGAGGGCTAATGGAATCTGTAATCCAACAACCCTTGATGCTATTATGTTGGCAAATGGATCAGATGAGTGCTTTCTGGTCCATTGTATTGGTAGGACTCCATAAGTTTGTTTCTCAGTATATCACATTTCCTCTTTAAAACAACAATAAACTGCTGAGTGTAAATTATTGATTAACTGAGCAAAAAAGTAGCCATGGATCTCAGATTTCAGCTTCTGTGGGAAAGAATTCTGGTCCTATTATCTTAGTCACTGTTTACCTTTCCAAGCACTTGTCTGCATTTTCACCCTTTCAGCGTTACGAAGCAACCTTTTCATCTGAACACAAGTTACCAATACAATATATAAGAATATTGTATATGATTTTCTGTCAGAGAAAACATCATAACCAGATAACAATGGCTCAGTCCACATGATTTTCTTTTGACTTAATAAACTGAAATATGAACAAATTACTTGTACTCCTCAGCCTTTTCTTCAAGTGAAGTCCAAGCCTTTGAAGAACTCTCTAAATTTAAGTTCAGACATAACAAAAAGGACACCTCAGAAAGACATTGTGTGGCCTTCATGTTCCCAAGCATTTATTCAGTTACTGGAAAATGAATTTAATTGCTGGGTTTGATGACTAGTCAATTAAAGAAGAAAATATGAAGGGCAAGATATAAGCAATCTCTAAGGGAATTTTTAAAAATCCAGGATGACTGGTGAATTACAGCCTTTCTGGTTAATTTTGCATCATGCCAAGTATTAAAAACTTCCCTTTTAGGAAGTTATAATTTCCTTTGCTCTTATGAACATTCTAATCAGGCCAGTCATTTACTCAAAGACACTGGGCACTGGTGAACTGGAGGAGGAGCAGGGAAGTAGATCTGTCTTTGATCTTTGAAGATGCATTTTGGTCCACAATGAACCACAACGCAAACCGCCAATCATGCTGCTGCTGTGCCATGAGGCACCAGTTGCCAGTTGCTCCTGCCCAAATGATATTCCCATGTTCTGTGGTGATTAGGGTTGCCATTTGTGTGTAAAAATACATTATATAAGTAATCAAGATGGCAGAATGGCAGTGCTTGAAAGTGCCTGAAGGTGGGGACTATGCCAAAGTTTCTGAGAATTCAGAGTTGTACATTACCTTTCTTTATCCTCACTGTGTATATCTAGGCAGAAAAATCATTGGAACCATGGTAACAAACACAGCTGCTGCATTGAGCTGTTGATTTTCTCTCACTGACTGGGCTGATTTGTTGAGACACAGTCTCTCCATGAAACAAGTCTACCCTCTGGATTTTAAAAAAATATTCCTTCCCCAGCATTATCCGTGATATAAGTGGCTATTTAAAATGCCTGTGTGAATGTTTGAAATAGCACGGCCCTTTTAATTGGGGAAAACTTTCACCCAGCAACTTCTCTAGGAGTCAGATGAGTGCTTACCTTCCCTCACCTGTCCCTGTGTTGCAAGCCTTCTCCTGGCCTCTACCAACCATTGAAAGGCTGGGAGGGGCAAAACAGGAAAAGGCAAGCTATGATAAGTGCTCATCCCGCTCCTAGGAAACTTTTCCACCTAACAAATTCTGCCTCCCAACTGAAGGGGCAATGCCATTTGGATGTTTTGTGAAAGATTTAAAACAGCATATTTCTGATTCTTGCAATAATCTAAATACAGAAATGGAACCTACCATAGGATACTTTATTGTGAATAAGGCACTTATTAGGATTTGAGGAACAAGCCGAAGTTCCATATTCTTTGCCCTTTCAAGAGTATAATGCTGCTGAAATATAAGTGAATTTATATACTGGAATTTGCACTATACGGTTGAATGCCAAGAAATAAGGATAAGCTTGACTAAAATCACACCTGGGATTATTCTCCCATGTTGTCTTGCTACAGTTCACTTGGTCCTCCTTTCTCTCTCTCTCTCCATCCATCCACCCACAAGTACATATAGCACATATATCAAAGCAGTATATGCTGGTCCACCTCACCCCGATTTTCTGCTAGCTGCCGATTGCGGGAGTTCTGCTGGATTAACCTTTTCATCTCCTCCAGCTCTGTGTGTTCCCTCAGGTGATGCCTTTTCAAATTCTCCACATGTTGCACCATCACCTCTGTGGCCCGGCTCATGCGTGCCTCCTGAAAGAACAGAAAGAAAGGAGAGCTAAAGCATCGGTCAGAGAAACGGTAGGGTAAAGGCAAAAGACAGCATCTTGGAAGAGCAACAGTTCGTTCCCACCTGTGGCAAAACAACTCTTCGTGAATTATCAAAATTTGACGCACTCGTGTGTGCCATACAAAAGTGTAACTATCACTGGATAAGGCTGGCTTTTGGCAGGAGGTTTTTATAACCACTATAACTGGTTGGCTGCCCTGGGAGGCAGTTTCCAAATGGTTCTATAGGATTGTGTCAGCTGCCTCTGGGGCATTCCAAGTCTTCATGCTAGAGCAGGCTCTGGGAGGCTATGCCTTTTGGGCCTGCTGTGTCTTCATGGGGCTGAGCACTGGAGCAGCCCCTAGTGTGAAACTTACAACTGGAAGCTGCTTAAAAGGAGACCCACCTTAAAATGGTCTCTATAGTATTCCTAGTGGTAGACCAGACCAGCCATCTGTGATACCTGGAAATTGGCCATTTCTGTGTGCTTGGTAAAAATACCTCTGAAGTTGGGCTGGGCTGGGCTGGACCATGCCAGAGAGGATGACCCCTGGCAGATGCTGTTGGGCATTGCTTTGGTCTAAACTGCTTGGTCCAGGCCAAGACAAGCATCCATAGCATGCGTTAATGCTTTTGACAATTTACCCTAGGATTTCGTAATTAATTCTGGTCTCTTTTCTTTTCTTGCTATTAAATGCCCTAGAATTTTGATGCAAGGCAGTATAAAAAATGAATTAGTAATAGTTACCACCATAACAAAATCAATCAATCAATAAATAAACCATGCACAAACAAGGGGGAAGGCAAGACACCTGTCATCGGAAGAAATGGCCCTGAAGCCTTTTAAAAGTGGTTCAGAGGAAACTTTTCAAAGGACAAAGTCCATAAAACAGCCTCGCCTCTGATAGGCATCATTGTCCCCCTAAAAAAGTTGCCCAAAGGCCTTTCTCTCCATTTCTGATTAGTGGAGAAGGGATCACTGGCAACCCTGCTGCTTCCCCCAGATGTTTTTTTATCTGTCTTACTCTGATGAAAAAGCCAAGGAAAGGGCTGGGATGAGATGAATGTGAAAGGAAAGTGACAGAATAGAACTTCTCCTCCTCATTCATACCCTCAGTGTTGCTGAAAATTGTTTCAGTTATAGTAATTTCTTATTATATTAGGTTTAGACTTGGCCTGGCTATGGTATTCTTCTCAGAAGTGAGACGCCTGGAAAAGGAACTATCTTGTGCACTCAGACAGAAGTCCTGAAACTGTTGCAAGATAATGCCACTGAACAGCCTGATTCATTTGTGAGTGGCTCTGTCCCTCTCCCACCTTTCAAGAAGACCTGAAAGGGGGAATCAGGAATAGTGCTGCCTCCAGACAAGGTGTAAAACCCACCAATATTCCCAGAGCTATGTTGGGATTGCCAGATGTGTTTGTGGCAATCCTAGCATAACCCTGCTATATTGGGGTGATATCTCACTTGTTTTTTTCCCACAATAGTAATACTGACTTACCTATCTGGGCTCTGCTCCCAAAAGCTGCAGTCTTGGAGATGGCTATCCTGCAGGTTCGGTGGCCCAAATTGATGACCCTGCATGAGCAGGGGTGGCGACTGTGCACTTCCGGATATTTCAGATTTCAGAATACCCAGATGTACATAGTGTGCCAATGGCAGGAACAAAGCATCTGGACAGGTAAGTCTGCTTGCTCCACACTGTTGCCCAGCCATCTGGACAATAAGCAATTATTCTGACATAAGTTTATTCCAGAGTATTACTTAATAGCAGGTTTCCAGCTGTTCTCTGGTGATGGCCTAAGATGAACTCAGGTGAGTGCTCACCTTGTCCTTAGAGCTGAGTTTCCTAGGTGTTGCACAGTCCCATGGAAGAGTCACATGGGTATCTCAGGTACTTCAAAAGCATTCAGGGAGGGATTTTGCCCATCCCTACCCTCAAATACAGAGAACATAAGAAGAGCCCTGCTGGATCAGGTTACAGTATTTAGTCCAGCATCCTGTCCCACACAGTGGCCCACCAATTGCTTCTGGGCATCTCAAGCAGAAGACAAGCACAAAACCTTCATCTGCTCTCAAATCCCAGCAAATGGCACTAGAGGCACCCAGCCTGTCTCCACAGCCTGGAGGATGTACCTAGGCAGCTATTCTAGTAGCCGTTGATACATCTGTCATCTGTGAATTTGTCCAGCTAGCTACCACCTCTTCTGGGAGTGAATTCCATAGACCCAATGACCCTCAGGGTAAAGAAATACTTCCCCTTGTCTGATCCTTATTGCTTCATCTGCAGCTTCCTTTGTATGTCTGGTTTACTTTATTTTGTTTCTATTAACTGAGCATGGAGTGTTAAGGGGAAAGCTGCTGGGAATCACTTTGAGTACCACGATGGAAGAAAGGAAATATTTATTTATTTACTTATATCCCACCCCATATCCAAAGATCTCTGAGGGGCTTACAATAAAAGACCCATATACAAACAAGACATTAAATACATACCCTGTTAAAACAGTATTAAGCAGCATAGTTAGTTAAAAGCTAAAGTACAATTAAAATAATGCTTGCGTGAATTAATGTCCACAGGCTTTAATAAAGAGCCTTTATATGTTTGTGTGTGTAGACAGATAGATTGAGTGCATTGAGAGAGGATTTTAAGCAGCACCAAAATTCTTTAGGCTCCAGATCATCACAAGTCTGTAACATGCATGCATTAATATAACCTGCCAATCAAGACCATAGGGAGATGCAGCAAGAGCAAATCAGGATCTGGGTGGACAAAAGGAAGGCTTTCATTCATGCTTTTGAACTACCTCCTATATCCTGTGATCATGATCTATGTATGGACACTCTTAAGACCTTATGGCAAAAAACACATTCACTTGATTTCTCCATTGCGTTCTAACAAGCATCAGCAAAACTCTTATGCGCTACAAATAGTCATAGGGGAATGCAATCATTTGCCTAACGTTCAGAAACTGACCTGATGGACAGCTCCCAATTTCTCTGCTGCAGTTGTTGCCCGCTCAACTGCTCTTGCCAGGACAGCAAGACTGCTTTGCAAGTGCTCGATCAGGTCTTTGTGCCTGGCATCCAGACAGGCCTGGTCAAGCTTCTGAAAACACAACACAAGAATTAGGAGATGGAAGAAGGTAAGCGAACCACCAGCTATACTACAATTAGAGTTATTCACTTTCTGAAAAAGGCAATCACAATAATTGCACACACTTGGCTCACACTCTCCACACCAGTGACATTACATAAAGGTACGTGTTGAGCTGATCTCAGCAGTATCATTATGAGCAATAGTTTGCATTCAGGATTCATGCCAGTAGATCAAATGCTGTATTTTGGATCCTCTGCAATAGTATGGGAGGCAGTGCTAGGGATATCAGAAGGAATCAGTGAAAATTCACCTCCATTATCACATATATCCGCACTAATAGTCAAACCCTCACGCAAACAAACTGAGCTCTATCATACATTAATTGGATGAAATTAGATCCAATATGGACATTAATAGTGGCCCCAGTTCTAACCCATTTTATGTCCATTCCTAACCCCCAACTCCATTTTAGTTCTCTGTGGAAAGGCACATTTATGATAGCAACATCAAGCAACCAAAGATTGAAGAAATGGTTTCCTTCACCTGTAGTGTTGCACAGCATTCTGTGAGTTCCTGTTGAATATTCTCTTCAGCTGTGTTCCTTGCTCGCTCTTCTACCTGCACTCGTTTCCTCAGCGTAAACATGTCACAGCGGAAGGCCAGAGACAAGTGCGCAAAAGCTGCCTACAGAGAAAGGGGACTGGTCCAACAAAGCACAGAACTGAGGAACCTCAATTAAAAAAATATTAAGTACTGAATTTTATGGATAAAATTCAACAGCATCATTTCATAGTCTTAATGTTTATGGGTGGATCTATAAGAGATGAAGGACCAGGTTAGAAAATGTCTCTCCTTTGTCAAAAGAAACATATGAACATACATGTGATAATTCTTAAAGGATCTGTACTGGGTTACCTATTCACTGCTGAGCCCAATTCAAGGTGTTGACACTAACATTTAAAACTCTAAACGGCTTTGGCCCTTGGTATCTGAAGGAGCGCCTTCTCCCATATAGACCTGCCCGTGCACTGAGATCTCAAGGAGAGGGCCTTCTTGTAGTTCCTTCTCTTGCAGAGCTAAAAGGCATAAGGACATACAGGAGGGCCTTTTCTGTGGTGGCCCCTAGACTTTGGAACAGCCTCCCTCTTGAGGTTCACCAGGTTCCTACGCTATATAGTTTTCAGCACCTGGTGAAAACGTAGCTTCCTCAGGGTGCTGACCTGTGAGGGAGGGAGGGGTGATATTTTTAATTATGTTTTATTATTTGATATGTTTTATTCTTATTGTAACCCACCCTGGGACCATTTGGTGAAGAGCAAGATATAAATTTATTAAATAAATAAATAACTTCTGTCCGTGTGTCTGTGGGCATACCTACATACAAAGTGCTTAACTTCCTTTGACAAGAAAATGTGAGATTCCTCTCTCCTACCCTTTCGTGCTCACACATTATGTTGTGGTGGTGTCTTTGTTTGGTTTTTTTTTATCTCTTTACTATTGACTGACAAGAAACTTTTCCCCCAAAATTTCCCTAGAAATCACTTTGAACTCCCACAACAGCCCCATATTTCAAAGAAGCATCTGTTAAAAGGCTGGACAATAAGGACTCCACATCTTTAATATTCAGGTCCTCTTCCGTGGAGGGTGGAAAGAGACAACAGAGAATGAGGGATCCATTTTGGTGGCACAACAATGCACATCGCTAAATCCTCCCCCCAGAACTATAAAGGCTAGGAACTTTCTTTCCTGAGGCACCCCAGACCAGCTCCAAAGCTGACATGAGCTTCAGAGCGAGAGTGTAGCCTGACATAGAACAGGCCATCACAATGCAAATGGGCTTGTTGCAGGCCAGGAGCAATCTGTCCCACCTTGGGGCAGATTGCTCATTTTGGTACAGGGTGCCCAGCCTATACCAGAATAGTGCAGATGAGTGCAAAGATCAGGTAAATGCAAAGATCAAACTCCAGGAGCTGGTTATCAACAGAGACTGCCACCCCCAGTCTAACCTTAACAAAGCAGTGCATGGCACAATTTACAGCAGTTGCCACCAAAAAAAAAAAACAGCTCTTGTACCATGTGATTCAAGTGGATGAAGTACTGGATCCATGGACTAGCAGTGTCTTTAGGGCCTCAGAACAGAGAATTGCCAACGGTGTGATTCTTTTGTTTTGCACCCCAGCAGATGGTAGTTTTGTTAACTTTATTTCCCATTGGCTCAACTATACTGAATTTACAGTTTTCAAGGGTTTTAGAGTTTTTAGGAACCTGGCTCCCAGCACTCCATAGGGACAACTGTAATCAGCCAAACACAGATTTCATTTGTTATTCTTGGGTGGTCCTGAGGCTGTGTTCAGATGGGGCAGTGGAAGCAACAGCAGACCATCACTGAAACAACAGTCTACCTCATAGCAGGTTGTCATACCACGCTGATGCTGGAGCTGCACCATGTGGTCTTTGACAGCACTGTGGCACGTTTATGGCTGTAGATACATCTGGCTATCCCATCACTGTGCCACCAAATTGGCACAGTTGGGAAAAGTGCTGCCCAAGCTCTTGGAGGGTACTTTCCACACTGTTCTTCTGACAGTTTTTATGCATCTCTGGAATAGTGTGTGGCCAGCAGGTGTTGGACAGCGTTTGACTTCAGTGACTCAAGAGGAGATGCCTGCCAGATTGTTCACGTCATCCAAACACAACCCAAGCTGTGTATCATAAAAGGAACTTTCCAGAAAAGATGAGGCTTATATTGAGGGTTGCAAACTAATCCACAACTGCGTTCTTCTTCATTATATATTGCCTAATAAGGTCTTTAGAGAATGATCAAAATACAGCAGAAGCTAACAGTATTCTGGTGCACAGAAATCTATCAGTCTTGCATCCCAGCATGTAGGTCAACAAGATTTAGGTGTTAACTTTTCCACAAAAGGAAAAAGGACTAGAGCAGACTACTCACAGCACAATAGGCAGCTTACGCACTGCTAGCCATGGTGCACAAAGCAGAGAAAGCAATTCAGGCCAGAAACAGGACATAGCAGCCTAGAGAGCACTGTCTGCTGTCTGTAAGACAGTTGCCTGTCCCAGGCTGCATCCAGGTGGAGGGGAATATAGTACCATTAATGTCCTGCTATGGTGAGGGTTGTCTCACATATTGTAGGCAACCCCACCATTACCCCTGCTCCCCTCCCCGCAAAAGCCCTTTTTACTACAGCTGGTAAACCTAGTGCTCATAGCAGGTTTTCCAGCAATAGCACTTTTTAGTCTCCCCATTTCACTTCTGGAAGGACCTGCCATCAGACCTGTGTCCAGGGCATGAGTGTGGAGCTGATACAGGCATCCATGCATGTGTGGAAGTGACAGATAATGGTGGGGTATCAACATTTCCTCTTGCTAGTGGGTTATTCAGCCTGCTGACTGGAGGTGGCCCCAGTCTACATTTGGAGCTGGGGAACTTTCACTCTGAAGTTCCATGCCAGAGGAAGTTCTGTGGCACTGGAACATTTCTGGAGCTTGTAAAAAAAGTATCCAGGCACAATGTCTCCTGGCTGCTGCTCCCTATCTGCATGGGAGTGGTTGGAACAGAACCCAGGCTCTAGTCCATGCTAGTCCACAGCAGGCCCCAAGTGAGACCTGTCAGGGTGCTTCTGCACTGGCCCTTTAACACCAATTAAGCACACATCTGGCGTGGCTAATCCGCACACGCAGGGTAGATGCGGATCTACCCCGTAAATCCGGATCTACCGGGGATCCGGATTCAGTAAAACCGGCTCCTCTGGAAGCTGGTTTTACTAAATCTGGGTGCAGTACATCCGGATTTATTAGCCCCTGTGCGGAAGCACCCTCAGAGTCTACAATAGCATGTGGACAACAGATCCCTATCCTGAGATATATTCCAGAATATGGCCAAGTGCAAACAGGCCCTAAGTGTGAGAACACTCAGGAGACCACTTTAAAGTGGTCTTCCACTGGAGCACTTCCAGGAACAGTTTTCACACCCAAAAGGGTTCCAGTTAGAGGCCTGCCTGCCTCTGGCATGTAGACACGGAAGTCCATGGAGGCAGCTGCCATAAAGTCTTGAATCACAGGATAACCGACAATTATTACCATTAGTTGTTTATCTAACAGTTGATCTGTGCATATTTTATGGAACATCTCTAAAGTCTGCATCAAAGAGAAAGAGCTTCCATCAAGCTGGGGAAGGCAGCACTCACCTCCACATCCTGCTCTGTCAATGCTACCCTGCAAAGGAAGAATGTAAAGAGCAATGAGGGACAATGTGCTATATCAGCTTCCACCAATCTGCAGTCCTTGCTGTGTTTTAGGCTACAGCTCTAAGAAGGGCCCTGCTAGCTATCAAACCCACAGTCCTTCCAGTTTGGTTACCAGTCCTCTTCACAGGGAAGCCCATGAGCAAGACAGAACACAATAGCACCCTCCTTATTCATAGTCCTCTGGTCTTGCTGGTAGCACTCCGTGCATGCTCAGAGGCATAAGTGTAACAAAGAGCTTTTGAACTAAAACGGCATTAAAAAACAAGTTCATTCTCCTAGTGGGAAGGTGTTTTCATAATCATAGGCAAAGTGAATAAAGATTACTTGCAGTAGTGAATTTTCAGGACTAATAAAGGCAAATAACCCTGTCTTCCATAAATTTGTCAGGCCCAGTTTTGAAGCCATATGGCCAGAATAATACTGCATGATTTTATGTTTTGTGAATAAATATATCCTTTTCACCTGGTGAATCTTCCAAAATTTGACTGTACTGGATGGCTCTGCAGTCTAGTATTTTGCAAGAAGGAAAAAACAAGTTCTCCCTATTATGCGTCTCTAATAGGTTTCCCATTGCTTTTTTTTTTCTAAACAACCCCCTTCGTAACTTTTTGCCACAGGAATACAGTACTACTGCAGCCCCTTGATTCTTTTCATTCCTAAATAGTTACAATGTTCTTTTTGAGATGGGTGAGCTTTTTTGTCATAAATAAAACAAAAAAAGACTGCCAATAAATGAGATAAAAAGAATCTCTGACATACTGTATCTTTGATTCTGCTGCTTATAAAACCTACGAGGGAAAATACACATGGGAAGAATTCTGATCAGAAAAGAGGACAGAGGTGTTCCAGCGCCACCACTAGCTGTAAGCATATAAGGGCCTGCTGCACTCTGGTAATAACATGACAAAATCCACCTTGGATCCAGGTTGATACTAAACCTGATATAGCAATTTACTTCCTCCTGAAACAAAAGTCATTTTATATTACCCTTGTGGATTTTACAGATCCCTTTCTGTCCAAAAGAAACACAAATATGTATGAAAGTTTCCTACCTATGGAGCCCCAGTCTTTGCAGCACAGAAAATTCTGTTAGTGAAGTAGTCAGCGAGTCTTCAGAAGGATCTATGTCTAGGAAAAATGAATAAATAAATAACAAATCAGAGGATAAATTGGAGCCTGACAAAGGCACCAGATAATTTCTGGTTGCCTCTGTGAGTTTTTTTCATTTCTGACTGGAACAGCCAAGGCATGGTGAGCCCACTCTCAATTGCATGTTATCATATTTTTTACTCTAGATTTACAGAATGCCAGCTACTGTGAACTGATGCCAAGTCTTCATAGTTAAGAACATTTTAGCTAAAATCAAAAGGGACATTTGAATCTAGTTTTTGCCATTCAGGGGAGAACTTACCAATTATCAAAGCAGAACACAAATAATGAAAATGCAATGAAAATAGTGAAGAAAACTATATACCCAAGGTACTGAGAGATTTTTTAAGTTAATAAGTTGTTGGAAAATCTAAATCCCCCTACAGGAAGCAGAACAGGAGACAAAGACCCTTTCTAAACTAGGCCTTATTTCAGTGTATGGCCTTTTTTGAACTGGCTCTTATTCTGGATTATATTTTGGACAAGGGGCCTGCCATCCACATGCTAGTGCAGATGACCACAGACCCCACATGGAGCCGTCTGTATTCTGCACCCACATCCAGACGGCAGTTCCCTCCTTAACAATCTGCTGTAGCAGATAAAAGTGAAACCCATCAGGCTTTTATCCCCTTTTCATCAAAAAGGTTTTTGGGGTAAATGCAGGCAGGGGTAGCAATCGCCTTCCAGAGCAGGGAGGGGCCGAGTAGCATGGGTGGTGATGGGATGGACTACACAGATCATAGGAAAATGGAAAGGTGTGGCTGAGATTTGCACTTAACGTGTACTTAACGCCTTCTCCCATACTGACCTGTCCACGCCTTGAGATCTGGAGGCAAGGCCCTCCTGGTTGTTCCACAACCCTCAATAGTGAGGCGGGTGGGCACCTGGGAAATGGCCTTTTCGGCAATGGCCCGCAGGTTATGGAGTAGTCTCCCCCTCGAGGTGTGTCACTCTTCTTTGTATATGTTTAGGAAGGCGGTAAAGACCCACCTCTTTGCCCTGGCCTTTGGCTAATGTGCCATTTGTCCGCCCCGCCCCCCCACTGTAGCTATTAGTATTTTAATACTGAGAATACTTTTTTTAAAATATGCTGAATTTTTCATTTGTTTGTCTGCTTGTTTGCTTTTAAGTGTTTATATGGATTTTATTGTTTTAACCTGCTGTTTTGAAACTTGTAACCCACCCTGGGGTATAGGGCTGGATATAAATATAAATAAATAGTATATATGCTCTGGTTGGGTACGGACTTTTTAGCAGACTCAGTACCACTTCTGATTTAAATTGATTCTTCAGACTCATGAGTAAGCTCGCCTGAAGATTCATTCACAAACCTTCATTGCTCTCACCACTGTCTTCAAAGTGCACAGCAAGTTCTCTGCCCCCAGCACTATCCTTCTTTGTCTGTTCTCGAGCTCTCACAGTACAAGGCTAGAAAGAGAGAACAACAGCTACATTCACTGTAGTATAGACGCACAACTCTCAAGTATGAATTAGATTCTCTTAGAGATATAAGGAGTGCTAGGATAAAACTCCCAACATCATACAGTGGACAGGAGTGTAGTGAACAGCAGAGCTAAGAAAAAAGATCTCCTTCCATAATAAGTAGTTTGGGATATCCCTTCCTGGACCTAACTTGCTATGGTTCAACAGGGTAGACTTCCATGGACAAGGGAATGAGAGAAAGGAAGGCCATGGGTATGTCTAAAGGTGGGTAATTGGTCCCACGGTATGTAATAGTTACGTCCCATGTTACTGCAGCCAAAACCCTAATAGAAGATGGTTTTAATGCCATTAATGCATGGAAACAACATTGGATAGACAGTTGCCCTCCACAATGCCCTGCATTTCAGAAAAAAACACCTGGATTCGATCAGCCCTGTTCAATATGGACAACTATAAATTGCATATGCACAGGACATGGTAGATGTGCAGAATAACTCCATCCCCAATATGTGACCGTGGGGTGGAAAGACAAACAATACCATGGAAGAATGTCAAAATTGAGCATATAGTGGGGCATTTTGTGAGTTCCTGATAGTGACAAAGGGCACAATGGACTATGTCTGTGATTTAGTTATAAGTCTGAACTTACCATGTGACCTTTACTGACTTTTCCTGTTTTCTATCGTGTGTTAGCTGCTTTCTTAATGTATAACAATGAGATTTTGGCATATGCTAAATAAAAATCCCAAAAAGCAATATAGGCATACCACCACAGGATGGAGGAGGGATGCTCTAATAATGAAAAACCAAGGTGAATAGGTGTGTCTAAGCCAGGTGCCAAAAGATATATAATGATTACGGAGATACTACCAAGAAGGTCACTGGTGTAGCTAAGCAAATTAAGGCTGTGAAAACTGGAAACTATTTGGAACTGTGTTTTAAGACTAGCAAGGTACTTGAGGTTCTGAGGAAAAACTGACTTGAGAAAAGATGCAGATTTACCCACAAGATCTCCTTTTAACATTAAGAAAATAAACATGGAACAGCCATAGAACAGCCAAATTAAGATTCCAAAGAGTTCTATAAAGTAGAAAAAGAGGACAGGACATTTCCCTTTAACATTTGTCAAAAGAGGGAATTCCAGTAGTTGTTACTAGCAATGCAGAATTTTCTCCCACTAAAGATGGAATAATCCTCTCCCTCACGCCACATGGAAGTCCTACTTTAGCATAGAAAAGGATGCAAAACAGAAGAGACAGAAGATAATGCAGGAAGAACAGAGCTGCTCATCAGTTCCTCCTGCCCTAATAGTGTTGTTACATAAGCTCATTGAAGAACACAGTTTTGCTCATATGAAACATCTGTAATTTTGATTATATCATACATTGTTTTGTGAGGTATCATAACAATAAAAAAATCATTAAAAAAATAAATTCCTCAGCCCGTCCATTCTCTGTTAGTCACAAATGAGATTTCAAATCAATAAAGTCACCATAGCTCTACTTGCCTTTGAGTTTTCAGGGGTTTCATCCACATTCCTTTCTGTGTCTTCTTCTGAACTAGGCATCTTCCCTAAGGCGTCAAATGCAAGGAGAGAAATAGCAGGACTGAATACATTTTAGGAAGAAATATTTCCTGGTCAACTCAAAACCAGAAGCTAGCGGTAGAAGTAATCCCCTAGTTCACTGGTAAGTAGAGAGTTAATCTTAATTTGAAATCTGACCAGGGCTTGAACAATAGCCATCAAAGAACAGACATGTAATTTGTTTTTTATTATTTGCATTTGTATACCACTCTTCACTCTGAGGTCCCAGCGTGGTTTACATAAGAAACAACACAATTGCTGAAAGTGTAAGCACATTCACTTCTGGGATCAGGCCACTGGTGGGAGCTGACTGAGGATCTTCCCACTTGCTCTTTCTCCTCAACTCCTTTTCCTCCCTGAGGCAAGGTGGCTCTTTTGATGACAGTTGAGGGTGGGAGGAGCTGATGTAGGATTCTCCTAGCTTCCTCTTTCTCCTCTGGCTCTTTAAAACAGATAGGCCCAATCCTCACAATATGAGTTGCAGATCCATCAAAAATTAGGCCCTGTCTCCATGGCTTTAGTAGGAGACGCCCTCCATGCCACGCTACCAGGCACTTCCCTGTGTCCTCTTTTGGCACAAGAAGAAACCTGGTAATGCCAAGCAAGAAGGTTGTGTCTAAGAGGTGCTGTTCAGAGCATGGCACCAAATTCACACGGGCAGCAAGCCTTCTGACTGGAGCAACAAGTACAAGGAGTTAGGTGTAGAAGGGTTGCATTTCAAAAGGTCAGCTGATAGTACCCTTATCAGGTTAAGGATGCAAACATGGTAAACTTGATCAAAAATGAAAACCCTGCCAGCCACCAAGATTCACAGTTACCCCCCCCCCAAATCACCTGAGCTCATGTGCTATGAAAGAAAGGTGCAGAGACAATCACTCCTTCTTCCCCTTCCCTTACCTGCATCAAAAGACTGTGTTACTCCAGCCGGCTCTTCCTGCCGCATCACTGGCACTTTGCTGAAAGGATAAACAGACTTGATTAATGACCAGAGAGTTCCACCAGCATAGAAGGGAACACCATTCCCCAAGCAGGCAAATGCTCATCTCTCTGATCTCCCAGTCACAGGTGTTAAATTCCTGTGAGAACTGCCATACCAGGAGAGTGAGCCTTGAACATCTGCAAGTACAGTATGCATCTTAGCAGAACTTACATCATTACGAACACCTTCTGCAGCATGACTTGGCTCTGTGGGTACAGCAAGAACGGCTCTACCCATCTCTACTAATCTCTTCTTCCCCCCACCCACCCCCAAAGCTTCACCTACTTCATAGGAAGGATGGCTGTGACGATTCAGCAACCTTACCTCTGCAGTACCACTCCATTCTCCATGTTGGACCAGGCGGCTGGCAGCCAATGCTGCAGAGTCCTTGCTGTGACCTCTCCCTCCCTGGTGAACTGGACAGAGAAGCTCCCTGGAAAGGCATTTCCCCAAAAAGCCGTGAGTCACAACCCCTTGGCAAGGTTTGCCTTCTTCACATTTCAACTGCATTGACAAATGGGCCTTGTGGAGTCTCCTAGTGTCTTTGCTAACCAGGGAGGTATGAAAATGAGTTCCAGATAGAGAACGGGGGCCATCTACCGGGAAGGCTTTAATATTTCAGCCTCAGCCTTAAAGGCCACAAATTAGAATGGTGGAAAAGATGTCAAGCTTGACTCACACACATATAATAGGTCCACTTCTTTTAATAATGTCAAAACCTGACAAGGAAAAAATAATAAATAGCTCTATTTTGGCATGCTTCCTATTCAATATGGCTTACTATGCTGAAACAGGACACTTATCTGGAAACTGGAATCACTTGGATGCCACTGTCTATGAATCTTGTCTGCCTAAGGCAGGAATAACCTATAGTTTTCTGAATATTGCTGGGCACCAGTTTGCTTCAGCCACAGCCAGCAAGATCAATGGTTAGAGATTGAGTCGCAGAGCTACGCAAGACGGCAGCAGCCTACTGCAAGTATTACACTTCAAACTATATTTGAATGCTCAAATGAGCCATGTTTTTCTGAAACAAAACTGCACCTATATAAAACTTGACAAATCATATACAGTAACAAAGCAGAAATGAATGGACTTGACATCTACCCAAATATCAGCCAAAAGCAGGTATGGTGACTTTACTGAACCTTTATCACCCCAACCATTGCCAATCATCAATGGCTGCCGGTCATAGATGATTTTATGAACTTCTGCTGTCCTTCTGCTGGGGAAGATGAGTGGGGAGAGTGTTAAATGGGCGCATGCCCCACTTGTGAGCTTCCCATAGGTACCTAGTTGGCCACTGGTGAGAACAGACTGCTGGACTAGATGGCCCATTGATCTCATCCACTGTGACTGAGATTTTGCTCAGTCTCCTGGACATTGTTTATTCTTCCAAGGGAGAAATTATGACCTGACATTACTTCCAGTAGCATGTACTATCATGTCTAGATATAGTCTGCATAGAGTCCACAATAACTAGTCCAAATTTAATTCAGGACTGGGATATGAGTTTTTTAAAGCTTGCGAGTCCAAAAACTGCTATGCAGGCCAGTTTATTTACAAATCACATTTTCCACAGATACACTTAAATGCAATTTAAATATACCAGTACACAAGCAATGAGATCTAATAAAATTATAGAGTCTTCTCTTAACAATGCATGTCATGAACATTCAGTTATTAACAATTCAGATACAATTCATTCCATAGCAGCTGCTCCACACTTGCACATACTTTTGGATCCCTGCAAATGTGGGAGGAATAGTAAGGTAATTTTTACATCTTCCCATGTTTGTGAAATGTGAACTTCTAGTAGCAGGACAACAAATCAGTGCAAAGGGTTAAGGAATAATGATACATTCTGGCTAAGTAATATCAGAGTTCAGCTAGGGCTAATACATGGATTGATTACAGGAAACAGAGCAGATTATTTATTTAGTCTACTGCCTTTTATCTACTGCCTTTTATCAAAAGGCCCCAGGGTGGATCACAGTGATAAAAAAAGTAAAATATATACAGTATTCTTAAAACACACTTAAAATATAACTCGGCCTCCCTCCCGGGCAGCTCAAAACCCAGACAAAGCTCTGGGTATAGGGCAGGATAAACAAACATATATCAGAGGCCTAGGGAAGGGGAATATTTTAACCACTCACTGGAGCCCAATTCCCACTAGGACTTTTTTGAGAGTCGAAAACAGTTTCAAAACACTCTGTCCGGACTCAAAAGTGCCATTCCGCAGTAAAAACAGGAGCAAATGGCAAAAAAACAAATTAAATGAAATACCCCTTTAAACAAGTCTCGCTCCCATTTTTTTAATAAAATGCTTTATGGGGCGTTCCCACCTGAATAGAGTGTTTTGAAACCGTGTCCGCCAGCCCGCCCGCCAGCCCACCGCGGCCTTGCCTAGGCACTTGCCTGTCCGCCTGGCAGCCTGCCCTTCCATCCCACCATTGCGGCTGCTGCCAGCCACTGCTGCCACCGTGTTCACTGACTCGGCTTCCCACCATGCCACTGTAGTGCTCCCAAGGTGTAGGGAGAAGGACTGGAACACAGTGAGCGAGCTCCCCCTTCCCTTTCGGTCACTGCTGTTGCTGCACTGCCATACTCCCCTGTAAAGCGGAATTAACAAAAACAAATGGGAACGCCCATAATGCGTGTTCACTTCCGTTTTCATTAATTCCGCTTTGTCTAAGCCAAATGGGAATTCACCCTGGAAGTCATAGAGGGAGGCTGTTCTGGAGCATGTGCCTTTTCTGAATTGAAGAATATCTGTAGAAAAAGGATGGGGACTCAGGCCATTTATGCACTAGATCTTATGCCAGATTATATCTCAGACTAGAGACCCACCATCTTCCTGCTGGTGCAGACTACAGTAGACCTTGCCCTGACCCTGCCATAGTCTGTATGCCTAGACCTGCATGTGGATAATGGGTCCCAATTCTGAGATATAATTTGGAACAAGGGCCAATGCAGAAAGGGCCAGTTTGTGAGCTATTGGATGTCATAGAGTTTTGCCTTTGTTTTCTGTTTCAGAATGCCCAGAAGCAATTGGTGGACCACTGTGCGAGATGGGATGCTGGACTAGATGAGTTGTGTTCCAATCCAGCAGGCCTCCTATGTTCTTATGAATGAATTCAGGGAACCCCACTTTCCCCCTGTGGGACAGTCACTCCTGGTGGAGAGGTACAGGAAGGAAACATACAAGAACTCCTGCTGGTTCAAACTCCAGAATCCAGTTAATGAAGAAGGTAATAGAAGTTTATTACAAAACACACACATAAACACACAATCCTAGCATCATGCCACTGTTTACAATTCCCATTTGTTGGAATTCAAGGTATCTCTGATACTAAAGATAAACACCATCTTGTTGACTAGCCATTAATAGATTCCATGAGATAGAAGGCAGAAAATAGAAAGACCAGATCAGATGGTAGTTAAAAGTTGGGAGGTACTAATGTGGACTAAGGAGAAAAAATTCCGTTTTTTTAAAAAGAGTACTGTTCTGATACATTTATTACTATTCTCATTCCACTTTTCCCTTTAAAACCCAGTTTAATAACTGATAAATATGAAGTGTGACAGAGGCAATTAGTGAACAAGAGATAATCAAGTAAATATTTGTCCAGATCCATAGCATGACGCAGTCATTTGAACTTGTTCTTTCACTAGAATGCATAAATGTGTTACGAATATGTTAGTAAGGCTGAGTGCCGCAGCTGGCAGGGTGAGATCTAAGCTAAATAAAATCCCCTCTGAGCCATGTAATCACAAAAAGAGCAAGCCATATAAGAGCAATTACATCCCAAAAGTAATCCTTCCTATAAAAATGCTAGCTAAATACAAGCCTCCATGTTCTGCTAAATATTTTCATTTGAGTGGTTAAAATTGTCTCCGGGGTCATACAGTGGAAATACTGTGCACTCCTTATGATACTCTGTGCTACTACTAACAATTCTTTCCACGCAAAGAGGACAGCTACTGGCTTATCTCACCTTCAGGACAATCTTCCTTTTGAGGTGGGAACGAGTATGTGGCAGAAAGGCAAAGAAGCAGGCAGGAAACTAAGGAGGAGATTTCCGAGCTGCAGCCACACCATTATGGCCACATTCTTTGCTTCTAAGAGCACCTGTTTATGACAGACGGTTTCTCACGCACCTTAAAAGCAATGGAGGCACCGTCTCCTAATCCTATCCCAGGGAAAGCAACTCTAATCCAAGCCAAGGATATAGAGCTCAGATAGACGCAGGGATTGGATGACTTAGAAACTATTTTAGCTCCTTTTCCACCTATGAGCCCTTAGGCACTTTGAACCCCAAGGCTGCGATCAGACTCAGCAAAAAAAAAAAAAGCATCTCTGAGGTGCCCCTGAGGCAGCTTACAGGTGGCATAGAGTCTGCTCCTTCCCATCTCGTGGACATTTCCTGCTGGAAAGGGAGGATTATAGAAAGCCTGGGGAAATGGGGGCCGCACACTGGCTGTGTTCAGATATGACAAAAGGTACACCTCAGAGGTGCCTCACAGACAGTAGTCAGCACCCCTCTCTGAGCTGTCTTTTCTGGCACGGAATGGTTAGGAGAGGAAGGAAGAACAGACTTGTGCGTGAACAAACCCACCTCAAAGCCACCTCCAATGCACCCCTATTGGTGTGTCTGAACACAACCACCAGAATTAAGTTTTGAAGCCTAGATGTTAAAAAAGGGATGAAGTCTTATCTTATTCTTTTGCCACATCATAGCATACTTCTGATACATTCTGCTGCTTCTCCCCTGCATCTCATCTCAAATCTCGCTCTAGCATGGGGGTCTTCACCTGCAGCTTTCCAGATCTTCCTGGGCTACAGTTCCCAGCATTCCAATACTGGGAGCAAAATGCTGGGAGCTGTACTCCAGGAACAACATGGAGCAGAACTAGATAGCAGGATTTGGGGAGAGGATGCAATGATTCAAAGGAGGACAAAGAAAGGAATCTTACAGAAATTTTAAAAAATTATTTTTCACTATATTTTTTGTTTAATTCGTCACCTCTCACCACATCTTCTAGACAACTTCCAATGTAACTGCTGTTAGTTCTACAGGGTTTGACTAAAAATGCAAAATGTGAAAGTGCACTGCATCAAAACACTAAAAAAGTAATCACAGCAGTAGTGGGAACAACCTCCTCTACCAGCATAAATACAACTGCCTCTAAAATTGCTCAGACAAAACCCAAATCCAAATGTAAAATCAAAGGACCTACCTGAGCAGAGATGTGCAGTGCTGCTGACCTGCAAAAAAAATCTAGGAAAGGGCACAGTAGGAACTCCCTTCACTGAGGGATTTCCTGAGCCGTGGCCATGAGCAGCATGGAATTGAAAGGAGACATGAAAGCCAGTCTGTTGTGTTCTTGAACAAAGTGATAGACTGCGACGCAGTGTCCTGCTACCCTCTTGGAAGCAGACCTCCTCTTGCCAAGTTTTTTGGAATGTGCTTCTGCTGTGGTTTGAGAAGCCCCTTGTTTATGAACCAAAGAGCTGCCGTCTTGTAAACACTGCATGCTTCTCATGCTTCAGTAGTTTCTAACCTTATACTAGTGAAGATGTTTTAAACCTAAACAAAAAAAGCTTTCTTCAATCCTGTTGCATCATCTTAGACAAAGAAAGGCAGAGGTATAGTGCTTTGAGACTGTAGATGTGGAGTGTCTTTCCCGAGAGGGCAAAGTGGATAATTTTACTTATTTCACAATATGGCAGCAACCAGCATCCCAGCCGTGACTGCAAATGCCCAGTCATGTTCAGGTATACCTGCCTAAGCCAGTCACCATAGCTGTCTCTGGTATGGCCTTGTATCTGAGTAAGTAGAATAGTGCAAAGTTCAGAATGGTGATCAAATTAGGTGGGACCAAAAGGAATGACTTCATCTAACTCCAGAAAGCAGATCAGCATCTATGTATCTGTAGTATCCCAGGAAGGTTAAAACCAAAGTATGGAAGGGAGATTTCTAGTACGCTTGCTAGCCCAATAAACCAGCCAATGTAAAATTGCCCCTAGCCTCACCCATTTGACTATCTTCCAAAGTTCCACCTATTCTTGCAAGATAAGCATGTATAATTTAAGAACAAAACACATCTGGAAATACAATGTGTCGTTGCTTAAGACATCCATTAACAAGTGCTACAATCATAACCTGGAAACAAAGACCATGGAACATAAAGGCCGCATCCCCATTACAAGCTTATTTCGGTTTCAAACCGTTTTCAATCCTCGCATACCCCACGTCAGTTTGGCTTAACACACTTTCCGTGTGTTAAATCGCCCCAAAGCGTTTTAAATGTTAACCCTCATTTCAACAGGCCTCACTCCGGATTGTGCGCTTGATACGTGTTACATTTTTTACTGTGGGGACCCTACCATTTTAAGGGATGAGAATCCATGTTTAGGGTTTCCCTCTCCCAATAGCTTGCTTCCAAAGACAGTGATTTCAGGGTAAAAATCCAACCTTCACAGCAGCAGCTACACTGTAGCAATCCAGGCACTTCATACCTGATAACAATGTTGCAATTTTGCACAATTCTAGCTCTTTGGAGTTCTGACCTTTAAAGGGGAAAGGAAAGCAGGGCAGGTTTTGGGAGACGTGTATGTTTAAAGCCCCCTTGCTTTTGTTGCCACTGCTGCTGTGTGCCCTGGGCAATGGGGAGAATCCCTGGCTGCACGCTTCCGGTTTTCCTCCATCCAGGCAAGTGGCAGCCGCCCAGCCAGGCTCGGTGAAGGGGTCCGTTATGGGTGGCGCATTCACGCCAGGAGGAAGAGGGCAGGGCAGCCCCGAAAAGCAGCTTTTAGAAAGTAGCCACTTGAGTCCGCCCTTGAGTCACGTACGCCACATAGGATCCTCAGAATCCAGATCAAACGCGATTAAGCTGAAAGTAATGGGAACAGGCAAATTCCGTTTGCATCTGGTTCTATTATTTTGGTTTAGGGAAACTGGATTAAGCTTGTAATGGGGATGCGGCCAAAGTGAGACTCATTTCCAAGCATACATAGTAGTTAGTAAGCTCCAGTACCATAGTGAACTTTGAATAATGTGCTTTCTATAGATGAATCATGGCTAGCACCACGAGAATTCTTATGCAGCTATTTGATCAGCTTGACCCAGAGGGTTATAGGCAGTCCTGCTTTCTGTCCTTTCTTTTTCTTCTCAGCTCTCAATTGCAACCATAATACAACTAGTCTTCGGGTATGGGGGCAGGATAGAAATGGAAATAAATAAACAAATAAATAAGTTTCTCCTTCTGTCCTCTTCAGCCCTTCTACAAATCAGCTTTGTTGCTTCTGATCAGGCTTAAGCTACAGTGATGTTTGTGCATAAGGGTATTAAGTGCTAAGTTGTATGTTGAGCTTTCTTGCACCCTTGATGATAGATGTAAAAGATTATACAAAATCAAATGTGAATGTACTCCAAAAAACTAAGAAGTCTGGCTTTTCAGAGAATATACAGATGATTTCTAAAACTTAGTCCCTTGCAGCACACTGTTATGAAAACTAACCTTCCCAAACTTATTCATCAATTCAGGTTTGGCCATAATAAAACTATCATAAAACACAGCATTGATAGAAGAATGTGGGCAACTATACATGTTTCTTCTATATATACCAGGAATGCAGAAATAGCCTCTTAACTGCTTATCTTCTTGGTTATTTTAAGCAAGGTTAAATTAGCTCCAAATGGTGGCTGCTTCTACAGCAAACTATTCCTCAAAGGCTTTGTTTCAAGACAGAAAAAGAAATATTCTTATAAACACTGTTTCCCACTTCACACAGTGCTTCTGAGTATATGAAATATAACAGATCTTTCCTCTGAAAGCAGCAGATGGCACTGACTGCTAACCTCAAGTGTACAATTTTCCCCCTAGGTAATCTATTTAAGGTGATTATACTTCAAATCATGCGGCACCCGGCAGCAGTTCTAATTGAAGCCACACTTGACAAAACGCAATGTTCCATGTTTCTTCCAGCCTCTTCTTGAAATCTAATTTGGCAAAAGACTTCCTGACAACAGAAATAATTTGAGAATTCCTATCAGTAATTCAATGGGATAATTATCTGATGCCCAGTGTTGAATTTGACTATATTAGATTACATTTTCAGAGACATAGGGTGTTTTTCCACTGCAGCCCTTAGATCTGGATCTAAGAAGATCCGGATCTAAGGAATGGGTACATTTCTTAATCTGGATCTAGTAGATCTGGATTAAGGGAAGTACCCAATGTGTTTCCACAGGAGGTGTAGCACCCATTAGAAATGGGTGCTAACACCCCTGCTGTGGAAACAGCTTTGCACCCATCTGGGGAATCTGGATTGACCCACAAGGGGTCAGTCCATTACCCCAGGTGTTTTGGGGGGCGGGGGGGCAGTCTTCGAAGCAACTTCGAAGTGATTTTGAAGTCAATTTCGAAGTGACTTCAAAGTCAACTTTGAAGCCAATGTTGGGGGGGGGGTCCCAGAGGTGCATCCCCTCCCCCTAGCCTCCTTTGGACCCCATTGCCTGTTTCCAGTGGAAACAGGCTCCCTTTAATCCAGATTTTCTGGCAGAAGACCCCATTAATGGGGTCTACAGAAAATCCAGATTAAAGGCCCAAAAGACCTGGATTTCCCAAACGGCAGTGGAAACAATTGGGTTCAAAATGGGTGCCGTAGTGGAAATGGGATCATCTGGCTCACAACCAATAGGTACAAAAATGGGTACAATTGACAGTGGAAAAACACCCAGTTTAGAGATTTTCTGTGAGACCTTTTCTGCACTGAGCCTTATTTTGGATTACATCCCAGAATAGGTATCTGATCCATATGTTGGTGCCCAGTATGGCAAGCCCCAGCTGCAGATTTTAGGCCCCTATTCCAAGATATGTGGAATAAGGCCCAGTCCAGAAAGGGCCTGAAACTAAAAAAAAATCTGTATTTGGTGGTTTAATATTGTTTACAATACTTGACACTGGAAATGAATCTATCATTTCTAAAACTTGCCACCAGCACACGGTGCATATTAAGTGCTCACCCCACCCTGGTTATTTTTCTTAATGCTGCTTACTATACCTCATTTATGAAGGTGCATTCACGGCATCCCCAGTCTGCCAACATTCTCATCTAATGGTCCACTGTTTTGTCGAGACACAAGCTAGCTTCTAAGAGAACCAGCAATGGCAGGCCACTCATGACAAATCTCACAATAATCTACACAACAGACCTACAGCTGCCATTGTCTTCATGCACAATCCCTCATCAGCATGTCAATTTATAGGCCCTTGGGCTGTGAAATAAATGCGTAGAAAGAATCCTACTGAAAGGGAGCCCTATGAAGTGAGGTAGAAAATGGCTAGCAGGTCAGTTATGACAAATCTCAGACCTTTTTGTTCATTAAGAAATATTTTCCTATATTGTGGTACTAGTTTAAGAAATGTGTGAGATGAGGTGGAATATGAGTTTGGTTAAATAATTTGAAGATATGTAAAGACCCCTTGCTTGAGAACATCTCTGCAGCAAGCATTTAGCTGCTGAACCGCATTAAAGCTGCTTTTCTTCCAGATCCTAATTCCCAATGTTCCTAAAATCATGGTGCAAGCTGTTTTCTGTTCACTAATTAAGGTTGGACCTGGAAGCCTTGAATAGGTATCCCTTCGCCAGACCAATGTGGTTCAGTGACGAAAGTGGTTTCCAAATGAATCTCACCTACCTCTTGCCTTCTACAGCACCTGAATCTGAAGACCACCATTACTCCTTCTAGGTCTAATGAGAAACAGCAATTGGCTTTGTGAGAAGTGGTTCTCCCAAACCAATTACAGCAGAGGATATGGCAGGATATAGAAAGCCTTAGGCCGCACTCCCTGGAGAACCACTGCTATTCGATGTAGACAATATTGAGCTGAACAATGTGACTTAGTGCAGAGCATCTCTTCAACTATCTACCCCTTCCGTTTGCTTTGTGCTGAACGTTCTACTCCACCTAGTAAAGATAGGTGCAAGTGCTTAAAGTATAAATGTAGTTTTTCTGTTAAAATGAAAATTTTTATATGATGCTAAGGTGTTATATAATAATAATAATAATAATAATAATAATAATAATAATAATAA